>CATIWC010001867.1:0-361898 GCA_948472305.1 Vicia faba
AATGTCACAATGTTCTCACATAAATTTGTGTACAACAAAAAAATTAGGAAAATAATCCATTTGAAATGAGTATGAATTTAAATATGAATCATGAATCATTGCAATTAGTTACACACATTCTGACTTATGAAAAGTTTCCTTTTAACAGTGATGTTCGAATACCATATCTTGGTAGTTGATTGCCACTTTTTCCAAAACTTAATTTTTGCAACTTTTATACTTGGTATTTGAATACCACATATTGGTAATCAAATAACAACTTTTAATGGAAAGGATTCATATATGGTCATGCATAATGATTGTTGTACCAAACAAATTGCCCTCTCATGTTTTCCAAGATCTTCCCCTACATGATTGACAATAAACCCTTTCCTAAGGAAAAAAGGAAAATATTTAAGTGGTGTTTTTAATACTTTTCTATTGGAATTCCGAAAGACCCTTCGATTGGTATTCTAAAGGATCATTTCGATTGGCATGGACGTTGCTCTTTGATTAACATTGTAGCCAAGCCTTTCGATTGGTATTCCAAATGCTTCGATTGGCATGGTGGCTAAGCCCTTCGATTGGCATGGATACAAGGCCTTTCGATTGGCCTCATGACAAGCCTCTCGATTGGCATTGTGTCAAGGACTTCGATTGGAATTCTGAAAGACTCTTTCGTTTAAACCTGAGCCAAGCCTTTCGATTGGCATGGAAAGGGATCTTTCGATTTGGTATTGTGTCAAGGCAGCTTCGACAGGCATGGTAACAGTATCCTTCGATTGGCATTTCAACAAAGGCCTTTAATTGGCATTCCAAAAGGTCCATTTGAAGAAGCTTTCAAAGGGTCCATTCGAAGAAGCTTTCAAGGGGTCCATTTGAAGAACATGCAAAAGTCCATTTGAAGGAGCTTCATCAGATTCGTTTGAGGGAGCTGAATCAAGGCCATTAGAAGGAGGCTGAAATTCTGGCTGCAGATACTCAATGTCACGTTCAATGTTATGACACCGTATTTGACTTTCTATAAGACAGTAAATACAAAAACAGTAAAGAACACAGTCAATTGTTTACCCAGTTCAGTGTGCAACAACACCTACTCTGGGGGCTACCAAGCCAGGGAGGAAATCCACTATAAGAGATATTAATTCAGGAATAAACCAACTAGTTTATCTCCTTCACTTAAGACCTACCCAATGCAACTTCAATCTAAGTACAACTTAAACCTGAGTTCCTACTCACTCCCCCTCAATCACAGCAGTGATACTTAAAACAATTGACTAATGAATTGATGAAGACACTCTTCAAAACATACACTTGATTATGCTTCACAGCTTTTTAATCAAGCAACACAAACACTCTTGCTTCACAGCTTTGAGTGATACATAAACCTAACTTGACTTTGCTTCAAAGCTTTAGTCAAGAGACACAAAACACTCTTGCTTCAAAGCTTTGAGTGGTACAAAAACACTTATAATTAAAACCTATTCCAAGTCACTTATCACAATGATACTTGCTTGGATTACAATAGTTAAAACTATACAGCTCCTAAATGATCTTCTATCAAAAAGGATGAATTCCAAACAGCAGCCCTGTTGAATATATAGCAGCTGCTTCTTCAGTTAGGGTTTCCACAAAAAGCTAGGGTTAATTCCGTTTGACCTTAAGACTTGGTCACAAGACTTTATCAACCAGGTTAGGGTTGAGCTAGGTTAAACCCAAAGTCCACGAGAGATTCTGTTCTGGAAAGACTGAGTCATCTTCCTGAAAAATCTCAGAATTAACCAAACTGCATAACTGTTAGATCAGAACAGGATGTCTTAACATTTGTTATGACATCTGAATTCCTGTTTACTGATTTTGGTAAATGTGATCACTTTGCAAAATGCTCAGATACACACTCATAAACAGAAGTACCTGTATGCCACTATTTTTCTACAAAGGTACCTAATAAACCAGTACCTAATAAATCAGAATGTTATGACATTAGTCATGACATTCACACACCTAGTTTTACCAAAAATGCATGCCAATAACTAAACAACTACAAACTCCCCCTTTGGCAGATTTTTGGCTAAAGTCCCTAAGCAATCAGAGAATAGATAGCAGCAGAATAAATATGACTGCAGAAAAATAGAGTCTAATAATGTCTACCAAAATATATCTCCCCCTCTTTAGCCACAAATAGGCCAAAGAGACAAGTACTTAAATGTTTATACAGTCATCCAGAAAAAGTAATAGAAACAACAACTAAAATCCGAACACACTTACAAACTCCACCAGGAACCAACATCAACTCCACCAACCTTTAGGCACTGTCCCCTTCAGAGGAGCTACTTTCTGCAGCACCCTCTTCCCTTCTGTTTCCTTCAGCCTCCTCCTGTTCTAACCTGGAAATTAGGTTTTCTAGAGTCTTTTTCCTAGTCTCCAGCTCTTTGCAGGTCTCTTTCAATATAGCTATAACATCAGATGTTTTAGACTGAGTTTTTACAGATGATGTCTCAGCTGATGTTATGACAATATCAGGAACATGAGATCCCTGAAAAAGCTTGTAGTGTAACCCAAGAGCAGGAGCTCTTTTGCAAGCAGTATCTCTTGCCACCAGGATATCAGGGTACTGTGCAAGGATAATTCCACAAAGGAGGGAGGGAAAGGCAATAGGGCCTTTGACAGCAAAGCTACCAGCATGCTTTAAAGTTTGTTCAAAAATATACTTGCCATAGTCAAATTCAGCCTTGGTTCCCACAGCATAAATGAATCTCCCCAATCCTGTGGAGATAGTTGATTTGTGGTTGGTAGGGACCCAGTTGGCTGCACCAATCTTGTGCAGGATGGCAAATTTCATGCTTAGTTTGCTGGCATTCAGCTTGCCTTTCAAGGGCCAGCACTTGACTTGTCTTGCTGTGATGGTTTGGCATACTTCATTGTCAGTGACTTCCAGTTCAGGGCAATCCTCATTTGATCTTCCAAGAAATTTGTTAATTTCCGATGGAGAGAAATTAACCCTTCTTCCTCTAACATAAACACATTCAAAGTCAGCTGACCTTCCATCAGCATATTCATCAGACAAGTTCACTATAAATTCCTTGACCAGATTTTCATAGCACTTGGTAAATTTTACCACAGTCTTCATCAGTCCAGCAGCTTTGATCAGGTCCATGATTTCCTTGCAATCCATGGCACCATTTTTTAGTTCTCTTTCTAAAGCTATTCTCTTTAAGCAAACATACTTCCATCTGTTGGCATTGCCAGGGTGGTGAAAAGAGATGTTGTCTGTTGGAACTTCAGGAACTCTAGCCATTTTGCTGGAAGGGAGTTTCCTTCTGATAGGAATCTCTTCAGCATTAATTTCAAACTCTGATTCCTCATCAAAATCAGAAGTCTCAGGTTCTTTTCTCTTCTTTGTAATTGGTTGTCTAGCAGGTTTTGAGAGACTCCCAGTATGCACTTGAGCTTTCACCTTCCCTTTGGACATTCCAGTCTTCACAGTACCAGTCTTCCTTTCAGACCTGGTTTTCTTGTCAGCAGGTTTTTCTTTGTTCAGACCTTTTGCAGCATCTTGATTGCCCTTCCTGTTCATCATTCTCCTAGCTATGCTAGGGTTGATATTTGCAATTAGGTCATTGTCTGAGTATTCCTCATCCACGTCAATAACAGGTGGTTCAACATTCTTCTCTGAAGGGTTCTGAATGTCATCCAGGTTTTCAGATGGTTTTTGAATGTTGTCATCTGGTGTCTCAATATTCTCAGAGACATCTGGATTTGCTTCAACATTTGGGCTTACTGATTCTTGATTTAATGGAACAGAAATCCCTGGTACTGAGTGGTTCTCACTCAGGATTCTTGTAACAAGCCTAGCTATTGCTTGGTGTAGATGAGCTGATCCTTCCCTATTAGGTACAGAAGATGAAGGTTGAGAGGGATTACCGAAAGACGTCGCCTGAGACCTTCCTGCATGCCTTGTTCTCAGCTTTTTGACCTTGGAAGGGTTAGTTGCAATTTCTCTGAGAGGAGTAATCTCCAGGACTTCGGAATCTATGCATGTGGTGATTGCTCGAGAATCTTGATCAGATGATGAAGATGAAACAGTTGTCTTGGATGAGGATGAAGTTTGAGACATTTTGATTGACTTGGAAAACCAGTAACAACTAGGGAGAAAACTTTGAATGAGTGAAAAAGAGATGTTGCAAAGTCGAGAGTGGAAGGAGGCAAATGTGTGTCTATTCAACTTCTTAGTAATTTTGAAAGAATTTGGGAAATATATGATTAACCCACTTAAAATAGACTTAACACAAATAACTCCTTCAACCCTTGTTTTGAGCAAAATTAATTGCTATAATTTCTCATGTTGGCAAATACCCATCTTGCCCCTCAAGTTTTCAAGTTGATTTCCATCAAGAGCCTTGGTAAAAAAGTCAGCCAGCTGTAGCTTAATGACACCATGTTCCAGTTTAATTGTCTTCTTCTCTACAAGGTCTTTGATAAAGTAATTTTTAAGGTCAATGTGCTTGGTCCTGCTATGCTGAATAGGGTTCTTGGAAATATTGATTGTATTCAGATTGTCACAATACAATGTCACAACATCTTGTGAGACATTATACTCAGTGAGCATCTGTTTTGTCCAGATAATTTGAGAACAGCTACTACCAGCTGCAACTATTTCAGCACAGAGTTGAAAAGGCATTCTTTTGACATGAATCATAGCTCTGACATATTCCTGTATGATCCTATTTTTCCTTCTGTCAACTCCATTTTGTTGAGGAGTTATAGGAGAAGAGAATTCATGACTCATTCCTTCTGAGAAACAGAACTTATTAAACTTGTTGTTTCCAAATTCCTTGTCATGATCACTTCTGATTCTGACAATACATCCTTCTTTTTGAGTTCTTTTGCACAGTTCTCTAAAAACTTCAAGGTTATTCACCACATCATAGACATATATCTTTTTACCAAGCCTTTCCATTTGATGTTCACCACAAACCCTCCTTTTATCAATTTGCAGTCTTGGAATCCTTCTGACTGCTTCCATAGAGATAGTTCTTTTCATTCTTCTTAGATGAAGATGGCCAAGTTTTTGGTGCCACAGTTTCACCTCTTTTTCTTCTTTGGTAATAGAACACATAATGGAGTTATTAGTGTTCTCAGGCTGCCACAAGTAACAGTTATCTTTAGATCTGATTCCTTTCATTACAACTTCTAGTTTTTAATTAATTACAAGACATTCAGATTTTGAGAAGTTGACCTTGAATCCTAGATCACACAATTGACTGATACTAATGAGATTAGCAGTCAGGCCTTTTACCAATAGTACTTCATTCAGATTTGGAACTTCAGGGCAGTCCAAATTACCAACTCCTTTGATTTCACCTTTAGCACCATCTCCAAAGGTCACATAACTAGTGGTGTGAGGTTTAACATGATTGAGAATGTTCTTTATTCCAGTCATGTGCTTAGAGCACCCACTGTCAAAGTACCAACCTTCCTTTGCAGAGACTCTCAGGGAAGTGTGGGCTATCAGGGCAATAGCCTTTTTCTTCCATTGAGGAGTATGTGGTACCCTTTTAGACTTAGGTTTAACACCTGGACTCTGATTAGGGTATCCATACAATCTGAAGCAGAAAGGCTTAATGTGACCATACTTCCCACAATGACGACATCTCCATCTTTGGTACTTTTTCTTCATATATCTCTGTTCCTGATGTTGAGAGTTGTGTTGAGACATCTGCTTTGACATTTGTTTAACAGGCCTGATCTTCTTGTCTGCACCAGATTTCTTTGCTTCCACAAATCCTAGTCCAGATTTGTTTCCCATATTTTGTCCAACCTGAAGGATTTCTTCCAATTTGTCTGTTCCATTTGTCAGCATCTTGACAGATTTGGTCATCTGGTTCAGTTGTGAGTTCAGCAATTGAACTTCCCTTTCTAGATGACTTATAGTTTCAAGGTCTGCCCTTTTTTCATCCTCCAGCTTTATGATGAGTTTTGTTTGTTTCTCATTCTGCACACAGACTTCAGCACTTCTGATACACAATTTCTTGTAAGTATCAGCCAGTTCTTCAAATGTCACTTCCTCATCACTAGTGTCACTTTCAGAGGTACAAACACCAGTTAGAGCAGTAACTAGTTTGGCAGATTCTTCTTCAGAATTACTTTCTGAATCACAGTCAGACCAAGTAACAGTCATTCCTTTCTTTTGTTTCTTAAGAAAGGTAGGACATTCAGCTCGAATATGCCCATATCCTTCACAACCATGGCATTGAATTCCTCTGCCTTGATTTCCCTTCTCTTCTGACCTTGGTCTTCTGCTGGAACTGTCAATGTCAGAGGGAATGTTATGAACATTAGACCTTGACTTTGGATCTATTCTTTTGATGAGTTTGTTGAATTGTCTTCCAAGCATGGCTATAGCTTCTGAAATATTTTCTTCTTCATCCTCCTTGTTTTCATCTTCAGTGTTGGATACAAGTGTTATGCTCTTGTTCTTCTTGTCAACATTTTCAGTGATCCCCATCTCAAAAGTCTGAAGAGACCCAATGAGTTCTTCCACTTTCAACTTGCTGATGTCCTGGGCTTCCTCTATGGCAGTTACCTTCATTGTAAATCTTTTAGGCAAGGATCTGAGAATCTTTCTCACCAATTTTTCTTCTGACATCTTTTCTCCCAATGCTCCTGAGGTGTTGGCAATCTCCAAGATGTTCATGTGAAACTCATGAATGGTTTCATCTTCCATCATTTTTAGATTCTCAAACTTGGTAGTCAGCATCTGAAGCCTTGACATTTTTACTTTGGAAGTGCCCTCATGGGTAGTTTTGAGAGTGTCCCAAACTTCCTTGGCCAGTTCATATTGATGTACTAGTCTGAATATGTTTCTATCAATTCCATTGAACAAGGCATTTAAAGCTTTGGAATTACCCAGGGCTAACTCATCTTCTTCTTTGCTCCATTCTTCCTCAGGCTTCAAACTGATTGTCCCATCTTTCTCAGTTATAGTGGGATGGTTCCATCCTTTGTCAGCAGCTCTCCAGGCCTTTTTGTCCAGTGATTTTAAGAAGGCAATCATACGAGGTTTCCAGTAGTCATAATTTGTTCCATCCAGAATGGATGGTCTATTTCCAAAAACTCCTTCTTTGTCCATAGTGCCAGAAAGTGATATCCCTAGATCTCACCCAGTAATACAGGCAGGGTGCCTGCTCTGATGCCAATTGAAATTCTGGCTGTAGATACTCAATGTCACGTTCAATGTTATGACACCGTATCTGACTTTCTATAAGACAGTAAATACAAAAACAGTAAAGAACACAGTCAATTGTTTACCCAGTTCAGTGTGCAACAACACCTACTCTGGGGGCTACCAAGCCAGGGAGGAAATCCACTATAAGAGATATTAATTCAGGAATAACCCAACCAGTTTATCTCCTTCACTTAAGACCTACCCAATGCAACTTCAATCTAAGTACAACTTAAACCTGAGTTCCTACTCACTCCCCCTCAATCACAGCAGTGATACTTAAAACAATTGACTAATGAATTGATGAAGACACTCTTCAAAACATACACTTGATTATGCTTCACAGCTTTTTAATCAAGCAACACAAACACTCTTGCTTCACAGCTTTGAGTGATACATAAACCTAACTTGACTTTGCTTCAAAGCTTTAGTCAAGAGACACAAAACACTCTTGCTTCAAAGCTTTGAGTGGTACAAAAACCCTTACAATTAAAACCTATTCCAAGTCACTTATCACAATGATACTTGCTTGGATTACAATAGTTAAAACTATACAGTTCCTAAATGATCTTCTATCAAAAAGGATGAATTCCAAACAGCAGCCCTGTTGAATATATAGCAGCTGCTTCTTCAGTTAGGGTTTCCACAAAAAGCTAGGGTTAATTCCGTTTGACCTTAAGACTTGGTCACAAGACTTTATCAACCAGGTTAGGGTTGAGCTAGGTTAAACCCAAAGTCCACGAGAGATTCTGTTCTGGAAAGACTGAGTCATCTTCCTGAAAAATCTCAGAATTAACCAAACTGCATAACTGTTAGATCAGAACAAGATGTCTTAACATTTGTTATGACATCTGAATTCCTGTTTACTGATTTTGGTAAATGTGATCATTTTGCAAAATGCTCAGATACACACTCATAAACAGCAGTACCTGTATGCCACTATTTTTCTGCAAAGGTACCTAATAAACCAGTACCTAATAAATCAGAATGTTATGACATTAGTCATGACATTCACACACCTAGTTTTACCAAAAATGCATGCCAATAACTAAACAACTACAGAGGCCATCAGCCTATTCGAAAGAGGGCATTCGAAGGCCAGTTACATATCATTCAAAATTCAAAAAAAGGAGACAAGATCCCATGTGTTTGGCCAACGTTACAAATTCCTATTCATGGCTTTCAAACACAATAAAGGTTGTTTAAACCTTTTCCTTCTTGTCCCCTCTACCCCCTATATATAAAGAGATCACAAGTGTTGCAAAAGGAGGAGAAAACGAAAAACATTGGAGAGATGCTGCCCCAAAATCCATCAAAGGTTGTTAGAATTTTCTAAGCCAAAGTCACCCTTCAACAAAAGTAGCCAAGCCCATAAGCCCCAGATCGAAGGTGCCTACATCCAGAAAGTGCCCAAATTGAAGTTTCAATTTATCGGTAAGAAAGGGTAAATTATCCAACCTTGTATTTGCATAACACATCCATACTTGTTGTTACCTTCGATTTGCCATCCTAGACAGAATCAAATGGCCTGGGTTTGGCACCCAAGTCATGTTCTTCGTTTGCTAACATTTGCTGCAGACATAGCCTAAAAAGACCCAGCAAGCGCAGGATTGAAGGACCTGGGTTTCGATACCCAGGTCCTGCATTTTATTTCGCTAATATACTTTTACAAGTATAGCATCCCGGATCGAAGAGGACATCTTCTCTGGATCGAAGTTGCCCATTAGCCTGCTAGATTGAAGGAGGCATCTCCTTCCTGGATCAAAAGCCATGGCCTTCTGGATCTAAGAAGACATCGCCTTCCTGGATCGAAGGGCATTCCCTTTCCCCAGGATCGAAGGGCAATCCCCTTCCCTGGATTGAAGGCTATTCACGCCCACTCCTTAGCCCAATTGAAAGAAAGCATCTCCTATGAATCGAAAAGGCCTTAATTCTCCTTGGATCGAAGCCCCCCTTTGCTCCCTAGATCGAAGGGTGTCCTTTGCATTTCATTTTTTTTGGTTTTCATTAACTTCTTTTATTTTTTACATTAAAATCAAAATCACAAAAATATTTAGGCTAGTTGTTTTTTCTAATTAAATTAATTTTGTAAATAAATTAATTAATCATTTTAACATTTTTTTCCTTAAAATTAAAATTAAATATACTTAGGCTTTACTTTATTTTATACTAAAAACAACAAAAAAGACTTCTTTTCTTTAGGATTTTTAGACGTCTTTTCTATTTTCACGCGCGTTTATTTAATTCCATATTTTACTATTATTCTATCTATTTATTCGATGTAATAGATAAATTAGGATATTTACTGCTTTATTCCCCATTATCCTTGTATAATGTAAATCCCCTCCCCGAAGCATTGTAATAGTGTAGGACCTCTATTTTCTGCATTTTCTTTTTACTGCTTTTCATATTAACTGCTAGTAACTAGACATGTATGACAAAGACTGAAATCAAACGCTATCAAACTTAATAAAAAGACAAAAATAACTGAAACACAACACACTTGCACACAAGCACCTCTAAGGTACGCCCACTTTGGTTGCCTTTAAAAAACAGTCATGAGGCAGGAATGCTTTATCAAAGACCCGTAAAATCAAAAGATCATAGTCCCTCGATGAACCTACAGTTGCCTTCTTGGTAAATGATCTAGTCCCTAAAATAGAATTGCTAAAGCATCTCCGTAATTGCCTTCGTGACTGTAACGTCCCTTCGATTGTCCCTAAAAAACATCCAACAACAAGGCTACCTACTTACTAATAGTAGGATATCACTGTCTAAAGGAAAAGAGGAAAAGAACGACCATTTTCTAGTAATAAAGTAGATAGCTGTTAGAAGTTTGCTCAAACTACTTTTTGCACTTACACACAAAAACTACTTTTCAAAAGACATTTCAAAAACACTTTGTATACATTCTCTACTATTCCGAGAAACATTACAAAGTTCACCGTACTAAGGCATTTTTCAAAACATTTTAAAACATACAAAGCACAAAGGTATTTCAAAATGAACAAACCTCTAAGAGCCCGTGGAAAACCACAGATGGAAAGTGTGCTAACACCTTCCCTTTCAATAATTTACCCCCCTTACTCATAAAACATCTCGAAAAGGTTTTTTTCTGTTCTTTTCAGCCTTTCCTTTGTTGGATAAAAGAAAATATGGTGGTGACTCTTACTTACCGCGACATTTGCGAACAAAAAACACAAACTAGTATAATAACAGTGGGTTCTGCCACTGTATCACAGAAATGGTGACTCTGTTGGGGATATAAAAAAAAGTTGGGTTTACCTTAGAGTTAGTTCATTGTTAATTTTCTTTTTTGTGCTTGTTTGCTTTACTTTTGAGGGTTGTTTGGGTTGTCACTATAGATCCTACACCCAGATCTGGGACACACTTGTAGGTAAACAGAAATAGATCATGGAGACTATACGGCATAAACCAATATGGTTGAAGCGATGGTTGTGTTGGTGTGACACTTTGGTTGGTACCGGTATCCCTTGTGTTGAATCGAGGAGAATACGGGGCTGTCGCGTGGTGTCGTGAAGCACTAACAAACCTTAGAACCTTAGTTGAACAAACTTGGCCATTAGGAAGTAGTGAGATAACCGGCTTTGGTTCCAACCGAAGATTGGTTGATACTCGATACTACACTCATTGAGGCTGAACTTTCAGGATTTTTTGGGCTCAATACTTCGGTGCGGAGCTGAAACAATTTCTGAAGGGAAAGTCAGTGATATTGAGGCTCCTTAGAACCCGGTTACTATTATTAGGACAAGTTGAGCCAACTGAACATTCAAGAGGGTACTTACCTATAAACCTCATGCAAGCCAAAACCTAAGTCTGCTTGTGTGACTTGTTTACTTTCAACTTGAACTACTTGCTGGGTTTTTTATCTAACAACGTGATTTCCCTTGCAGGATTTATTTACAATCATTATCCAATAACTTGGATTTCTTGTAGGGTTTACTTGCTTACATAACCTTGCATTTTTGCTTAACGCATATCATACACATCATAACATCATGCCACATCATTTCCTTAACCATTTCAAGGATCTCAAGGGTTTGTGATGCAGGTTATGATAAATCAGACGTCTAGCAAGGGGCAAGGGGATTTATTTTCCTCTAGCCAATGCCGTCAAAAGATCAAAACTCAACAACTTGAGTCGGGGTCTATGACCCACTTGATATGGTGAGCTTGACTCTTGTAGAAGGACCTTCAAAGATACGAAGTTCTTCAATCAAAGCTACAAATTTCAACTGCTGACATCTTCTTGTTTACCCTGCGAGTCCTTGAAAACATTGCATACGCATATCATACATTTTATTGCATAAATAGGTTTTAGAGCAGGGTTCTCATCTTATTCGCTTTTTATTTCAGCAAGAAAAGAAATGGCTCTTGAATAAAGAATCAAAGACCTTTAAGCTTAAAACGCTCAGTTCTAACAAATGTTCCTGACTCTGACCCAGGGGCAAGAAGACCTGAAAGCTCTGATCATCAAGAAGAAGGCTAAGAAGGCAAAGAAACCAGTTCGTGTTTTGAGTGTGGGAAGAAGAAGACCAACTAACCGAGCTCTAAACTTCGCCACCCCATCAAAGGGAGGGGATAATCAAGAGGAAGAAGACAAGGAATCAGATGAAGGAGACAAAAATCCAACGTATGAAGAAGATGAACCTGACTACTCTGAGGAGTAATATCCTCCTGCTGACGATGAATACAAACGGCTGGAGGATCGGCTCAATGCCATGGAGATTCAAAGGGTTCCCGGTCTGGATTTCGAAGAGTTAGGTTTTGTTCCAGGGGTGGTCATCCCACTTAAGTTAAAGGTCCCCATATTCGTAAAGTATGACGGTGTTTCCTGTCCCAAGCTTCACTTAAGGTCATATGTCAGAAAGATCCAGCCTCACACTGCTGACCGGAAGTTATGGGTCCATTTCTTAGAAGAAAGTTCGGCTGGCACTCAACTAGATTGGTTCTATCAGCTAGAAGGAATTGAAATACATACCTGGGAAGACTTGGCTGCTGCTTTCTACAAGAAGTACCAATACAACGCTGACCTGACACCAACTCGAGTGTAACTGCAAAATATGTCCATGAGCTCAAGATAAGGGTTCAAGGAATATGCACAGAAATGGAGATATCTAGCTGGTAGGGTACAACCTCCTCTGAATGATCGTGAAATGGTAGACATGTTCATGGGCACTCTGACAGGCCCATTCTTCAATTTTTTGATTGAGAGTTCCTCATCCGGGTTCACAGAAATGGTTCTGACTGGAGAAAGGATCGAAGGTGGTATCAAGAGTGGGAAGATCCCTATGGATGCATCTTCTAATACTAAGAAGAAGCCATCCACGGGTAAGAGGGAAGCCAATGTTGTGCACAGCCAGAAGAGTCGTAATAAGGCCGACAACCACAATCAAGTTGTGGGGGCAATACTGGTCTCTAACTCTACACCTATGCAACGACACCAACAGGGGAACCAACACAAATAGGTCACGCCTAAGAGACAATTCACCAGAATTAACATGTCACTAGATCAAGCTCTACAACACATGTTGAAAGCAGGTTTGATTACGTTAAAGGATCCTCTGCGGAATTACAATACTTCTGCTCCTAGTTACCACCCCAACAAAAGGTGTGCATACCATTCTGACAGTCTGGGACATGATACAAATGGCTGCTGGGCTCTGAAGAACAAAATTCAGGATATGATTGATGCCAAAAAGATTGAGTTCGACCCTCCAAAGACTCACAATGTGATCACTGCTCCTAGGCCAAATCATTTAGAACGTCCAGTTCACCTTTTTATTTTTCATTTGTAATTTAATTTCTTGTTCAAACAATTACTGTTATGCCAAACTTTGGTTTTTCCATTAATGCATCGCATATGTTTGTCTTGAATGATTTCATTGTCATTTTATTTAAACTGTTTTCTTGCTTCCTTTATGTGATTTTCAACTTTTGATCAAAAGCTTTGAGCCTTTAGAGGGAGGATGACAAAAACGATACCATAATCCATACAATGTGCTTTTGAACAGACCTTGCTGACTATGTACATGCGTTGTTTCAAATCCTAACATGTGGATTTATAAGGAAGGTATTCCCTAGTAAACCCCTTTGAGCCAAAGAAGTAGGAGTTTTTATTTTCACAAAAATTAAAACCCTTAATCATAACCTGGGGCAGGGTAGCTTTCTCAGTTAATTCAGACGCGCATTCAGTCGCAATCTTCCGCTTCGTACACAATGAATGGGATCGAAGACGTCCTTCCAAATCAAAAGACGGTGATGGTTCCACATAATCATTAAGAACGGGCAGTCATTATCTCTCATAATAGAAGCCCTCTAAGTCAAAACCTATGAAGGGGACTTAAGAAGAAAATGGGGAATCCCGCTGACTGTAATCACAAAAAGAAACAGTTCAAGCAAAAGAAGGGATAACGAAAACAAAAAAAAGAGGTCCTACAAATCCTCGACAAAAAAGATTACAAAATGACTGCCTATTCAAAATAAACTGTCAGTATCCAAACCATCACCGGAACATTAAGGACAAGATGCCAGACTCAATCGGGGCTTAAATGCACAATTAACTGAGCATGTGACTGAAGAACATCGCGAAGAACGGATGGGTACAAATAAACTTTGAGCCTTTATCCTTTGTTTTTTGAACCGTGAACCAGGCCACGTTATAACCCTTAAAATTCCTAACTGAAGCATAGGTTAGTTCAGAAGCATACTGTTACAAAAGGTATCCTGACTCTTATAGGACTTGCTATGAATCCTGAGTTGATATCACTCTCTTGCAAAATTTGTTTTACTAAAAAAATGAATTTTCAAACTTCAAGACAGATATCAGCTTTGCATCCTTAAAATACCATTGTTCGTATATGACTATTTGTTCAACAACAGATAAATTCACATGACGAATATCTAGTGAATAAAAACTTTCTCAATGAAAAGGTTCACCTCAAGCGGAAAAAAACTTCCAACCAAGGGGCACAACATGATCATTATGCAAGGAATCTCTCAAAAATGCCAAACAACCAGGGGCATATCTCCATCTGAATCACTTGGGGCATTAGACGTGAATTCCGATAATGAATTACATAAAATCAAGAAAAATCAATGTTCCTCAATGGATTTCTTCTCAAAATAACAAAACAAGAATTCCCAACGGAAACATTCTGAATAAAGCAGATCATCATCTAGAAACGGTTCAGGTACGATCCAGAAGCGGATATCATCCCGACACCTACTCTAGATTCTCTCCTAGTACAATGCAGATACGATCCAGAGACATATGTCATTCTGACACTTATTTCAACATATCATCTAGAAACAGTTCAGGTATGATCCAGAAGCGGATATCATCCTGACACCTACTCTAGATTCTCTCCTAGTACAGTGCAGATACAATCCAGAGACGGGTGTAGTTCTGACACTTATTTCAACACATCATCTAGAAACGGTTCAGGTACGATCGAGAAACGGATGTCATCCTGACACCTACTCTAGATTCTCTCCAAGTACAATGCATATATGATTTAGAGACATATGTCATTTTGACACTCATCCAACACATGTTTCAAGTACAATGCAGATACGATCCAGAGACGGATGTCATTCTGACACTCATTCAACACATGTTTCAAGTACAATTCAGATACGATCCAGAGACGAATGTCATTCTGACACTCATCCAACACATGCTTCAAGTATAGTTTAGATACGATCCAGAGACGAATGTCATTATGACACTCATCCAACATATGCTTCAAGTACGGTTCAGATACGATCCAGAGACGGATGTCATTCTGACACTCACTCAACACATCTTCAAGTACAGTGCAGATACGATCCAAAGACGGATGTCATTCTGAAACTCATTCAACATATGTTTCAAGTACGGTGCAGATACGATCCAGAGACGGATGTTATTCTGACACTCATTTAATACATGTTCAAGTACAATCACGACATAGATCCATCCATAAAATCTCCACAGGTACTTTCTCTAGCAGGTACAGGGGCAGAAACGTCCTCATGCGAAGTCATCGCCGTATCCTCAGCATGCGTCAGTGACATCTATGTTCCCCACAGAGCAGAAACAACCATAGTTTTGGTCTCTTCTTCCCCAAGCAGGGATTACCTTCTCCAACTAAAGTCTGTTTTCCCCAGCCAAGTTTTATAATTTCAAACAGTTATAAAACCTTTTCCCGGGTAGAGCCTATTTCTCAAACTGTGGAAGCTCATTCCCCAACAGATTTTATTTCTCTACATCGGTGAAATCTCCCAATAGAATATCCTCTCTCTACAGTGTTATTCTCAGGCAGAGTCCATCCCAGCAGGTTATCCTTAAACAGAAAGAGGAAATCCTAAGCGAATCATCTCCATTCATCATCCCCAGCGGAAATGAAGGATTCAGCTTCCCAACACTCTCCAACAGAAGTCATGGATTTATTTTCCTAGACTGGGAAACATCTCAATAACATCCCATATTCATACATCATGGCATATGCATACACATCACATACAGTATAATCTCATTTATTTTGAGAACATCGTCACAATGCATTTCATACATCATGACATTACATATGACTAACTCTTTACCTTTTTCAGGGAAAGATCAAATTAACAAACATCGCTACTTATGTGACCTGGTAGTCTTCTCAAAGGCTACGTCGAATGAAGGGCTATTTCAGCAATTTCCTCAGAAAGATGTCCTCCCAAGATTTTCTCTGGTTCAGTCAGATCGGTATTAAGATCTCTCTGATTTCTATTCCAATTGAAGATATTCCAAGACTTTTGTCTGGTCCAGTTGAATCAGCGCTAAGATTCTTCTGATTTCCATTCCAGTCAAAGTTAATTAAAGACCTTCTTTGGTTCAATCAGATCGACACTAAGATCTCTCTGATTTCCATTACAATTGAAGAAACTGTAAAACCTAAATTTTGACCAAATAATAGTATAAAGTGCTACGAAACCTGGAATCTGACCAGATAGTAGTTCACTTCTTCAAAGACACTGTGAAGCCTGGGTTTCGACCAGATAACAATATAAAGTGCTGCGAATCCTGGAATCCGACCAGATAGAAGTTTACCCTGTCAGTTACTATGAAGCCTGGAACCCGACCAGATAATAGTCAATCAACAATTTAAGACACTGTGAAGCCTGGATTTCGACCAGATAACAGCATAAGGTGTTGCGAAGCCTGGAATCCGACCAGATAGAAGTTTACTCCATCAGTTACTATGAAGTTTGGATTCGACCGGATGGTAGTATACCTCAGATTCAAGTTGAAGCCTGGATCCGACCAGATAACAACTTAATTTATTCAAATTACCGAAGCTTGGATATGACCAGATAACGATACACCTCAGATTCAAGTTGAAGCCTGGACCCGACTAGATAACAGCTTTATTTTTCAAACTACAAAGCCTGGGCACGACCAGATAACAGTTTAATCTTATTTCCCCAGTAAGTCGCTGTGAATCCTGGGGCACAACCAGATAACAGTTATCCTAATTATCCTCAACAAGTTACTGTGAAGCCTGGATCTTTACCAGATAGCAGTTCACTTCCGTCTCTTCAGTCAAGAGATGACCCCCAGTAGAATAATGGTCACCCAAAGCTCTTAGACTCTATTCCCCTAAAAAATATTCCCCAGCAGACTCTTTCTCAGACAGCAGGAACAGGAATCCCCACAAAGGAGTATCTCATGTAATCAACAGTCTTCTGGATGGCATCTTTAAGCCCATCTTCGACGACTCTCCGTTATATTCTATGGATGGTATCTTTAAGCCCATCTTCGATGGTCTCCTGTCACCTTTTCCAAATGGCATCTATAAGCCCATTCCCAATATTATCACCAGTAGCATCACTTTAGACGAGTGCAAATTTCTAGGCACTCTAGTGTTCAATCATTTTCCACCTTCAGATCACGAAAGGCAGGCAAGCCAATCTACATCCTCAGGTTTAAGAAGATTGAACAGGGGAAATTGTTGTACCCTAAAATTTGCCTTCTCATGTTTTCCAAGGTCTTCCCCTACATGATTGACCATAAACCCTTGCCTAAGGAAAAAAGAAAAATTTTTAAGTGGTGTTTTTAATACTTTTAGATTGGCATTCTGAAAGACCCTTCGATTGGTATTCTGAAGGAGCCTTTCGATTGGCATGGACAATTCTCTTCGATTAGCATTGTAGCCAATCCTTTCGATTGATATTCCAAATTCTTCGATTGGCATGATGGACAAGCCCTTCGATTGGCATGGATACAAGGCCTTTCGATTGGCCTCATGACAAGCCTTTCGATTAGCATTGTGTCAAGGCCTTCGATTGGCATTCTGAAAGACTCTTTCGTTTGACCCTGGGCCAAACCTTTCGATTGGCATGGCAAGGGATCCTTCGATTTTGCATTGTGTCAAAGCAACTTCGACAGGCATGGTAACAGTGTCCTTCGATTGGCATGTCAACAAAGGCCCTTCAATTGGCATTCCAAAAGGTCCATTCGAAGAAGCTTTCAAAGGATCCATTCGAAGAAGCTTTCAGAGGGTCCATTTGAAGAACATGCAAAAGTCCATTCGAAGGAGTTTCATCAGAGTCGTTCAAGGGAGCTGAATCAAGGCCATTTGAAGGAGGCCATTAGCCCATTTGAAGGAGGCCATTAGCCCATTAGAAAGAGGGCATTCGAAGGCCAGTTACATATCATTCAAAATTCAAAAAAAGGAGACAATATCCCATGTGTTTGGCTAACGTTACAAATTCCTATTCATGGATTTCAAACACAATCAAGGTTGTTTAAACTTTTGCATTCTTGTCCCCTCTACCCCCTCTATATAAAGAGATCACAAGTGTTGCAAAAGGAGGAAAAAACAAAAAAAAACATTGGAGAGACGCTGCCCCAAAATCCATCAAAGGTTGTCAGAATTTTCTAAGCCAAAGTCACCCTTCAACAAAAGTAGCCAAGCCCAGAAGCCCCAGATCGAAGGTGCCTACATCTAGGAAGTGCCCAAATTGAAGTTTCAATCTATTGGTAAGAAAGGGTAAATTATCCAACCTTGTATTTGCATAACACATCCATACTTGTTATTAGCTTCGATTTGCCATCCTAGACAGAATCAAAGGGCATGGCTTTACCCTAACAATGGCAAAGCTTCATCCATTCATCAAATTAACCATGCGATGGCTCTAAACATTCACAATCATCAGTGTAAAAATGGATATGAACATAGAAACGATTTATATTAGAGTATGCAATATTTTTGAATTAAAGAAAAATATCAATTCAGTGATGTATGGTATGGCCGTTTGGGAGTGTTACAAGCTTGGAGATTGACATGGATGGACTCCTGGGACCTTCAGGAGTGTAATGGAGTGCTTGGACCTGATGGAGAATGGTTGGATCGTACAATACAAGTTGCACATTCTCTTTGATTTTTTTGAAATTTTTTAGGGTTACTTTAGAGGCAGCTGCGCATGTCCTTTGGGTCTGGAATTGTTGTTCATATATATGAGACCATATTAGGGTAACAAATGTGGAAGAATATCCATGCTTTGATGAGAAAAAATCTTCTTTCAATTATGTGATTTTTTTTGCCTTTTTTAGAATAAATCCAATCTTTCTTTTCTCCACGAGCTTTCCTTGTTGTGCCAACATATTTTGTCCATTATTTGATGAGAAAAAGATTCCAAATCATATCTTCCATTATTTCTTTTATTTACTTATTTAATTTTGCATTTTAATGGATAAAATATTAAAATAAATAGTCTAAATAATAAAATAATGTATGAATGAGCTCAGAGGTCGTGGGCCATGTTAGAAACAAGTTTCAACCATGAAAAGATCGGCCCATTTGGAAAAAAATTCAAGTTTGGTCAATATTGGCTTCATGCACTTTTCCAAAAATTTGTCAACTTTACCAATGCATATCTCTCTCATTTTTAACCCTAAGAGGGTGTTCTTGGACTTTTTAGAGAGCTTAGGATGTCCTATAAACAACCCTTTTAATTTCATTTCAATTGGATCTTCCATGTTCATGTAAGGAGCTTTGACCCAAAAGGTGTTTTTGTTGACTTTTTGAAAGGACCTATAATGTCTGAGCTTGTATCTTTTAACTGGCGCATTTCTTGATCTTGATGGCTGAAGATAAGTTGTAGGTAATTGAATTCTCTTCAAAATGAGATTTGGAGAAAAAATTTCTGATAAAGTATGAGAAAGTTATGCCTGGTCAAAGTTTGGTTGACTTTTCCTATAGAAACCCTAATTTGCCATTTTTAACTTTTGACGAGTTAGGAGAATTTCTTGAGGAATCATGATCAACCCTTGATCAAATGATGGTGTGATACGGTGGGAGAACTGACTTGAGGTTTTGAGTTTGTTTTCGCAAATGTTTCGGTTGAGCAAGAGTCGCCACCGACTTTTTATTTTATCCTAAGGAAAGGTTAAAAAGCACAGCAAAAACCTTTGAGATGTTTTCTTGGGTTCGGGGGGTAGATTATAGAAAGGGAAGGTATTAGCACCCTTTCTATCCATGGTTATCCATGGGCTCTTAGTTACTTGCTTAGATCACTTGCCTTGTGTTTTTAATTGTTTGAAATGGTGCTTTGTGTGTGGGTTTGAAAATGTTTTGAAAAGAGGCCATTTGTTGTGGCAACCTTTGTAATGATTCATGTTTGAATGTATACAAAGGTGTACTTATCTTTTGAAATTTTTTCAATGTTTTTGTTTTGAAAGTGTTGTGGAGTGTGGTTTTGAAAAGTAGGCAAGCGTGTTTTGCAAGTTTATCAAGTAACTAAGAATTGTCTACCCCTAAATTTACTCAAAGGTTTTTCCTATGTTTTAACCCTTTTAACAATTTTGTTCCACCATTGTATTTGGTGGACAATATTGTGTTAGGATGTTAACGGGACGGGCGCGGGTCATCGTTTAGACCATGATTGCAATGGTGCCAAGTGTCTTTGGCAATTTTTCCTTTAAGGGACTTGATCATTTGTTTAGGCAACTTTCGAAAGCGTCATCGAGGGACTATGATCATTTGATTTGTTTTGTTTTGCCAAAGACACCCAACATGCAACATGGCCCATTATTGAAGGCAACAAGTGGAGTAACCCTAAGGGTGCAAGTGTAATTGCTGTTGTCCATTTTCATGCTTTTTGTCTTTTGTTTAATCAAGCTATTTGTTATTTGATTTTTGCATACAAACCCTAAGTCTACCATGGCATATTTAGGAAGCTTTAAAATGCGGAATTAAAAGTCCTAAATTATTACACAATAATCATGGGAATGGGGGTACAAATGTTCAAATGGGGATGAGACCTTAATAGGAGGATAGTGTCCAATATTTACAACCAAATCGAATCAATCGCAAATGTAACATGTAAAGTAATATCAATGTATAAGAAAAAACAAATGTGTATGTGTAAATGTATTTGTGTAAGTGATTGAGATTTATTTACAAGTGAAATAAAATAATAAAAAAAAAGGTTAATTTTGGATATTTTCATGTTTAGGGCAAAACCCTAATTTTGCTAAATAAAAAGAGTATTTATTATGTATTATATATAATATTTATTAATTATATACAAAAAATAAATAAAAAGGAAGTATATTGTAAAAAAGTGATTCTTGAGGTTAAATATTAATAAAAATAAAAATGTATTATTTTTATGTTTTTATCCTAAATATTCTAATAAATATATAAGTATTTATATTATTTACTAAATATATTAAATATGTACAAAAATAAAATATTAATTATTTTACAAAAAAAAGTATATTTTTAGAAAAATGTTTTCAAAAGATAAAATAAAATAAAATCAGAAAATAGAATGTATTTTGTATTATTTTTTAATATTTTAAACAAAAAGTATTATGTTTATTTATGTGTACAAGTCTAAATAAAGCAAATAAAATCAAAATAAATGCAAAAATGAATGGAAAAATATTTCTAATGTTTTTTATATTTTGACAAAAAAATAACAAGTCAGAAACAAAAAGAAAAAAAATCAAAAATGATAAAAATAACACACAATGGGCCAAGGGGTGTATGTGAAAAAATGTGGTGCAAAAGGAAAGGACAAGTCAGGCCCAGCCCAAGGAGGCTTGTCTTCAACCTCCAGCCAATTTCTGTCAAAAAACGGGCGTTTCTTTGCCTTGTTCAAACATCCTGATTCTTTGATTTTTAGCACAAACTTATAACACAAAAAATGTCAAGCATCAAACCACGAATCCATACATACCAAGAACTTGATCTAACTCTCAGAAATGAGAGAGAATTTCTTCTCCCCCAATTCCTGACCTAACTTTTTCCTAATGTTCAGGTTCCAAATTCTCTTAACACACACAATATAAATGAAAAGTGAGGATACAGGTAGCTTCAGGGCCATGAATAGAACATGCTTTCTTCACAAACCTAAGCCTAGATATGCTTGGATAGAGAGATAGGAGTTCAAACTTTTACCTGTTCATCTTGAATCGTGTGCAACAATGGAGGTACTTTCAATGCAATGTGAGGACTTGTACAGCTTGCCTGAGGTTCAGGGATGCTTCTCCAACCTCTAGCTTGCTCTGAAACCAGCTGAATCGAGCTATGGAAGTTCACCTGCAAAGTTGAAAACTGAAAATGGCAAATGATGTTAGGGATGTTACAGTTTGTGTTCAATGCTTGGGATAGCTTCAGTGGGTGGTATGGAACATGTTTGAACTCCCTTTGGCCAAAGTGCACGAGTGGAAAGGTTTATAGAAGTCCAACTGCAGAAGGGACTCTGTTTTTTGCAGTAGGATGGTATTTATGTGATTGAGGAGGTATTGAAGGTGGTTGGCTCGTGTTTCAGGTCAGGTTTTATGTTTGGAAAGTGTTCAAGAAGTTTGTTTTGGCTTGTGTTGACAGGAGATGGAAGTTGGTATGTGTTTGCAAGATTTCTTCTCTCTTAAGCCAAAGTTGCCAAGTTGGGTTACAAGCTTATGCAGCCCCCTTAAACATGCTGCAAAGTTTGTTCTTGATCAGTGGGATATGTCCACACATTTGTGCCTCAAAGATTTGCTTTGTACCTCTTAGATTGTAAACTTGACATAAAGTGTAACTTTATCAAAATGGCTAAAATGCTTTTTCTAATTATGGACTAATCCTTCATGTAATGACCAAATGCATAATATAACATCTTGGCACAATGGTTTAGCATTGAATTATTGAGTGTTAATGGGATTAGAGGCCTTTAACCTAGCTTGCACATGCTGATTTCAAAAATGCCCAAGTTATGAACACGTACATGGCTTATGAACAAAGTGACTTTTGCCCATATCGACAAATTCGATTCTCCATAACCACAAGGATGTTTAAGAAGTTCTTGGACAATTTGGAAAGCTTGGAATGTGTACTACAATCCATCTTTATAATGCAAGTTGAAATTCCAAGTGGAAGCATGTGAAAAGTGGCCATGAAGTTGGGCAAAAATCCTGCCTAAAATAGGTCAAAAAAATTCTAAGTTAAGAATGTTTTGCACCCCTATTCCAAAAATCATAACTTGAGCTACAAGCTTCTTTTGAGGAAACTTTGTGAATCAAAGTTGTAGATTTTGCAATGGACTATAACTTTCATGTTTTGAGTTTTGTTTGAATCCAAATATATCTTGATGAAAAGATGGGACAAAGTTAGGAAAAAATTAGGAAATTTCATAACTTAGAAAATTTCTAAGTTAATGAAATTTCTTCATTTCAAACCCTAATTTGTAATTTTTGGTTTCTTGATGAACAAGTTTCATAATTTGACGTGTCTTGATGAAAAATGAATCTTGACACTTGATTTTGACCAAAAAGTCAAAGTTTGACTTTTCAGTACACAGTCAAATTTTGCTCAGTTGATTGGAAAATTCATCTATCAATCTTGTGCATTTGGGATCTTTTGAATTTGTTGAACATGTCAATACAATGCCATTGGGTCCTTGAGTCCATATGTGAGCTTGGTTTGCCATTGGCTAGGTCAAACAGTCAAAAATTGCCTTTTTGCAGTCAAAACCCTAAAAATGACCATTTTGCCCTTTTGATGATCTGATCAAATTTCTTATGGAATTGTGATCCAAACTTGATCAAATGGTCCATATGAGTTCATTATGTTGATGTGGGTCAAAAATCATGAGGTTTGACTGTCAATTGACCACAGTTGACTTTTCCCCAATACAGTTGATTTCTAGGTCAACTGTCCAATTGACTGGGCAAAGATTGGAATCAAGGCTTGAAACTTGGTATGGATAAACTTGTGAGTCCAACATGAAGCATGAAAGTCACTTTGGGCATTTTAGGTCAAAACATATTTGTGCAAACATAAACCCTAATTTGGGTCAACAATGCAAAGAGGAGTCTTGAGCAGAGCAAACCCTAACTGGATCTTGAGCTCCAAGGGTCTTGGGATGAGAAAATATTGATGAAATGGGAGGGAAAATTTTGGGGTACAACAGTTGCCCCTGTTCAATCTTCTTGGACCTGAGGATGTAGATTGGCTTGCGTGCCTTTCGTGATCCGAAGGTGGAAGATGATTGAACACTAAAGTGCCCAGAAATTTGCACTCGCATGCTGGAGTATCAGCAATGTGATGGCGAGAATGGGCTTATAGATGCCATTTGGAGAGATGGTGGATAGGAGGATGGGCTTATAGATGCCATCTAGGGACGTGACAGAACCTTGTAAGGAATGGGCTTATAGATGCCATTTGGAAGTGTTGATCGCGTAAGAGATTCCTTAGCGAGAACTTGCGTACCTTGAGAAAGGAAGATGGTTTCCTGGCCTGTTACAGGTGTTGATCTTCACACTCTTCATGCAGATATGCCCTGGCTAGGTACAGGTATCGAATCTACAATTAGTTGCTCACAGATGTGCCCTGGCTAGATATAGGAATCGAATCTGGAATTGTTGTCTACAGATATGCCCTGGCTGGATACAGGTATCGAATCTGGAATTTGTCGTCTACAGATATGCCCTGGCTGGATACAGGAATTGAATCTGGAAATTGTTGTCTACAGATATGCCCTGGCTGGATACAGGTATCGAATTTGGAAACTCTTCATGCAGATATGCCCTGGATGGATACAGGTATCAAATCTATAATCAAATCACTCACAGATATTCCCTGGCTAGATACAGGTATCGAATCTGGAATTGCGATAGTTTGATAGTAATCATCTTTGGATTGAACTTTTCCTGAAAAGGCAAGACATCAGTTGTATGCAATGTCATGATGTATGAGATGCCTGATGTCATGATGTTTTTTTTCTCAAGAATAACTGAGATTGTGTGATATGATGCGTATATGCATGTGTCATGGTGTATGATAATGTGATGAATGTATTTTTGTCTAGGAAAATAAATCCTTGACGACTGCCGGGAGTTTGTGGAATCCTGGGCTGATGTTGAAGAGTGGAGTTCTTCATTTCCGCTGGGGATGATGGTTGCAAGAATAAACCGGTAGGAGAAGATGACTCCGTTGGGGAATAAACTTGTTGAAGAGATTACTCTGAGGGGAATTACTCTATGGGAAGAGATACTTCGCTGAGGTTTTGATGAGAGCTCCGCTGGGGATTCCACTGATAAGTTATGTTGGGGGATTTGATGAACTCCGCTGGGGATAGGAAGCACTTCGCCGAGGACGATCTTTCCTTGGTAATTAGCTGAGGATAACCCAGTTATACCCTGGTGGGAAATAACCTTTGAATGAAGCCGGGGAGATGCATTTGTTCTCTACAGGGGATAAGCTTCCAGAATCTACTGGGGATAAGCTTCCAGAATCTACTGGGGAAACTTTGGACTGTACTGGGGAATGGTTCTACTGGGGTGTCTGTATTCCGCCGGGGAACAATCTTATACTAAGACTGTCGGGGATGCTTGGTGAGGAATGTCTATACTCCGCTGGGGAATGTTGGGATCTCCTGGGGATACCCAACTTCCTTAAGGCTGACAGTATACTAACTCTGCTTGGGGAGAGTATCGCTGACTTGCTAGAGATACTGTGTCTTTTTAGGGCTGATGGGAGACCAACTCTTCCTGGGGAGAGTACTGCTGAATCTGGAGATACTCTGTGGGGAGTGAAGGTATCCTGGTTACGTTCTTCAGCCGAACCTACTTTGGTACCTTGGTGGACAGAGCAACTAGATTGCTTAGACAATTCTTTATTGCCCCTGTTTCTGATGTCATTTGTAATTAGTCCTTTGTTTCGCATGCAAATATTCATGATTAGCAATTAATGTCAAATGCATATATCAAAAATGAACATTGGACGTTCTTTGCAAAACAAAACAGAAAAAGTAAAAAACGATGGGTAATTTGTCTAAAAAATTGAACTTGTATTAATTTTGAAATTTGCCTGTAAATAGGCGTTTTATGTACAGGAGGCTGACGTCCTAGTAAGAGAACGCCGCCGAGCAAAATAGAGTTTATACAATTTTGTGAAAAGGAAACAAAACAGCTATGTGAAAAATAATCCCACTGGGTTCCCACTCTGCTATCGCCTTTATGTCTTCAAGCGTCTCATCACTCTGCTGCTTAGTTGAAGATGAAGCTGATTGATTGGAGTCGTCTGAGCCCGATAGTTGATGCCGAATTCTGGATGCAAGGTGATCCAATGAGACATAATATTACGCTTTATCCCTAATTTTTCCTGGACCGCCCTTTCGGGTTTTTAGTCCACCGGGATACCCATTTTTGCCCAAGCCGCCTTTTCAGGTTTTCGACTTGCCGGGTGTACAGATTTTTTTTCATTTTTCATCCCTTATTTTTGCCCGAACCCTTTTGGTTCGCCGGGAAGCCCTTATTTTTGCCTAGGTGTGTCAACCTAGCGGGTCTTTAATTCATGCGTAGTATCTTTTTACTATGTCTGCATTGGCGGGGTGAGGAAGGTCGTCACCATCCATGGTGGTTAGAATCATAGCTCCTCCTGAGAAGATATGTTTAACCACAAATGGCCCTTCGTACGTAGGGGTCCATTTTCCCCTGGGATCACCTTGAGGTAGAATGATGCGCTTGATTACCAGGTCCCCAACTTGATACTCTTGTCGTCTGACCTTCTTGTTAAATGCCCTGATCATCCGTTTTTGGTACGTCTGACCATGACAAATAGCAGTGAGTCTCTTTTCGTCAATTAAGTTTAATTGATCAAGCCGAGTCTGGATCCAGTCATCTTAGCTCAAACCTGCATCCTTCATTATCCGGAGAGAGGTTATCTGGACTTCAATAGGCAAGACTGCCTCCATGCCATAGACCAAGGAAAAGGGAGTTGCCCCTGTTGACGTCCGCGCTGAGGTACGGTACCTATGAAGAGCAAACGGTAATATTTCGTGCCAATCTTTGTAGGTCACTGTCATCTTCTGCACAATCTTCTTGATGTTCTTATTCGCTGATTCTACAGCCCCATTCATCTTCGGTCGATAGGGAGAAGAGTTGTGGTGCTGTATCTTGAATTGCTCGCAGAGCTCAGTGATCATCTTGTTGTTAAGATTGGTACCATTATCCGTAATGATCCTCTCAGGTATACCGTATCGACAGATCAGGTTGTGCTGAATGAACCGTGCCACGACGTTCTTGGTTACCATAGCGTAGGAAGCTGCTTCAACCCATTTTGTGAAGTAATCAATTGCTACCAGGATAAAGCGGTGCCCGTTGGATGTCGTAGGTCTGATTTCGCCGATCATATCAATGCCCCACATTGCAAAAGGCCAAGGTGCTGTCAAGACGTTCAGAGGAACCATAGGAATGTGCACCTTATCAGCATAGATCTGGCATTTATGACAAGTTCGAGAATGCTGATAACAGTCGGCTTCCATTGTGGACCAGAAATATCTTGCCCGAAGGATTTTCTTTGCCATGGTATGTCCACTGGAATGTGTTCCGAAAGTACCTTCATGTAGCTCTGCCATGATCCTTTCTGCTTCAGTCTTATCCACACAACGCAGTAAGGTTGAATCATGGTTTCGCTTGTAGAGAATACCATTGCTGAGGAAGAACTTTGCCGCGAACCTTCTCAGGAACTTCTTGTCATTAACAGATGCGCCTTCTGGGTATTCTTGAGCTTCAAGGTACCTCTTTACTTCATGATACCAGGGTTTTTCTGTTACCTCTTCGGTCTCGAGATCGCAGCAATGTGCAAGTTCATCCAATTTCCAGATAATGATCCGGGGCGCCTCGTTGTCCCATTTGACTTTGAACATAGAAGACATCGTAGCCAGCGCGTCCGCTAACTGATTCTCCTCTCTTGGGAAGTGTTCAAAAGTTATCTCCTCGAAGTGGGGAATCAACGTCAACACATACTCCTTGTAAGGAATAAGATTCGGGTGTTTCGTATCCCACTCGCCTTTGACCTGATTGATCACGAGAGCGGAATCTCTGAAGACACTCAAAAACTTGATCCTTAAGTCAATTGCAGCTTGAAGACCCATGACGCATGCTTCATACTCCGCCATGTTGTTGGTGCAGTTGAAACATAGTCGGGCAGTAAGTGGAGTATGAGTGCCTTTAGGGGATATGATCACAGCGCCAATGCCGTTACCCAAAGCGTTTAAGGCTCCGTCAAAGTGCATAGACCATCGGGATCCTTCCTCAGGTCCTTCATCCGGTCTAGGTACTTCACAATCAGTCACTACCATGATATCCTCGTCTGGAAATTCAAAGTTCATTGACTGGTAATCGTCCACTGCCTGGTGCGCCAAGTGGTCTGCCAATACACTTCCCTTGATTACTTTTTGAGTTGTGTACTGGATGTCATATTCCGTCAAGATCATTTGCCATCTTGCTATTCTTCCAGACAGAGCAGGCTTTTCGAATATGTACTTGATTGGATCCATTTTTGAAATCAACAGAGTAGTGTGAGTCAACATATACTGTCTCAGCCGGCGAGCAGCTCATACCAAAGCGCAACAAGTTTTCTCGAGCAGTGAGTACCGGGTCTCACAGTCGGTAAACTTTTTGCTAAGGTAATAAATGGCGTGTTCTTTTCGGCCAGACTCGTCATGCTGCCCCAGCACACACCCCATTGAGTTGTCAAGTACTGTCAAGTATAAGATTAGAGGTCTCCCTTCAACCGGTGGCATAAGAATGGGTGGTTCTTGGAGATACTCTTTGATCTTTTCGAAAGCGGCCTGACATTCATCGTTCCAACGTACTACTTGATTTTTCTTCAGCAGCTTGAAGATTGGTTCACAGGTAGCAGTTAGATGCGAGATGAATCGGGCAATGTAGTTCAACCGTCCTAGAAAGCCTATGACTTCTTTCTCTGTCTTGGTAGTTGGCATCTCTTGTATGGCTTTCACTTTGGCAGGGTCCACTTGAATGCCTTTGTCGCTTACGACGAAACCTAGCAATTTTCCAGATCTCACCCCAAAGGTGCACTTGTTCGGGTTCAACCTCAGCTTGTACAACTTCAGACGGTCAAACAACTTCTGTAGATGGTCAAGGTGTTCCTCCTCAGTTTGGGACCTTGCAATCATATCGTCAACGTATAATTCTATCTCGTGATGGATCATGTCATGAAATAAAGTAACCATGGCACGTTGGTAGGTTGCCCCAGCATTTTTCAACCCAAAAGGCATGACCTTGTAGCAAAAGGTGCCCCACTGAGTAACAAAAGTGGTCTTCTCCATGTCTTCAGGAGCCATCTTGATCTGATTATAACCGGAGAAGCCGTCCATGAAGGAGAATACTTTATGCTGAGCAGTGTTGTCAACCAGAACGTCGATATGAGGCAGAGGGAAATCATCCTTAGGGCTCGCCCACTTCAAATCCCTGTAATCAACACACATTCATACCTTACCATCCTTCTTCGGCACTGGAACCACGTTGGCAATCCACTGAGGGTAAGAAGTCACTGCTAGAAAACCGACATCAAATTGTTTCATAACCTCAGCTTTGATTTTCTCGGACATTTCTGGACGCATACGGAAGACCTTCTGTTTTACCGGAGGGCATCCTTCTTTGGTAGGCAGGTGATGAACCACGATGTCGGTATCCCACCCAGGCATGTCTTCGTAAGACCAGGCAAAGATTTCCACATAGTCATGCAGCATCTGAATCAACCGTTGTTTCACACTGAGCTCTAGATTGGCACCAATCTTGACTTCCTTTCTGTCTGTCTCAGTACCCAGATTTACCGTTTCCACTGGCTCTTCATGTGGCTGAATGGCCCTCTCTTCCTGGAGTAGCAGTCTTGCGAGCTCACCAGGCACTTCACAATCATCTTCACCTTCGTCTTCGGCTAAGTTGATCGGATTTTCGAAGTCATAACTGGCAGTAGCATAGTCGTTACCAGTGAGATCCAGAGTGGATTGGAACCTGTATAGGTGAGTGTGTGTAAATATAGCTGTTTTGCAATATATAATAAAGAAAGAAAAGGAGCGCAAGATTTTGAAATGCAACAAACGTCCAATGTTTTTATTGATGATATATGAAAATGACACATAAAAGCCCTCACAAATGAAGCCACGGTGCCCCGGGTAAGACACCGAGCCATAAAAGTTTCAAAATATTGTCTGTTACAAATTCAAAACAAAAGAGTTCATTACTGAGTGACAAAAGTAATAGGTGTGAAGTCTTTGGCAGTCCAGTTGCTTGGTCCACTGTCGGTTGTTGGGTAGATCCAGCTGTCGAATTCAAATTCCTCCACGTCGTCTTCAATAGCATTTACTCCCGGGTTGGTGATGAACACAGGAGGTCTTCCAATCCTTGCCTTACGAACAGCTTTCTGAGCCTCTGCAGTGAAACCCAGACCAAACTTGTCAGTCTTCGGAGTAAAGTCAGGAAGTCGGCCCCAGTTTGCGCACTCACCCTTCTCAATAATAGCCCGGGCATCCTTTAAGGAAGCCATCTTCAAAGGAAGGTCTTCAATCACAGTTTCTGCTGACACCAGTGTCTGAGGCACCTCTTCAAAGTGTTGAAAGGGAGTCTCAATGAACTCCCCATCCATCTCTATGTACCGGAACGAGTTGAGGTGGCTGACCATATATTCTTCCTCCCCCTGAACTGTCACAATCTTCCCTCTGACCGGGTATTTCAGCTTTTGATGTAGTGTGGAGGTCACAGCTCCAGCCTTGTGGATCCATGGACGACCCAGCAAACAAGAATAGGATGGTCGGATATCCATCACATAGAAAGTAGAATAAAAAACTTGAGAACCAATCCTGATTGGAATGTCAACTACCCCATGTACCATCCTTTTCGAACCGTCAAAGGCCCAGACAACAATGTTACTAGGCTTGAGCTCCAAACCCTCGCAATCCAACCTGTCTAAGGCCTTCTTGGGTAATACGTTCAATGAAGAACCGGTGTCTACCAACACATGGGCAAGAGTAGTGCCCCTGCATTCAATGGAGACATGCAGGACGTTGTTATGGTTCTTTCCTTTGGCAGTCAGATCGGCGTCAGAGAAGCCCAACCCATTATCGGCAGTCAAGTTGGCCACACAATCGGTAAATTGATCAGCAGACGTTTCTTGTGGCACATGGGCCGTCTTCAGGAAGGAAATCAGAGCCTTGGCGTGGGCCTCTGAACATAACAACAGTGATAGCATAGAAATCTTTGATGGGGTGTGCCCCAGTTGCTCAACTACGTTGAAATCACTCTTCTTAATGATCTTGAGAATCTCTTCCATCTCTTGCTGGGAAGCTTCAACATTGGTTGTCTTTGGTGCCTCCGTCAGGGTAGGCAAATCAGTAGCAATCCCTTTGCCCCGAGTATCAGATGACTCGGCAGCAGGGGTAGAAACAGGAACTTGATCAGGAAGGGGAGCAGGCACACTTGCAGGTGTAATGATAAGAGGTCTCTGAATAGCTGGTGGCGCAATATCTGGCGAGAACAGCCTACCACTGCGAGTAACCTTGGCAGGCCCGGTGATGTTGCTGACATTGGTACTTGTATCGAACTCTTGTTTTACTCCAAGAACATAAACATCTGCCCCATAGTGCCATGGGACAGCTTTGTCGGATGTATAAAGGAGAGGCCCCGGAACAGTGATGATGATAGGAGCAATCTTCTGAGTGGACATGATTTTGACAGGCTTCTTCGAAGGAGCCTTAGGAGGGTTGTTGAAAATAGTAACAATGGACACTTCTTCAGTAGGGACAGCAGGAACATCAATCTTCTCGAACAAGATCTCTTTGCTATCCATCAGGTTTTGGACGCCTGACTTCAACAAAGGACAACCAGCAGGTGAAACAGCACATAGATGGAAACCTTTACTACATCCAGGAAATAAACCGGCGAGCAACAGGTTCCTTTTGACGGTCAACAACGGAGTAACAATCTCTTCCACGGAGGCTACATACAAGTCTTCTTCAACAGCATTCACTCCATGCTGGGGCATGGGAGCAGTTACAACATTGGGTCTTTCGGGCGCCTCAAACTGTATTTCTTTAGCATCAATAAGGTCCTGAACCTTATTCCTCAGAACCCAGCAATCGTCCATAGTATGCCCCGGGCTATCAGAGTGATAAGCGCAACGGGCGTTGGGGTTGTACTTTGGAGAAGCTGTGTTCACTACCTTCGGAGCTTCTTTGACAGTTACCAGATTGGTTGACAGTAGTTGCGGCAAAATCTGAGACAGGGTCATACTGAGCCGAGTGTACTGCCTTTTGGGTCTCTCACCCCTTGGTTGATTATACTGCTGAGGAGCAGCAACAGGCTTTGAAATTACCAATGCATTGACAGCTTGGCGGCGTTCCGGCTTAAGTTGTCTTCTGGGACCATAAACAGCACTGACTTCCTTCTTGAAGGGCTTCTTTTCAGTACTTGCGGAGGCACCTTTCTGTATCTTCCCTGACTTGATACCAGCTTCTATTCTCTCACCAGTAAAGATCAAATCTGTAAACCCAGCAGAAGAATTACCAATCAGATGGTTGAAGAACGGACCAGACAGGGTCCCCAGGAACATGTCAACAAGTTCACGGTCAGTCAAAGGTGGCTGCACCCTACCAGCCAGGTCTCTCCACTTTTGGGCATACTCCTTGAATCCTTCGCCCGTCCCCAGTGACATACCCTGGAGTTGGGTACGCGTGAGAGCAAGGTCGGAATTGTACTGATACTATTTATAAAATGCGGTAGCCAAGTCCTCCCAATTTCGAATACTGGCTCCATCCAGCTGATAGAACCATTCGAGTTGAGACCCCGAAAGGCTATCCTGGAAGAAATGGATCCAAAGGTTCTTGTCTGCAGTGTAAGGTTGGATCTTCCTTACATATGATCTGAGATGCAGCTTAGGGCAGGAAGCCCCGTCGTACTTCGCAAAGGCAGTTGCCTTGAACTTGTGTAGGATCACCACCCCAGAAGATAAACCTAGATCTCCAAAATCCAACCTCGGCACACGTTGAACTTCCATGGCACTTAAACGGTCCTCTAGTTGCTTGTACCTGTCTTCAGCAGGAGGGTACTGTTCGTCATTGTAATCCGTCTCGTTGTCGGAGACCACAGGACTAGGAGCCCTTCCCCCTTGGGGACTGTCTTTCTCTGCTGATGAAGTAGTCTGATCAGCCTCATTCTGCAGTGCATTCCCAAACCTCCGTCCAGTGTTGAACAACGCAGTCCTCTTCTTCTTCTTCTTATTTTTCAAGAGCAAAGTCTTCAACTCCTGTTGACCCCGGGCTAAGCTCATGACCAGCTCTTGAAACTGGGCGTTCTGGGCCTGGAGGGCCTTGATAGCTTGTTCGGTAGTAGGCTCGGAAGACATGATGATTGAGTGCTGAAATAAACAGCGAAGAAGATTAAGCAACCTGTAGAAGAAGGGTACCTGTTATGCATATGATGCAATGAGATGCGTATGATTTATGTTTTCAAAGACAATCGGGATTCAACTTTGCAGACAAAAAGGAAACACACTTCATTAGATTCAAACTTTAAATTGTTCAATAATTGGCCCTTAGGCATTACAAGAATGAAAATACTGAACAGGAAATAAAAGCTGTAAAAGAAACATCCAAAGCCCATCAGTGCTCCCATGGCCTCCTCTTCTCAGTACGGATATAGTCGTTCAGGATCCGCTCCTCCTCCAATTGCTTAGTCAGCTTCTGGATCTTTTGTTCCTGTTCGTTGAACTTTTCCTGATAAAAATCCCGTTCCTCCTGTAGTTGCGCCCAAGATCTCTTTAGTGTATCAACATCAGTGGGTATCTGAGGAGGGAGGACAGTCAGAGGAACCCCGTCTTCATCAGGAAATTCAAGAATGATAGGCCTGACAACTTCGTATGGCATACCTAACTTCTGAGCACGGATGCGGACCCATATGCAGTAGGGTTCCATAGGTAGAGAAGTCTTCGATCCCAACTCATGTGGGTCAGCTTTGTGAATTCTGTCCCAAGCCTTGATGAATCTACAGTGCAGCTCGTCACTGTCTAGTTGAAACTCAAAACTGATGTGAGGCACCAACATCTCATGAGGCCCCACTCTTCTGGCTCTTCCAAACTGACGGAGAGCTAGACATGGATTATAAGAGATTCCTCCCTGGGTACCGATCAATGGAACATTAGGATATTCTCCGCAACGATCAATAACAGCTACCTCATCCAAACCTCTGAGAGTCCAAATGATGTCATTATCAGTGAGAGACATTAACCTATGAGCCCAGCCTTTTCCTTCTTTGTTCTTCAGCACGAACTTAGAGAGGTGCGAAATAAACCACCTCACTAACAAAGGAGCACAACACCACAGAGTTCCCCGTCTTTGGGAAGTACGAGCATAGAGCTGTTGCAGGATATCACCCAAGAGGGTGGGTATAGGGTTTCGAGACATGAAGATCCTTATGGAATTGATATTGACAAAGTTATCAGGATTTGGAAACAATACTAGACCATAGATTAAGAGAGCCAGAATGTCTTCGTACGCCTTGAAGTCTAAGTCGTTCCAGAAACTATCAGCTTTGCCAACCAGAAACTTAGCCAAAAAGCCCTTAACTCCACTTCTAGTCTCCCAGTTAGCCATTACCTCTTCTTTGGTCAAGGGAAGGACAGCAGCAATCTCTTCAGGCCTAAGAGTCTTCTCCCAACCAGTGAACGGAGTCTGCTCCAAAACAGGGATACCAAGTAACTCAGAGAATTCTTCCAGGGTAGGGACCAGCTGGAAGTCTTGAAATGTGAAGCAATGGTACAGGGGATCATAAAACTGGACCAAGACACTCATCAGTTGTTGGTCCCACTTTGAAGTGACTAAACCAAGGAGAGAACCATGCCTCTTAATGAAGGAAGTAGTGTTTAGAATCCTATCAACCAATTCCTTGAGCAAAGTAGGTGGTTGAACTAAGTTGAGCCGGATAGTATTCCTACGCACGGGCATCATGATGTCCTACAACACAGAGCAAAGATGAAACCCTCTTGTCTTTGAAATGGGCCAGTCCTTATGCAGGATGCATGCGATGGTATGATGGTATGATGTTATGATAAATCACACCACAAATATTCACAAAGGCAAGCATGATAAGGCACACAAGTCACACAAGAAAACCCTTAGAGTTTAGGCCAGCATGAAGTTTAGGTATTACCCTCTTTCAGTTTCGTTGGTTAAGACCTGTCCTATCAAAAGTAACCGGGTTCTAGAGGATCTCAATATCATTGACTACCCTCAATCGGTCATAACTCCAGCATCGCAATCTTTTCTTGCGGCTAGAACCATCACGAGAGTTTAACCTCAATGAGTGTAGCATATTGCTACCATTCTATGGCCAAGTTGGGTCAATTTAGGGTTTTAAGGTCGGTTGGTGCTTAATGACTCCTTAGAAGACCCATATTCTCCTCGTTGCGACACAAGGGATATCGGTACAGACCAAGGTGTCACACCAACGTAGCCACTGCTTCACCCATGTCGGTCTACGCCGGACAGGTCCCTCACAGCTTATGCTACCTATAAGGGTATTTCTCAGATCCGGGTTAGGATCTATGAAACTCCGATGCAAAGCCCACAAATATAAAAGCAAACAAAGCAAACAATTGAAAACAAGTAAATGATCTAACCCTAAGGTAACCCCACTTTTAAGTTATCCCCAGCAGAGTCGCCAGTTCTGTGATACGGTGGGAGAACTGACTTGAGGTTTTGCGTTTGTTTTCGCAAATGTTTCGGTTGAGCAAGAGTCGCCACCGACTTTTTATTTTATCCTAAGGAAAGGTTAAAAAGCACAGCAAAAACCTTTGAGATGTTTTCTTGGGTTCGGGGGGTAGATTATAGAAAGGGAAGGTATTAGCACCCTTTCTATCCATGGTTATCCATGGGCTCTTAGTTACTTGCTTAGATCACTTGCCTTGTGTTTTCAATTGTTTGAAATGGTGCTTTGTGCGTGGGTTTGAAAATGTTTTGAAAAGAGGCCATTTGTTGTGGCAACCTTTGTAATGATTCATGTTTGAATGTATACAAAGGTGTACTTATCTTTTGAAAAGTTTTCAATGTTTTTGTTTTGAAAGTGTTGTGGAGTGTGGTTTTGAAAAGTAGGCAAGCGTGTTTTGCAAGTTTATCAAGTAACTAAGAGTTGTCTACCCCTAAATTTACTCAAAGGTTTTTCCTATGTTTTAACCCTTTTAACAATTTTGTTCCACCATTGTATTTGGTGGACAATCTTGTGTTAGGATGTTAACGGGACGGGCGCGGGTCATCGTTTAGACCATGATTGCAATGGTGCCAAGTGTCTTTGGCAATTTTTCCTTTAAGGGACTTGATCATTTGTTTAGGCAACTTTCGAAAGCGTCATCGAGGGACTATGATCATTTGATTTGTTTTGTTTTGCCAAAGACACCCAACATGCAATATGGCCCATTATTGAAGGCAACAAGTGGAGTAACCCTAAGGGTGCAAGTGTGATTGGTGTTATCCATTTTCATGCTTTTTGTCTTTTGTTTAGTCAAGCTATTTGTTATTTGATTTTTGCATACAAACCCTAAGTCTACCATGGAATATTTAGGAAGCTTTAAAATGAGGAATTAAAAGTCCTAAATTATTACACAATAATCATGGGAATGGGGGTACAAATGTTCAAATGGGGATGAGACCTTAATAGGAGGATAGTGTCCAATATTTACAACCAAATCGAATCAATCGCAAATGTAACATGTAAAGTAATATCAATGTATAAGAAAAAACAAATGTGTATGTGTAAATGTATTTGTGTAAGTGATTGAGATTTATTTACAAGTGAAATAAAATAATAAAAAAAAGGTCAATTTTGGATATTTTCATGTTTAGGGCAAAACCCTAATTTTTCTAAATAAAAAGAGTATTTATTATGTATTATATATAATATTTATTAATTATATACAAAAAATAAATAAAAAGGAAGTATATTGTAAAAAAGTGATTCTTGAGGTTAAATATTAATAAAAATAAAAATGTATTATTTTTATGTTTTTATCCTAAATATTCTAATAAATATATAAGTATTTATATTATTTACTAAATATATTAAATATGTACAAAAATAAAATATTAATTATTTTACAAAAAAAAAGTATATTTTTAGAAAAATGTTTTCAAAAGATAAAATAAAATAAAATCAGAAAATAGAATGTATTTTGTATTATTTTTTAATATTTTAAACAAAAAGTATTATGTTTATTTATGTGTACAAGTCTAAATAAAGCAAATAAAATCAAAATAAATGCAAAAATGAATGAAAAAATATTTTTAATGTTTTTTATATTTTGACAAAAAAATAACAAGTCAGAAACAAAAAGAAAAAATCAAAAATGATAAAAATAACACACAATGGGCCAAGGGGTGTATGTGAAAAAATGTGGTGCAAAAGGAAAAAACAAGTCAGGCCCAGCCCAAGGAGGCTTGTCTTCAACCTCCAGCCAGTTTCTGTCAAAAAACGCGCGTTTCTTTGCCTTGTTCAAACATCCTGATTCTTTGATTTTTAGCATAAACTTATAACACAAAAAATGTCAAGCATCAAACCACGAATCCATACATACCAAGAACTTGATCTAACTCTCAGAGATGAGAGAGAATTTCTTCTTCCCCAATTCCTGACCTAACTTTTTCCTAATGTTCAGGTTCCAAATTCTCTTAACACACACAATATAAATGAAAAGTGAGGATACAGGTAGCTTCAGGGCCATGAATAGAACATGCTTTCTTCACAAACCTAAGCCTAGATATGCTTGGATAGAGAGATAGGAGTTCAAACTTTTACCTGTTCAGCTTGAATTGTGTGCAACAATGGAGGTACTTTCAATGCAATGTGAGGACTTGTACAACTTGCCTGAGGTTCAGGGATGCTTCTCCAACCTCTAGCTTGCTCTGAAACCAGCTGAATCAAGCTATGGAAGTTCACCTGCAAAGTTGAAAACTGAAAATGGCAAATGATGTTAGGGATGTTACAGTTTGTGTTCAATGCTTGGGATAGCTTCAGTGGGTGGTATGGAACATGTTTGAACTCCCTTTGGCCAAAGTGCACGAGTGGAAAGGTTTATAGAAGTCCAACTGCAGAAGGGACTCTATTTTTTGCAGTAGGATGGTATTTCTGTGATTGAGGAGGTATTGAAGGTGGTTGGCTCGTGTTTCAGGTCAGGTTTTATGTTTGGAAAGTGTTCAAGAAGTTTGTTTTGGCTTGTGTTGACAGGAGATGGAAGTTGGTATGTGTTTGCAAGATTTCTTCTCTCTTAAGCCAAAGTTGCCAAGTTGGGTTACAAGCTTATGCAGGCCCCTTAAACATGCTGCAAAGTTTGTTCTTGATCAGTGGGATATGTCCACACATTTGTGCCTCAGAGATTTGCTTTGTACCTCTTAGATTGTAAACTTGACATAAAGTGTAACTTTATCAAAATGGCTAAAATGCTTTTTCTAATTATGGACTAATCCTTCATGTAATGACCAAATGCATAAAATAACATCTTGGCACAATGGTTTAGCATTGAATTATTGAGTGTTAATGGGATTAGAGGCCTGTAACCTAGCTTGCACATGCTGATTTCAAAAATGCCCAAGTTATGAACATGTACATGGCTTATGAACAAAGTGACTTTTGCCCATATTGACAAATTCGATTCTCCCTAACCACAAGGGTGTTTGAGAAGTTCTTGGACAATTTGGAAAGCTTGGAATGTGTACTACAATCGATCTTCGTAATGCAAGTTGAAATTCCAAGTGGAAGCATGTGAAAAGTGGCCATGAAGTTGGGCAAAAATCCTGCCTAAAACAGGTCAAAAAAATTCTAAGTTAAGAATGTTTTGCACCCCTATTCCAAAAATCATAACTTGAGCTACAAGCTTCTTTTGAGGAAACTTTGTGAATCAAAGTTGTAGATTTTGCAATGGACTATAACTTTCATGTTTTGATTTTGTTTGAATCCAAATATATCTTGATGAAAAGATGGGACAAAGTTAGGAAAAAATTAGGAAATTTCATAACTTAGAAAATTTCTAAGTTAATGAAATTTCTTCATTTCAAACCCTAATTTGTAATTTTTGGTTTCTTGATGAACAAGTTTCATAATTTGACATGTCTTGATGAAAAATGAATCTTGACACTTGATTTTGACCAAAAAGTCAAAGTTTGACTTTTCAGTACACAGTCAAATTTTGCTCAGTTGACTGGAAAATTCATCTGTCAATCTTGTGCATTTGGGATCTTTTGAATTTGTTGAACATGTCAAGACAATGCCATTGGGTCCTTGAGTCCATATGTGAGCTTGGTTTGCCATTGGCTAGGTCAAACAGTCAAAAATTGCCTTTGTGCAGTCAAAACCCTAAAAATGACCATTTTGCCCTTTTGATGATCTGATCAAATTTCTTGTGGAATTGTGATCCAAACTTGATCAAATGGTCCATATGAGTTCATTATGTTGATGTGGGTCAAAAATCATGAGGTTTGACTGTCAATTGACCATAATTGACTTTTCCCCAATACAGCTGATTTCTAGGTCAATTGTCCAATTGACTGGGCAAAGATTGGAATCAAGGCTTGAAACTTGGTATGGATAAACTTGTGAGTCCAACATGAAGCATGAAAGTCACTTTGGGCCTTTTAGGTCAAAACATCTTTGTGCAAACACAAACCCTAATTTGGGTCAACAGTGCAAAGAGGAGTCTTGAGCAGAGCAAACCCTAACTGGATCTTGAGCTCCAAGGGTCTTGGGATGAGAAAATATTGATGAAATGGGAGAGCAAATTTTGGGGTACAACAGATGGATATTACTTCAAAATGTTGATGTTGACCAAAAATCTTGAAGTTTGACTGTATATAGGCCACATTTGACTTTTGACCTAGTACAGTTGATTTTCAGGCATTTGAGCAGTTGATTGAGCAAACTTGTTGCGTAGGGCATGAAATTTGGCATGGATAACCTTGAGGACATATTAGGGCCATGGAAAACATTTGAGACCCTTGGGGCTCACACATCTTAATGAAAACTGAAACCCTGGTTAGAGATTTATTGCCTTAGGAGGAGAATTTGTCTGGTCAATTCTTAGTCATCCTAGGGCAAGTTAGGGACCTTAATGGAAATGTCTTGAGTAAAATGAGAGGGAAAATTTTGGGGTACAACAGCTGCCCCTGTTCAATCTTCTTAAACCAGAGGGTGTAGATTGGATAGTCTGTCTTTCGTGATCTGAAGGTGGAAGATGATTGAACACTAGAGTGCCCAAAAATTTGCACTCGTCTGAAATGATACTTGACTGTGTAGATAATATCGGGAATGGGTTTAAAGATTCCATCCTAAAAATATGAAGAAGAGTCTTCGGAGATGGGCTTAAAGATGCCATCTGGAGAACAATGTTTATTTTAGGAGATATTCCTTTGTGGGGATTCCTATTCCTGTTGTTGAGGAGGACTCCACTGAGAAATGTTGGTCTTTGTCTTGGGAAATAGAGTTTAGGAGCTTAAGTTATCCATTACTCTACTGGGGAGTCATCTCTTGACTTGAGAGACGAAAGTGAACTGTTATCTGGTCGGGATCCAGGTTTCACAGGGACTTGCTGAGAACAATAAGACTGACTGCTATCTGGTCGTATTCCAGGATTCACAGCTACCTATTGGGGAATATGAAATTAACTGCTATCTGGTCGGTTCCGGGCTTCACAGTAATTATAGACATTGAACTGTTATCTGGTCGTATCCAGGCTTCAGTGATTTGAAGAAATCAAGTTGTTATCTGGTTGGATCCAGGCTTCAACTTGAATCTGATGTATACCATTATATGTCGGGTCTAGGCCTCGGTGTAACAAAATAAATTGTTATCTGGTCGGACTCCAGGCTTCACAACGACTTGCTGAGGATAATAAGGCTTACTGTTATCTGGTCGTATTCCAGGCTTCACAACGAATTACTGGGGGCATATGAAATTAACTGCTATCTTGTCGGACTCCAGGCTTTGCAGTTTCTTTTAACTGGAATAGAAATCAGAAAAATCTTAGTGGCGATTTAACTGGACCAGTGAAAGTTCTTGAGTTATCTTCAACTGGAATAGAAATCAGAAACATGTTAGTGGCGATTTAACTGAACCAGAGAAAGGTCTTAAGTTATCTTCAACTGGAATAGAAATCATAAAAATCTTAGTGTTGATTTAACTGAACCAGCGAAAGGTCTTGGATTATCTTCAACTGGAATAGAAATCAGGAAAATCTTAGTGTCCATTTAACTGAACCAGCGAAAGGTCTTGAATTGTCTTCAATTGGAATAGAAATCAGAAAAATCTTAGTATCGACTTAACTGAACCAGAAAAAGGTCTTGGGTTATCTTCAACTGGAATAGAAATTAGGAAAATCTTAGTGTTGATTTAACTGAACCAGAGAAAGTTCTTGGGTTATCTTCAACTGGAATAGAAATCAGGAAAATCTTAGTGTCGATTTAACTAAACCAGAGAACGTGATGGATCACTTTGACTGGAATAAAAATCAGAAAAATCTTAGTGTCAATTTAACTGAACCAGAAAAAACTCTTTTGAGAATATCTTTCTGAGGAAAATGTTGAAATAGCCCTTCGTCAGACATAGCTTTTGAGAAGACTGTCAGGTGATATAAGTAGTCAACGGTGTTTGTTGATTTGATCTTTCCTGAAAAGGTAAAAAGTTAGTCGTATACAATGTCATGATGTATGAAATGTATTGTGTGATGACATTCTCAAAATAAATGAGATTATGTTGTTTGAGATGTGTGCATGCCATGATATGGGATGCTATTGCGATATCTCCTAGTCTGGGAAAGTAAATCCCTGACTGCTGCTGGAGAGTACTGGGAAGATGAATCCTGGACTGATGTCTGGTAGATGAGGAAAGTGATTCTTTCATCTTCGTTGGGGATGATGAATGGAGATGATTTGCTGGGGATTTCCTCTTTCCCTTTGAGGATATTCTGCCGAGGATCTTGACTCCTGCTTGAGAATGACTCTGTGGGAAAAAAGATGCTCTGTCAGAAGATTTTACCATTGTAGAGAGATAAACTTTGTTGGGGGATAAACTTCCGTAGCTAGAGAAATAAACTCTACCGGGTATAGGGCTTTATAAACTGTTCGAGATTATAAAACTCAGCTGGGGAATACGACTTTCAACTCTCTGAGGGAACTTGGCCGGAGGAGGTCATTCCTGCTTGGGGAGGCAAAAGTAAGGATTTTGGTTATTTTTACTTTGCGGGGGCATAAGAATCACTAGGACGTATACTGAGGATGTGACAGGAGGATGCCCCTGTGCCTGCTGGAAAGAGTAATTGTCGGGACTAAAAACAAATTTTTAGACTTTACTCTATTTCCTAAAGTTATTAGCAATTGTCTTCCCGTTTCATATGCAAGTATTTGTGAACAGTAATCATATTCAAATGCATATGTCAAAAATAATCACTGGACGTTTTTGCAAAACAAAACAGAAAAATAGAAAACAAATAGTTTTGTACTTTCAGAGAAATGATTTGTATTGATTTTTGAAGTTCGCCCATAACAGGCATTTTTGTAAAAAGAGACTGACGTTTTAGTAGGAGAACGCCGTCGTGAAAAATGAAAACTATACAAAATAGTGTACAAAGATAGAACAAATATGTATAATAATCTCATTGAGTTTCAATTCTGCTATTGCCCCTATGTTCTTAAGCGTCTCATCACTTTGCTACTTGTCCGAAGCTGACTGGATTGATTGGTACCGTTTGAGCTTGATAGTTGATACCGAAGTCTGGTCGCGAGGTGATCCAATGGGACATAGTTGTACACTTTAAATCCCTAACTTTTGCCTGGACCGCCCTTTCAGGTTTTCATTCCATCGGGATACCCTTTTTTTCCCAAGCCTCCTTTTCAGGTTTTCGACTTGTCGGGTGTACAAATTTTTTTTGTATTTATCCCTAACTTTTGCCTGAACCCTTTTGGTTCTCCGGGATGCCATTATTTTTTCCTAGGCCAGTCAACCTAGCGAGTCTTTATTTATGCGTAGCATCTTTTTACTATGTCCACATTCACAGGGTGAGGAAGGTCGTTACCATCCATGGTGGTTAGAATCATGGCTCCACCGGAAAATATGCTTTTGATTACAAATGGCCCGTTGTACGTGGGAGTCCATTTGCCCCTGGGATCACCTTGTGGCAGTATGATACGCTTAACTACTAGATCACCCACTTGATATATCTGACGTCTGACCTTTTTGTTGAAAGCCTTGATCATTCGCTTTTGATACATATGAGCATGACAAACAGCAGCAAGCCTTTTCTCATCAATCAGGTTCAGTTGGTCAAGTCGAGTCTGGATCTAATCACCTTCGTTCATACCCGCATCCTTTATGATCCTCAAAGAAGGGATCTGGACCTCAATAGGTAGGACAACCTCTATACCATACACCAGAGGATAAGGTGTTTCCCCTGTTGACGTACGTGCTAAGGTGCGGTAACCATGAAGAGCAAATGGTAACATCTCATGCCAGTCTTTGTATGTTACCGTCATCTTCTGTATGATTTTCTTAATATTCTTGTTAGCAGCTTCAACAACGCCATTCATCTTCGGTCGGTAGGGAGAAGAGTTATGATGCTGGATCTTTTAATTGTTTAAGAGTTCAGTGATCATTGTATTGTTGAGATTTGTATCATTATCTGTGATGATTCTTTCTGGAACACCATATCGACAGATAAGGTTGTGCTTGATGAACCGCGCCACAACATTTTTGTAACAGTAGAAAAAGAGGCCGCCTTAACCCATTTTGTGAAGTAATCAATGGACACTAGGATGAAGTGATGCCCATTGTAAGCGGTAGGTCTAATCTCTCCGATCATGTCAATGCCCCACATTACAAAGGGCCAGGGAGCCATCAAGACGTTCAACGGAACCGGAGGTACATGTACTTTATCAGGATAGATCTGGAATTTGTGACAAGTTCGAGAATGCTGATAACAGTCTTCTTCCATAGTGGACTAATAGTATCCTGCCTATAGGATCTTTTTAGAAATGGTGTGTCCACTAGAGTGGGTGCCAAAGGTACCTTCGTATAAATATTCCATACTCCCATCTACTTTGCTCTTGTCTACACACCGAAGTAAAGTAGAGTCGTGGTTGCGCTTGTAGAGGATTCCATTACTGAGGAAAAACTTTACGGAGAACCTTCTCAGAAACTTTTTATCATTGACAGATTCCCCCTCAGGATATTCTTGAGCCTCGAGATACCTTTTCCCTTCATGGAACCAAGGTTTGTCTGCTACTTCTTTAGTATCAATCTCATAGCAGTATACTGGTTCATCCAATCTCTCGATAGTGATCTGAGGAGCTTCGTTGTCCCATCTGACCTTAAACATAGATGACATATTAGCTAGCGCGTCCGCTAACTGATTCTCTTCTCGTGGAAAATTTCCAAAGGTGACTTCTTCAAAGTGTGGAAGTAATGTCAGCACATGTTATTTGTAAGGGATGATATTAGGGTGCTTCGTGTCCCACTCCCCTTTGATTTGACTTATTACCAAGGATGAATCACCGAAAACGCTCAAGAACTTGATCCTTAGGTCAATAGCAGCTTTGAGACCCATGATACATGCTTCATACTGAACCATATTGTTGGTACAATTGAAACATAATCTGGCAGTGAAAGGAGTATGACATCCCTCAGGAGATATAATTACATCACCGATGCCATTGTCGAGTGCGTTTGAGGATCCATCAAAAACCATAGCCCATCAGGATCCTTCCTCGGGTCCTTCATCCGGTCTAGGTTCTTCACAGTCAGTTACTAACATGATATTCTCATCCGGGAATTCAAAGTTCATGGATTGGTAGTCATCCACAGCCTGATGAGCCAAATGATCAGCTAATACACTTCCCTTGATTGCTTTCTGGGTCGTGTATTAGATATCATATTCGGTCAAGATCATTTGCCATCTTGCTATTCTTCCGGAGAGAGCGGGATTCTCGAAGATGTACTTGATCGGATCCATCTTAGATATCAACAAAGTAGTGTAGGTCAACATATACAGTCTTAATCAATGAACAACCCATGCCAATGCGCAACAAGTTTTCTCGAAACACTCCCATAAATACTCCCATAAATGCTCAAAACACTTCATATCACATAGATACTGCTCAAGCTCAAGAACAGTTTCTGTAGTGATCTTATTCTCAACTTCTAAACAAAAGACAGTACTACATAAACTTGACTGTTGGGAGTTGATTCAGCAACCTTCAACACAAAGGAAAGTCTAGCAGCTTCCTGGAGTTTCATTAAAGTCCACACAACATCTTGAAGGGTTTCAGACTCAAAACCGAAAGTGCAGTTGCAAGGTAAGTCATCTCAACCTTGCATTTTCCATACATCATTGTTGGTGTATTTCTGAAGATAAGATGAAGTAATCATTACTCTTGAAGTTAATCATCTCCTTCCTGTTCATTTTTATCATTTATATGTTGAAAACTGACTGATACATGCAAAAGAATGGTGATAGAGGCAAAAACCTGTAACATGGGTCGACACATACCCACATGGGTTGACTCATTCTAAGTGAAAAAACAGGGTATGAGTCGACACATGGCTGTATGCATCGATTCATACTGCTACCCAGAGCCTAAAACAGAAAGATGGAAGGTGCATGAGTCGACATAAAACGCGTATGTGTCGACACAAGCAGGGAATGAGTCGACACATCCCATTATGCATCAGATCATACTAAGTTGATTTAGTTTGGCAGGGGCAAGGAAAAGTTACGTGTTGATGCATAACAGCATGTGTCGACACATAATAGTTCAAAATGTTGTTTTCCTCTCTTTTTACATTGTTTCTGTATTATATACATATATACTTCATTACTGTCCACTTATTCGATATGGTTGTAATAATTAGACACTTATTTCATCCCCATTTGCAAACTGTATCCCCTCCCCCTAATGGTGTAATAGCGTAGGATTTTAATTTCCGCAAGTTTACCATTTTTTCATATAATTGTTAGTAAGTTAGGATGTGTATGGCAAGATAGAAACAACTGCTAGATAACCCTAATCAAAGACAAACTAACTTGAATCGAACACACTTTTAACATGCGTACCTCTAGGGTAACCTCGCTTGTTGCCTCGGAAACACAGTCATGTCCCTCGAACATGGGACGCTTTAGCAAATACCCTTCGATAAAAAGATCGTAGTCCCTCGATGTCCCCCGATGTTGCCTTCGGTAAAACGATCTAGTCCCTTATGAAAAATTGCTAAAGCGTCTCATAAGTTGCCTCCTATGACTGTACGATTGACCCGCGCCTGTCCCTTCACATCCAACGATGGGGATTCTTACCAAAACAATAGTAAGATAGCAACATCTAAAAGAGGAGGAAAAGAACATCTAAGACCTTTTGAGTAGGTAGATTTGCTCCTAGTTTCTCGCTTGCTCACAACAAAAACATTTTATACACCCACACTCTTATTTTGAAACATTTTCAAAAGACAAAACTTTGTACGCGTTCTTATAGAAACGAGAGCCATTACAAAGACACATTTTCAAAATCAATTTCAAAAAACACATTACACAAACACTTATTTGAACTATTTTCGAAACAACACTTTGTACGCGTTCTTATAAAAATGAGAGCCATTACAAAGACATTTTCAAAATACTTTCGAAACCCGCACCACAAGCACAGTCAAACAAAAGCAAGTGATCTAGCAAGCAACTAAGAGCCCGTAGATAACTATGGATGAAAATGGTGCTAATATGTTCCCTTTTCATAATCTACCCCCCGACTCAAGAAAACATCTCTAAAGGTCTTTCCTGTTCTTTTCAACCTTTCCTTTTGGATAAAAGAAAAGTCGGTGGCGACTCTTGCTATCCGCACAATTGCGATAAAATGCAAAACACCAAGTCAGTTCTCCCACCGTGTTACAGAACTGGAGACTCTGTTGGGGATAACTTAAAAGTGGGTTTCGTTTAGGGCTAGATCACCTTTATTTGCTTTCTTTGTTTGACTTGTATGCTTTACATTTTGGTTCTTTCTTTGGGCTTAAATCCTCTACCCGGATTTGGGACACCTTATAGGTAAGTAGCAATACGTTATGGAAACTGTACGGGGTATACCGACATGGTCTAAGCAATAGCTAAGTTAGTGTGACATATATGTGGGTACCGGTAGCCCTTGAGTAGTCAAGGAGAATACAGGGCCTCTGAGTGATGTCATGAAGCACTAACTGACTTTTAGAACCTTTATTTGACCAACTTGGCCATTAGGATGTAGTGAGATGACCCGCTTTGGTGCAGTCCGAAGTTGGTAGATAGTCGATAATACACTCATTGAGGTTTGGCTTTTTGGGATATTTCGGTTGCTGTGAAAGAGGCTTGCGCTGAAACAATGCCCGAGAAGACAAATCAGTGATATTGAGATCCCTTAAAACCCAATTACTATTAACTAGGACAGGTTGAGCCAACTAAACTTCAAGAGAGTACTTACCTATGAGACTCCATGCAAGCCTAAGCCTAAGGATTTGTTTGATTTAACTTGTGTATATGCTTGTACATAACATCATGACATCATACCATAGAACTTTAGACTAACCATTTCAAGGATTTTGAGATTCATCTTTGTTCTGTTTTGTAGGATATGACTCCCACTCGCAGGAACACAATCCAAGTCAACCTTGTACAAGTACCTTTTCAGCTCAAGGATTTAGCGTCAAGGGTCCCTGAGAATTCTCCGTTCACTAAAACACATGGGCGACTTCTCAACTTGGTTACCTCGAGCTTTGATGAAGACATGATGAAGGTTCTTTTCCAGTTCTTTGACCCCTTACACTATTGCTTTACCTTCCCCGATTACCAGCTTGTACCAACTATGGAAGAGTTCTCTCAGCTCTTGGGAATTCCTATCCTCGATCAACTACCTTTCAACGGTATCGAAAGAGACCCAAGCCCTGAAGAGGTTGCCCGAGCCTTACACTTGCAACAATCCGACGTCACGACTAATTGGGAAACAAGAAGTGGTGTCAAAGGGTTCTTAGCCAAGTTCTTACTGGAAAAAACTCAAGATTGTTGGAACAACCTGGATTTACAAGCTTTCGAAGAAATTTTGGCTCTTCTCATATATGGGTTGGTACTATTTCCAAATCCCAACCAATTTATAGATGTGAATGCTGTCAAAATCTTTTTGTCTCACAATCCAGTGCCTACTTTTTTGGGAGATATCTTGCATTCTCTCCATGCTCGCACCATGAAGAGAAGAGGAACCCTCATGTGTTATACTCCTCGGTTGGCTAAATGGTTTGTTTCGTATCTTCCCCGATCCGTTGTGAAGAATGAGCAAGGTTTGAGGTGGTCCAATAGGCTGATGACACTCAGGAATTCAGATATCCACTGGTGTTCTCGATCCTTGGAGGACATTACTATCATCAATCATTGTGGGGAATTCCCTAATGTTCCTCTACTTGGAATTAGGGGAGGTATCACTTACAAACCTTGTTTAGCTTTACGACAATTTGGGTATGCCCGAAGAGATGGTCCTCATGAGATGCTCATACAAGGTATGGTGTTCGACTACGAAAGCGACAATCAAGACTACCGTCAAAGGTTTATTCGAGCTTGGAGAATGGTAAGCAAGATGGACAATAGGACATTGGGGCACAAGAATTCCATTCCCTTTGAGCTTTACCTTAGGTGGGTACGGGCTTGCGCTCAAAGTCTCGCAATGCCTTACCCCTCCATTCTGCCAGTTATCATAGAGCCTGTTGTTAAAGGAGACGTACCGTACACTGTCCTTCATCCCAACATGCCCACCTATCTCGAAGACCTACAAAGGGATTGGATTCAGCTTAAGGAAGAACGAGACACTTTCGAAGCCCAATTCTACGCCAGTGAGAAGAAAGATTTGGAACTCACCAAGCAGCTTCATGAAGAGCGGAGTCTGAACGCCTACATCGCACCAAAGAGGATGCGTTTAACTTTTTTGTCTTAGAAGTTTTGTATTTTAAGACCAAAGAGGCATGATGTACTCAAACTTGGATTTATTAATTTAACGTATGTTCCTTTTTGTCTAAAACAAATTTAAATCTCTAATCTCCTTGAAATCATTTGCATATGCATCTTCATTCATTATAACACAAACAAATTTCTTACAACAGGTCCCCTTATCTTTCCACTGTTTATTTCAGTGAGATGGATATTTAACAGACAATAAAAGATATTCAGGCGTAGAATGCTCAGTTTCAACAAATGTTCTTGACTCTGGCAAAAGGACAAGAGGAGTTGAAAACTCTGCTCATCAGAGAGAAGAAGAAACCAAAGAAATCAACCGATGTTTTGAACCTGGGAAGAAGGTTCAAAGGACCAGCCAGACGGACTCTAGACTTCACAACATCATTGGGTAAAGGGGATAACCAAGAAGGGAAAAACAAGGAAGTGACTGACCATCCAAAATCTGAAGAGGAAGAAGAGGTTGACTACTCTGAAGAGCAGTAACCTCCAGCTGACGACAAATACAAACAATTGGAAGATCGTCTCAATGCTATAGAGATCCAGAAGGTACCCGAGTTGGATTTTGAAGATCTAGGACTTATCTCAGGAGTTGTCATCCCACAAAAATTCAAGGTCCCTACTTTAGCTAAATATGAAGGTATCTCTTGTCCAAAGTTGCATTTGAGATCATACGTCAAGAAAATTCAACCCCATACCGCGGATAGGAATCTATGGGTGCATTTCTTACAAGAAAGCTTGTCAGGAACGCAGTTGGATTGGTTCTATCAGTTGGAAGGGACCAACATCCGCAATTGGGAAGATTTGGCAGCCACTTTTTACAAGCAATACCAGTATAATGCTGACTTAGCTCCAACACGGACACAGTTGCAAGACATGTCTATGGGTATAGGTGAAGGTTTCAATGAAGGAAAATTGCGATCAAAAGCGCAGCGGAATTTAAAATTTTCCTTTAGCGATCCTTACGAATGAGCATGGTCAGTGATACAAATATTTACCTCTTGTGGCGATTCAGACCTTTGATGTTGTGATCACGAGCGTTGATGAAGAACAACGCCTCTACTCAGTCCACACGAACAGATCGCTTCCGGTCACAGTGCTAGCTGATCACGAACGGAAACCTTGAGTGAGAGAGAGAATCAAAAACGAAATTGCATCAAGTGAAATTGCTTCATCACAAGGGATCTATTTATAGAATCACTCGTGTGGGCTACAAGCTAAAAGCCCAATTAAGGCTATAAGCTAAAAGCCCAATTAAGCTTATGGACATCATACCTTACGATGTACCATATATCACTTATCCACGTGGTACCTTACCACTTTCCGTATTACACTTAAGTGCACCGTACCTTACGGTGTTCCTTATTTATTCTATCTCTCATCAACCTGTCCTTATGTGTGTGACCCTGTAGGTTTTCACGACGTTGGCAATTATATTAAATCACACATTTAATATAATAAAGAGTGAGCGGTATCTAGCAACACATCACTGTTACCCAAGTCACGAAAATGTCATGTGATCTGACCAAACCTTTTCCGTGATAATATTTGTGTTGTACAATTACCCTTTTGCCCTCATGTCTATATTGAACACAAGGAATACACTGTGTCACCCTTGTCCAGTTCAATATTGGATCCTTAGATATTTATCCTGTTATGCAGGATGAGAAAATTCTATCTAGGTCACTCATGTCCCTTAGCATGCTTTGTGAAGTACCCATCAACCGTCTTTATAGTCATCCAGTTACGGATGACGTTTGATCAGCAATAAAGTACTTGACTCTACATCTAGGGTCCATAGTGGTTTCAGGTCGAAGGGTGGTATACACCATTATCATCATGAGAATAACTTATGACACTTTGCATAACATTCTATGTAGTATTCTCATAGCGGGTCAATCCAGTATAAATATTACTCCTAATATTCATACCTATGTCAAGACTTGATAACTCCTTATCTATGATCCATGAGATGTGATCATCAATCTATCTTCATAATAATCTTAATGCTTTAATGTTATCCCACTTCACATTAAAGCTTGACTACGGATACTTTAAGAATAGTGTCTTATGTTTAATGGGATCTCATGATTAAGTCACACTTAACATTTCATTAAACAAATAAACCATTCTAGGGACTTTATTATTTTGGAAAGCAAACATAATAAAGAAATGCCTTTTATTATTAATAAATAATTCGATACAAGTACCAAAAGTATTGGCCTCTAGGGCCTACACCAACAATCTCCCACTAGCACTAGAGCCAATCAGGCATACCCCTAATACCCATAGATCTAGTATGTCCATCATGCTTCAGTTGCGCAAGAGGCTTTGTTAATGGGTCAGCAACATTGTCAAGTGTAGGTACTCTGCATATTTTCACATCTCCCCGATCGATTATCTCTCGAATGAGATGATAACGCCTAAGTATGTGTTTGGATCGTTGGTGAGATCTAGGCTTCTTAGCTTGTGCGATAGCACCATTGTTATCACAATAGAGATCAATGGGATCCACAATGCTATGGACTATGCCAAGTTCACTAATGAACTTCTTGATCCAAACAACTTCCTTTGCTGCAGTTGAGGCAGCAATATACTCAGCCTCGGTTGTAGAATCAACAATTGTATCTTGCTTTGAACTTTTCCAGCTCACAGCGCCACCATTTAAACAAAACACATAACCAGATTGCGATCTAAAGTCATCCTTATCTGTCTGGAAGCTAGCATCGGTGTATCCAATTACAACAAGCTCTTCCTGACCTCCATATATCAAGAATGAGTCCTTAGTCCTTCTCAAGTACCTAAGGATATTCTTGACAGCTACCCAATGAGCATCATCGGGATTAGACTGGTACCTACTCGTTGCACTTAAAGAATACGAGACATCTGGTCGAGTACATAGCATGGCATACATGATAGATCCTATTGCAGATGCATATGGAATCTTATCCATGCGATCCCTTTCTTCCTTACTTGAAGGGGATTGTGTTTTTGATAGACACATGCCATGTTGCATAGGTATGAATCCTTTCTTGGAATCATGCATATTAAAGCGTCTCAACACTTTTTCTATGTATGTACTCTGACTTAGGCCAAGCAGTTTTTGTAACCTATCTCTATAGATCCTGATTCCTAATATATAGGCTGCTTCACCTAGGTCCTTCATTGAAAAGCATTTCCCTAACCAAGTCTTCACTTGTTGCAAGGTAGGGACATCATTTCCAATGAGTAATATGTCATCTACATATAATACCAGGAATACGATCATGCTCCCACTAACCTTCTTGTATACACAAGGCTCATCTTCATTCTTGATGAATCCATATTGTTTTACTGTTTCATCAAAATGAAGATTCCAGCTTCTTGAAGCTTGCTTCAATCCATAAATTGATCGTTGTAACTTACATATCTTTTGTGCTTCTTCTGGTATGTCAAATCCTTCAGGTTGTGTCATGTACACATCCTCAAGAAGATTCCCATTAAGGAAAGCAGTTTTGACATCCATCTGCCATATTTCATAATCATGATATGCAGCGATAACAAGTAAAATCCGAACAGATTTAAGCATTGCAACTGGTGAAAAGGTTTCATCATAGTCAACCCCATGAATTTGTTTATAGCCTTTTGCAACCAGTCTTGCCTTATAGGTATGTACCTTACCATCCATGTCAATCTTCTTTTTGAAGACCCACTTGCATCCTATAGGGTTAACTCCTATAGGAGGCTCTACCAAGGTCCAAACCTGGTTTGTGTACATGGAATCCATTTCAGATTTCATGGCTTCTAGCCACTTCTCGGACTCAGGGCTAGTTATAGCCTCTTGGTAGGTCACAGGCTCATCTTGATCCATGAGTAATATATCACCCTGATCACTTATGAGATATCCATATCTCTCAGGTTGTTGACGTATCCTGCTTGACCTACGCTGGTCTTGTTCTACTTGAGCAGGTTGCTCTTCCACAACTACTTGTGTTTCCTTCTCTAATTCCTCCATAGGTGTATCAATGCTTTGTGGTTCTTGAATTTCTTCAAGCTCTATTTTCCTCCCACTGATTATTTTGGAAATAAAATCCTTTTCCAGAAAAACTCCAGTTCAAGCGACAAACACTTTTCCCTCAGAAGGATTGTAGAAGTAATACCCTCTTGTTTCTTTAGGATACCCCACAAATAAGCATTTGTCAGATTTGGGCTCAAGCTTAGTTGAAATTTGTCGTTTCACATAAACTTCGCAACCCCAAATCTTCATGTAAGACATATGTGGTTTCTTACCACTCCATATCTTATATGGTGTCTTCTCAACCTTTTTGGATGGAACCCGGTTAAGTGTGTAAGCTGCAGTCAATAGTGCATGTCCCCAAAAGGAGTTCGGAAGATCGGCGTGACTCATCATGGATCGGACCATGTCTAACAAGGTTCGATTTCTTCTCTCAGATACACCATTCCATTGTGGTGTTCCGGGAGGAGTAAGTTGGGATAAAATCCCACATTCCTTTAGATGGTCATCAAACTCTAGGCTTAAATATTCACCGCCTCGATCTGATCGAAGAACTTTAATATTCTTACCTAGTTGGTTTTGTACTTCATTCTTGAATTCCTTGAATTTTTCAAAGGTTTCAGATTTGTGTTTCATTAAATACACATAACCATATCTACTGAAATCATCAGTAAATGTGATGAAGTATTGAAAACCTCCTCTGGCTGGTATGTTCAGTGGTCCACATACATCAGTATGTATGAGGGCCAAAAGATCATTAGCCCTTTCACCTTTTCCTGTGAATGGGGACTTTGTCATCTTTCCAATTAAACAAGATCTGCATGTCTCATATGATTCATAATCAAAAGAGTCCAAGAGTCCATCTTTATGGAGTTTGGAAATGCGTTTCTCATTTATGTGGCCTAAACGACAGTGCCAAAGGTAGCTTGGATTTAACTCATTAGGTTTAATTCGTTTAGTATTAATGTTATAAATTGGCATTTCAAGATCAAGGACATATAGTCCATTGTTCATTTGTGCAGAAGCATAGAATATATCATTCAAATAAATAGAGCAACAATTGTTCTTTATTATAAATGAAAAACCAAACTTGTCCAAACAAAAAACGGAAATAATATTCCTACTAATTGCAGGTACATAATAACAGTTCTCTAACTGAATTATTAAACCACTAGGTAAAGTCAAAACATAAGTTCCTACGGCTAAAGCAGCAACCTTTGCTCCATTTCCAACTCGTAGGTCAACTTCACCTTTTGCCAAATCTCTACTCCTTTTTAGCCCCTGCACATTAGTACAAATGTGAGAACCGCATCCAGTATCTAATACCCATGATGCAGAAGTAGATAAATTAATTTCAATAACAAAAATACCTGAATTTGAAGTCCCTACTCCATTGTTCATATCTTCCAGGTACTTTGGGCAGTTTCTCTTCCAATGTCCGGTCTTACCGCAATGGAAGCAAGTGCCCTCCTTTGCTATGCCTCCACTAGGCTTCAAAGCAGGAACAATAGGTTTAGGCTTGGCAACTTCCTTGCCTTTCCCTTTACCAACCTGCTTGGTAGGCCTCTTGTTCAGCTTCTTTCCATTACTGACCATCAGAATGGACTTCCCTTTTGTCTTCATATTCTGCTCAGAAGTTTTCAACATGCTTAGCAATTCTGGAAGACTCTTATCCATGTCATTCATGTTGAAATTCATGACAAACTGATTAAAGCTATCTGGCAACGATTGCAAGATAAAATCAGTTGCAAGTTCCTTTCCAAGCGGAAACCCTAACCTTTCAAGGTTCTCCACATACCCAATCATTTTGAGTACATGGGGACCTATAGGGTTTCCCTCAGATAACTTGCTGTTAAAAAGGGCCTTTGAAACCTGAAACCTCTCATTTCTTGCCTGCTCTTGATAGAGCATTTTCAGATGTCCGATCATATCGAACGCTGACATGTTCTCGTGTTGCTTTTGCAACTCCGAGTTCATAGTAGCTAGCATGAGACAAGCGGCTTCGTTAGCATCATCAAAATGCTTCTTATAAGCATCTATTTCTGCCTTAGGTGCCGAACTAGGCGGTTCCTCTTCAGGAACAGGTGTCTCCAAGACATACAACTTCTTATTGTGCTTGAGGACAATCCTCAGATTTCGGTGCCAATCCAGGAAATTTGTCCCAGACAATTTTTCCTTATCTAGGATTGATCGCAAAATATGGTTGTTTGTTGTCATGGTAATCTACAAAAAAATGAAAATATAAGTATCATTAAAACAACATATTTAATTAGGCCTTTAATCAAATATTCTCCCACTATTTTACTCAAACCAAATGACCCTCATCATTTGATTCGGAAAATCCCGTTGGAAGACTTTCTAGTGGGTCAAGATCCACATTTCACTTCGTTCTAAGTCAGCGTTAGGCTAATTACACAAAACTAGGTTATTTAGGTAGGAACTCCTTCCAATTGTATCTCATACAACTCTCGAATATTTTCAGTTGGGTGAATAACTCCTTATTCTAATTCATCATATGAATCATTCCCAACTCTTGCTTCTAAACATGTATAATCTTATTATAATGTGTTTAGCTAAGTTTGACCCATTGTTTTAGCAGTTGGATATTACAATTATCCCATCGCACCTTACTAATATAGAACATGCACCCCGCGTAGGCGAAACCTACATTGTTCGATACTAGTCTTGATGAGTGCTAAAACTTGGAAAGCATGAACTTAATATTTAACTTGAGGGATTTTGTTATTAGTTTGATCTCACCGGCTTAACATGCAATTCGTCTCTCTCATGCATCAACATACAAACACATGCATCAATATACATAAAAGGATACAGTTATGGCCCCTAGCGCAATTGTTCTCCCAAGCCAATGAGAGAACCTAAGCTAACCTAATAACGATCTAAACTTCTCCAAGCAATATCTCCAAGGTTATCCTCCTTTGATATTGTATTCTTCTCTTTCTTCATAACATTACATTACATAAAAGAAACTCGTTTTACATACGAGGGAGTGAGATGAGAAAAGAAGTTACATCAAGAATTTTAGAGAGAGGCACGACACGCAGGCCGTATTTTACAATCCCAAAACAAAATAAAGGAAAAAACTAAGGCCATAACTGATCACCACAAGACAATAATAATAAACACACTTTTATTATTAGTTTAAATTTTTTTAATTAAAAAAAGGCAAATTAAATTTCGACGATTGATACACTATGTAGAGTTAACCGGTGGTTCCGCTGCCCGGTCAGCAGACGGTGGTTCCGCTGACCGTTCAGCGGACGGGGGTCAAGGGGGCAGCGCCCCTTTGCGGGGTTGTTAGGGGAAGCGCCCCGACGCAAAATTTTAATGAACAATTCATTTGAAATCGGCGTCATTTTCGCACAACTCTTGTGCATTCACAACCCTAATCGCATAACTCTGCAACAACACAACCCTTGTGCCGTCATGAACCCTAATGCAACAGTTACATGCTGTCAAACACATTTCGATTGATAATTCAGTATGATTAATCACATGCCATTGCTTCACCATACTAATGTCGGATTCCGAAGCATATGAACAGTGATCGGTCAAAGGAATAACAATCATCAAGTGTTTGAATGAACGAAACAGAAACAGCATATCCCATATACCATCGTTGCATCAGATTTACTTATATCATATATAAAAGTGATCGATCTTATTTGTGTAACCTATGGACGATCGATGTATCGCTGCTTCACCATACTAATGTCGGATTCCGAAGCATAGTCAACATCAATCATCCAAATCATACACAACAGATGCCAGATTTAATTACTCGTTTATTATTCAATTCATTCTGGTTTTAATCGAATCAAAACAGAAAATATAGAACATAAACAACTATCAGATCCATGGTTTCGTAAGTGGCTCTGATACCACTGAAGGAAAATTGCGATCAAAAGCGCAGCAGAATTTAAAATTTTCCTTTAGTGATCCTTACGAATGAGCATGGTCAGTGATAGAAATATTTACCTCTTGTGGCGATTCAGACCTTTGATGTTGTGATCACGAGCGTTGATGAAGAACAACGCCTCTACTCAGTCCACACGAACAGATCGCTTCCGGTCACAGTGCTAGCTGATCACGAACGGAAACCTTGAGTGAGAGAGAGAATCAAAAACGAAATTGCATCAAGTGAAATTGCTTCATCACAAGGGATCTATTTATAGAATCACTCGTGTGGGCTACAAGCTAAAAGCCCAATTAAGGCTATAAGCTAAAAGCCCAATTAAGCTTATGGACATCATACCTTATGATGTACCATATATCACTTATCCACGTGGTACCTTACCACTTTCTGTATTACACTTAAGTGCACCGTACCTTACGGTGTTCCTTATTTATTCTATCTCTCATCAACCTGTCCTTATGTGTGTGACCCTGTAGGTTTTCGCGACGTTGGCAATTATATTAAATCACACATTTAATATAATAAACAGTGAGCGGTATATAGCAACACATCACTGTTACCCAAGTCACGAAAATGTCATGTGATCTGACCAAACCTTTTCCGTGATAATATTTGTGTTGTACAATTACCATTTTGCCCTCATGTCTATATTGAACACAAGGCATACACTGTGTCACCCTTGTCCAGTTCAATATTGGGCCCTTAGACATTTATCCTGTTATGCAGGATGAGCAAATTTCATCTAGGTCACTCATGTCCCTTAGCATGCTTTATGAAGTACCCATCAACCGTCTTTATAGTCATCCAGTTACGGATGACGTTTGATCAGCAATAAAGTACTTGACTCTATATCTAGGGTCCATAGTGGTTTCAGGTCGAAGGGTGGTATACACCATTATCATCATGAGAATAACTTATGACACTTTTCATAACATTCTATGTAGTATTCTCATAGCGGGTCAATCCAGTATAAATATTACTCCTAATATTCCTACCTATGTCAAGACTTGATAACTCCTTATCTATGATCCATGAGATGTGATCATCAATCTATCTTCATAATAATCTTAATGCTTTAATGTTATCCCACTTCACATTAAAACTTGACTACGGATACTTTAAGAATAGTGTCTTATGTTTAATGGGATCTCATGATTAAGTCACACTTAACATTTCATTAAACAAATAAACCATTCTAGGGACTTTATTATTTTGGAAAGCAAACATAATAAAGAAATGCCTTTTATTATTAATAAATAATTCGATACAAGTACTAAAAGTATTGGCCTCTAGGGCCTACACCAACATTCAAAACCTATGCTCAAAAATGGTGGGATCTCGCGGGAAGGGTCCAACCCCCTCTATCTGAAAGAGAATTGATGGATATGTTCTTAGGCACGCTGTCTGGTCCATTCTTCAAACACTTGATCGGAAGCTCCTCGGTTGGGTTTACCAAATTAATCATGACCGGTGAACGGGTAGAAGCGGGTATAAAAAGTGGAAAAGTTCAAAGAGATGCATCCTCGAGCGCGATAAATAAGCCCTTTACCGGAAAGAAGGAGGTCAGTGTTGCATATGACCATAGGAATCAGGACATAACTGAATGCCGTCCAGCGCTAGGGGCTGTCATGATCTCTAATCCTGCACCTACTCAACAAAGGAACAATCAGTCTAGAATAGAAAGGCCGGTAAGACAGTTTACCCAGATAAATATGAAGTTGTCTCAAGTCTTGCCGCATTTGTTGAAATCTAATCTGGTAACCTTGCGGGAAGTTCCGAAGAATCCCAACACTGCCTCTCCCCGTTATAACCCAAATGCTCGTTGTGCTTACCATTCAGAAAGTCCAGGTCATGATACAAACGATTGTTGGGCTTTGAAAAACAATGTGCAAGACCTTATCGAGGTAGAGGAAATTGAATTTGACGCTCCTGAGATCCCAAATGTTATCACTGCTCCCATGCCTAAGCACGGACGTGGTATTAACACTGTTGAAGATGATGTATTTGTTACTGTTATTGATTAACTTGTTACTCCCCTCCTAACCGTCAAAAGGAACCTGTTCAAGGCCGGTTTATTTCCGGGTTGTGGCGAAGGCTGTCACCTCTGTTTATCTCTACTAACTGATTGTCATTTATTGAAGGCATGTGTCCAACACCTGATGGATGGCAAAGAGATTTTGTTTGAAAAGACTCCCGTTCCAACCATTTCTTACAAGGATGTTTCAATAATAACCATTTCCTCCAATTCTCCCAGGGTCTCCACCAAAAGACCCATTAGGATTACATCTGTTCCGAAGGTGACTCCACTGATAATTACTATGCCATGGCCAATCCCATACTCCTCAGACAAGACTGTTCCCTGGAACTATGGGGGTGACGTCTACTACCACCGTGTCAAACAAGAATGGCTGGCTGTTGAAGACCCGGTTTTTGAGAAGGCTGACCCCGACATTGGCAACATTGTGGGAACCAGCAAAATAACCAGAAGTGGAAGAGTGTTCTCCCCTGAGATTTCTCCTCTAAAAGCTGTTATCGGTCCTGTGATCATTCCCGCTTTTGTTCCTGCTGGTATTACTACTACAGTTCCTGTGGTTACCCCTGCTGACACCCCTATCACTGAGTCGACCGAGACTCGGGGCAAAGATATTTTGAAAATTATAAAGAGAAACAACTATAATGTAGTCGAACAGCTAGGGCAGACCCCTTCAAAGATTTCTATGCTAGCTTTACTGTTGTGCTCCGAAGCTCATGCGAAGGCCTTGGTGAAATTTCTTAAAACTGCCCATGTGCCACAAAAAACCTCTGCTAACTAATTCGAAGATTGTGTGGCTAGTTTGACAGCTGATAACGGTTTGGGCTTTTCTGATGCTGATCTGACACCTAGAGGGAGGAAATACAATGAGGCGTTGCATGTCTCTGTCGAATGCAGGGGAACTACTTTGGCCCATGTCTTGGTAGATAATGGTTCATCATTGAATGTGCTGCCTAAGAAGGCTTTGGATAGACTAGACTATGAAGGTTTGACCTTAAAACCCAGCAACATAGTGGTAAAGGCCTTCGATGGTTCAAAGAGAATGGTGCACGGGGAGGAGGACATTCCCATCAAAGTTGGAACTCATACCTTTGATTCAACTTTCTATGTGATGGATATCCAACCTTCCTATTCCTGTTTATTGGGCCGACCTTAGATTCATGGCGCTGGTGCCGTCACCTCTACATTACATCAGATGTTGAAGTACCCAATCAAGGGGAAAATCATCACTGTCCATGGAGAGGAGGAATATATGGTCAGTCACCTGAACTCCTTCAGATATGTGGATATGGATGGTGAATTAATCGAAACTCCGTGTCAGCATTTCGAGGAAGTCCCACAAACAGTTGCGGCAACCAAGACTGTTTCCAAAGTTCTGAAGATTACCAGACCTCCGCTGAAGATGGCTTCTCTGAAAGATGCCAAGGCAGTAGTCGAAGAAGGTGGGTGTACCATTTGGGGCCAACTCCCGGATATTCCCTACAAATCTGACAAATTTGGTTTGGGTTTTACTTCAGGAGCCCAGAAAGATGTTCATCATGCTCGTGCCGGGGAACCACCTTTGCAGATCAGTAACCATGGAGTCAACACAGTGGAAGATAGTGATGACAACTGTGACCTGGAAGAATGGATTTTTCCAACTATCAGGGGAGGACTCAACAACTGGGAAGCCAAAGAATTTGTCCCTATTACTTTTATCCAGCAGTAATTGTCTTTAAATTTTTGTCGGACTTGTAATAATTAAACAATTTAAACTTTAAAGCCTTGTGTCTTACCCGAGGCACAATGGTCCATTTGTGAGGGTTGTTACTTCATTTTCATATGTCATCAATAAATCATGGACGTTTTTGCATGCAAATCTTACGATCTTTGTTTTTCTTTTTCTACATTTTTTATTTTTTAAAGATAGTTATGCTCTTACACACACTCACGTATCAAAATGCATATCCACATCCACTCAGGATCCCATGGGTAACGGTTCTGCTATGGCCTATTGTGACTTTGAAAATCCGATCTGCCAAGCCAAATACGAAGGTGACAAAGATTGTGAGGTGCCATGGGAACTAGCCAGGTTACTACAACAAGAAGAAAGGACCATACAACCCTACGAAGAGCCAGTTCACACAGTTAACTTAGGTACCAAAGAGGACAAGAAAGAAGTCAAGGTAAGTGCCAATCTGGAACCTAATGTCAAGAAGCACTTAACTCAGTTACTACATGACTATGTTGAGGTATTTTCCTGGTCCTACAAAGACATGCCAGGACTTGACGCTGATATCATGGTCTATCGTCTGTCGACAAAAGAAGTCTGCCCTCTGATAAAACAGAAAGTACGTCGCATGCGGCCAGAAATGTTAGAGAAGATCAAGACTGAAGTCATGAAGTAGTTCAACGCCAGATTCTTAGCCATCACCTCCTATCCATAATGGGTCGCCAATGTTGTTACAGTGCCTAAAAAGGACGGTAAAGTATGCATGTGTGTGGATTACAGAGACTTGAATAGGGCAAGCCCTAAGGATGACTTCCCGCTTCCCCACATCGATATTCTGGTTGACAACACCGCACAACATAAAGTATTTTCTTTCATGGACAGTTTCTCCGGATACAACCAGATCAAAATGGCACCTGAGGACATGGAGAAAATGACCTTCGTCACACAATGGGGCATATTCTGTTACAAAGTTATGCCATTTGGGCTGAAGAACGTCGGGGAAACTTATCAGCACGCCATGGTAGCCCTGTTTTATGATATGATCCATCACGAGATAGAGGTCTACGTGGATGACATGGTAGCCAGATCTCAAACTGAAGAGGAACACCTTGACCATTTGCAAAAACTGTTTGAAAGACTAAAGAAATACAAACTAAGGTTGAACCCTGTGATACGGTGGGATAATTGACTTGATTGTTTTGCGTTTGATCGCAAATGTTGCGGTTAGCAAGAGTCGTCACCGACTTTTCTTTTATCCAAAAGGAAAGGTGAAAAAGCACAGGAAAGACCTTTGAGATTGTTTGTTGAGTTCGGGGGGTAGATTATGAAAAGGGAAGGTATTAGCACCCTTTTCATCCATGGTTTTCCATGGGCTCTTAGTTACTTTCTAGATCACTTTCTTTTGTTTGAAATTGTGCTTTGTGTGGTTTTGAAGGTATTTTGTAAAAGAAGTCATTGTTTAGGCAATCTTTGTAATGATTCTCGTTCGTAAGAATGTATACAAAGATGTTTGTCTTTTTGAAAATGTTTTCAATGTTTGTAATATGTTTGGAAATGTGTGTGTTTTTTAAAATAGCAAGGATAATTGTTTTGAAATGGAGCAAGTAACTAGAAGTAATCTACCTACTCAAATGTCTTTCTTGTTCATTTTCTTTCCCTTTGATATTGTTGTCTTACCATTAATTTGGTAAGCAACCCTATCTTTGGATGTAAGCGGGACGGGTGTGGGTCATCGTATAACCATGATTAGAAATGTTGCAAACTATCTTAGCATCTTTGAGGGACTAAGATCATTTTGTAAGGCAACTTTGAATATCGTCATCGAGGGACTATGATCTTATATTTGTTTGTTTTGCTAAGGTACTTTGCATGCGTAATATGGCCATTTTTATGTAAGGCAACCAAGTGGAGTAACCCTAGGGGATTCTTGTGTGCAAGTGTGTTATTGTCATGCTTGATTTTGTCTTGGATTAGGGTTTTCTATTTTATTGTTTTTATCTTGCCATACAAACCCTAATTACTAACATGTTATGTAAAAGCGATAAATTACGTAATTTAAATATCACTACGCTATTACAACATTTTGTGGGAGAGGGGTATACAAATTATGAATGGGGATTGCAATAATATAAACCTAATTAATCTATTACAACCAAATCGAATTTATACAAGTATTGAAATAAATAATGTACAAGACAATTTAAATATGCAAGGATATATATAAATGTAAGAAAAAGATTTTTGTTTTGTTCTTTATGTGAAAAAGAGTCTTAATCTAAGCCTAATTGATAAACAAAATTGAACTTAAACTAAATAAGAAAGAAAAATCATTTTTAGAAAAGGTTTTTGATTAATCCTAATTTTAATTTGTCAAAAGAAGATAAACTTCTTTAAGTATTTTTTTTTGTCTTGAAAATAATAAATAGTATTTATGAAGTATTTTGATCCTTTTATATATTAAAATAAATATTTATAAGTGTGAGAAAAAATAATAAATATTCACCCTTATTCTATTTTTAATTTACAAGTTTATTAAGAAAAATAGTTAATGTATACTTAAATAAAAATATTTTTTATGAGAAAATAAAATAAAATAAATAAAATATAATATTTATAATTTTAAAGTTTTTTATGATTTTTAATATTTAATAAAAAATATATTTAATGAAATAAAACAAAATAAAATAAATAAATGAAAATAGTTGGGCCAGGGGTGTTGCAAGAAAGAAGGAGGCAGGAGGTTAGCAAAAAAAACATAGGGCCCAATATGCTGAGCCCACGCTACAAACAATAAAAAAAAGATGAAAAAATGTGGAAAAAATGCAAAAAGGCAGCGCCAAGGCTTGAACTTGTGACCTTAGGCATTTTTGTGCGCTGCCTTACCACTGGGGTGGCTGTACATCCGTTAGTTCAAATGAAAACAAAAATACATAACATGAATCACTTCCTTGCCATGTACTTCGTCTTCTTCCTCTAGCTAGCCGGGCCACCTGTATCTCTCTCATTTCTCCATGAAAATGGAAACTCCAAACATGAAAATGATAGTATTTCTTCCCATGATTTCAACCATGTAACTCATGTAAACTAAAAGTCAAAGATCAAAGCTAATTTTACTGGCCCTAATTTAAAACCTAATTTTTACAGAAATTTCAAATCCAAAATTATCTATACACAATGAATATAAATGAAATCTATGAACATGGTTAGCTTTAGTGCAAGGATATCTACATTTTATTTTCACAAATCGAGACCAAAGGATGCCTGTGTGAAGAAATAGAAGTTAGAGTTTTTACCTCTTTCAGTTAAGATCGTGAATGGAGTTTGAGCAAGTTTTGAGAAGGCCTGAGAATCTGTTTAGCTTGCCTGGACCTCCCTGAGTGTGTTCCAATCCTTACTTTGCCTTGAAAGTTCCTGAATCTCCCTACTCAAGTCAACCTACAAGCTTGAAATGCAAAAATGGAAGATGGATAAAGAGGAGTTACAATGAGGGGATAATGGTCTGGAACACTTAGATATGATGTATGTTAAGTGTTTAGGTGGTTAAAACTTAAAACGCATGAGTGGTTTTTGATATTGTTGTGCAAGGTACAAAACTGCAAGTTATGGCAGGTTTTCAGTGGTAGATAGTTTGAGAGAGTTTCTGATATTTAGCAATCGTGTTCTAGGTCACAATACATTTGTGTATAAGTATAGGAAAGGTTAGACCTCAAGCTTCCTCAAGATTTCTGAGTTATAGCCTTTTGGCTCTATTGCTTGCTTTTGAAGAAAAGTGAGGAGACAACTCTCTAAGTGCTTATACAAGCTTGATCTGAGTTGGTACATGTATTAGAAACATTGTTTTGGTTTATAGGGTTTGTGTGTGCAGAAAGAACAAGTGTAAAGCTCAAGGAGTTGACAATTGCAAAAGTTGTGCTTTATCAAAATGGAAATGGGAACTTTGTGCCATTTATGGAATTGTAGCTTGGACAAAGGCTCTAATGCTTGGATTAAAGCTCTATCAGCTGTGTAAACATTTAATTATGGAGTGAGAAACAAGTTTGAGGCCTGCAAATCAAGGATTATGCAGCCTAGGTTTGAATTTGAATTTTGGTTCATCATGAAGTGGCTTGAAATCAAAGTGAGAAATTGCCAAATTCATCTCTTCGATTCTCCCTACTAAAGAATGATCTCAAGGAGTTCTTGGATATTTTGGAAAGCTTGCAATGTGCTCTATAACTCATCTTTGAATTTATTTCCAAGATTCCTCTTGGAACTAGGTGAAAAGTTGCCATGAAGTTGGGTCAAAAACCTGCCTAAATTAGGGCAAAATTTCACTAAGTTATTTTAGTTCGTGAGCATGTATTCACAAAATTATATCTTGAGATCCAAGCATATTTAGGAGAAATTGTTTTAAGCAGAGTTGTAGATTTCACGGAGATCTACAACTTTCATGTTGAAAACTTTCTTTGAATCATCTTGTATCATGGTGAGAATTTGGCTTAAAGTTGAGAAAAAATAAGAAATTTTCTATACTTAGAAAAATTTCTAAGTTAAGAAATTTCACATTTAAAAAAAAAATCTTCAATATTTGATTTCTTGATGAACAAGTTTCACATTTTGACATGTTTTGATGAATTGTGGTCTTTGGTACTTGATTTTGACCAAAAAGTCAAAGTTTCACTTTTCAGTATACAATTGACTTTTGATCAGTTGACTGGAAAATTCATCTGTCAATCCAATGGATTTGCAATGTTTTGAACCATGTCATTAGGTCAAGATGATGCAATTGAACTCTTGAAATCATGCTTCAAACCAATTTATCATTTGCTAGGTCAAAAATCAGAAATTGCCCTTTCTCAGCCAAAACCCTAATTTTGACCATTTTGTCCCTTTTGATGATTTGATCAAATTTCTTGAGGAATTATGGTCCAATTTTGATCAAATGACACATATGAGTCTAAAATGTTGATGTGGATCAAAAATCATGAAGTTTTACTGTAGATTGACCATGGTTGACTTTTCCCCAATACAACTGATTTTTAGGTCAACTGATCAATTGACTGATCAAAAATATGATTCAAAGCTTGAAACTTGGCACGAGTAATCTTGGGGGTCCATAATTATCCTTGAAAGTCATATGAAGCATTGATAGTCCAAAAATATTTTTGCAATCTCAAACCCTAATTTTGGGTCATTAGTGCATGATGAGATGTCTTGAGCTGGTCAAGCCCTGATCCAGTCTTGAGTCCAAAAGATCTTATGAGAAAAATATTAATAAATGAGAGGGAAAATTTTGGGGTACAACAACTGCCCCTGTTCAATCTTCTTATACCTGAAGAGTTAGATTGGCGAGTTTTTCCATTCGTAACTCGAAGGTGAAATATGATTGGACACTAGAGTGCCCAGAAATTTGCACTCGACGATGTGTGGTTAAGGGAATGGGCTTAAAGATGCCATTTGGAGAGGTGATGGAATCTTGTTGGAGATGGGCTTGTAGATTCCATCCAAGAATGCTTGTTGAATTGTAATTTGTAAGCTGAAAGAATGAGTATCAGAATGGCGTCCATGTTTGGAGCGTACCTGAACTGTATTTGGGGGCTGATTTTGACTAAGTATCATAATGGAATCCGTGTCTGGAGCGTATCTGAACTGTATCTGAAAGTTGAATTTGAATGAGTATCAGAATGGCATCCGTGTCTAGAGCGTATCTGAACTATATCTGAAAGTTGCATCTGAATGAGTATCAGAATGGCATCCGTATCTGGAGCGTATCTGAACTATATCTGAAAGTTGCATCTGAATGAGTATCAGAATGGCGTCCGTGCCTGGAGCGTATCTGTACTGTATCTGTAAGTTATATCTGAATGAGTATCAGAATGGTGTCCATGTCTGGAGCGTATTTGTACTGTATCTGTAAGTTGTATCTGAATGAGTATTAGAATGGCGTCCGTGTCTGGAGCGTATCTGTACTGTATCAAGATTGCATATTGTTAATGGTGGTTGTTAATCTTATCCTGAAAAGGGTAAAATGTTAGCTAAAATACAAAGTTATGTTTGCATGAAATGTATGATGCAATGTATTTGCTTTATCAATGTTTATGATATATGGATGCAATGTATGTGTATGTGAACTAATTTGTTGCATTGCTGTTTGGTTGAGGAAAATAAATCCCTGAATGCCGCTGAGGATATGTGAATTTTCATGTCTTGAAGTTGAAGTACTGATGAACTTTTGTTGAGAGAAATAAAATCTGTTGTGAGGGCAATGCCATGTATTGCTTATAAGATCTGTTGGGGAGTCCCGAGAAATTCGACGACTTTTGCTGGGGATTGATAACTGGGAACTTTGTTTCGCTGGGGATTTAAATGACGTACTGTAGGGGATTACTTATGGAATATCCTAGAGACATTTTCCTATTCTTTCAACCTATCAGTAATTGTCTTTCTCATTTTGTTTATTTGTAAACAGTAGTAATCATGTTCAAAAATGAATCGTTGGACGTTTTTGTAAACAAAACACAAGCATAAAGAAAAGACAAATAGTTTTTGCACTTTCAATGGGATATCTTTGTATTGACTTTGAGTAAATATTTTGTGCAAAGGGGACAAACATTCTAGTAAGAGAATGCTGTCGTAAAACAAGAGAAATTTGATACAAAGAAAAGATAGCTATGTGTAACAATCCCATGGGGTTCCCATTCTGCTTTAGCCTTCGTATCTCCTTGTATCTTGTCTATTTGTACCTTGTCCAAAGATGACTAGATTGATCAGAAATGCTGAATCTATCAGTTGAAACCAAAGGTTGCCCCTAAAGTGATCCGACGGGACATAGTCATATGCCTTAATTCCCTAACTTTTGCCTGGACCTCCCTTTCGGGTTTTCAGTCCACCGGGAAACCTTTTTTTGCCCAAGTCGCCCTTTCGGGTTTTCAACTTGCCAGGTGTACAGGTTTTTTTTTTATTTTATCCCTAATTTTTGCCTGAACCCTTTTGGTTCGCCGGGACGCACTTGTTTTTCCTAGGTGTGTCAACCTAGCAGGTATCTTATGCGTAATATCTTTTGACTATGTACGTGTTTGCAGGGTGTGGCAGGTCGTCACCATTCATGGTGGTCAAGATCATTGCCCCACCGGAGAATATGTTTTTGATTACAAATGGTCCTTCATAGGTAGGAGTCTATTTGCCCCTGGGATCACTTTGTGGCAGGATGATACGTTTGATCACTAGATCCCCAACTTGATATACTTGGTGTGATCGGTGGGAATGAGAACTGACTGTTTTGGAATGCTGGTTCGCGTTTGCGTTTGTTTTTTCAAAATGTCGCGGTAAGCAAGAGTCTCCACCGTCTTTTATTTTATCCAACAAGGAAAGGACAAAAGCACAGAAAAATTCCTTTTTGAGATATTTCTCGGGTTCGAGAGGTAGATTATAGAAAGGGAAGGTGTTAACACCCTTTCTATCCGTGGTTATCCACGGGCTCTTAGGTACTTGCTCATTGTGTTTTCAAAAGTTTTCTTTTCTTTGTGTTTGTGGGTTTGAAAAGAGTTTTTGTTTTGAAGAGAGTGTAAGTGCGAAAAGTTTTGTTTTGTTTTAAAAGGAGCAAGTACTTAAGAACCATTTACCTACTCGAAAAAGGAATTAAACTGTGCTAATGTCCTTTAGACAATGTTATCCCACTATTGAGGAGTAGGTAGCATCGTCGTTGGAGTTTTCGGGTCAATTCGATTAAGGGACGTGTGGTCACTAAAGCAATGTTAAGACGCCTTAGTGGTAACCCTAATGTCTTAGATCATTTTTTCCGAGGCAACCGTTTCGAGGCAACTTATGATCTTTGGACAAGAGGGCGACCTCTAAAACTTCATATACTCAATGACCACATTTGAAGGCAACCAAGTGAGGTGTACCCTAAGAGTGGCATGTGCAAGTGTGTTACTTCGGTTAATTTTATCTGTACATGTCATGGGTGAGCTATATTGATTTTAGGTTAAAGATTGATCTTATCATACATTGCCTAGTTATCAAACATCTAACAGTTAATATTGTGCGAAAATTAAATTGCCGGAAATTAAATCTAAACTATTATAGGGCGTTGGGTATTTACATCGCCAAAAACAAACCCTTTAATTTAAATTATGGAAAATAAAAGAAAGCGATAAATAATGTCCTAATTAAAAGTTATTACATACCGGAAGCAATTACAATATTGGAAATATAGATCGCGTGCGAAAAATTAAGACGGCGCATTTTTAGGGTTTTGACCCTTTTTTTATAAAGAAAGCATGTTTTTTTTGTGTTGTTTTTGAATTTAAAGAAATTAAATCTAAGTTACTTAATTAATTAAATAAAAAAAATATTTTTGGGTTTTTTATATTTAAGGAAATAAAATAAAAGTGATTAAAATTATTAAAAACCTAATTCTACATTAATTTTAATTTATTGCAAAAATATTAAAATTGTCCCTAATTAAAAACTAAATTAATTGATTAATGTTTATTTACAAAAATAAAGTGATGAAATTAAATTTAGTAAATAAAAATAATATTTTTTATGTTTTCTGATTTTATTAAGAAAAATAAATTGGTTAGTGTAAATAATAATAATAATTAATAAAACAGTTAAATGAAAAAAGAAATATGAAAAGAAATAGAAATAAACCAAATGGGGGGTATGGGCCCAAACTGGAGGTAGAATCAGCATCTCAGAGGCCCATTTTCGTTCCATCCTGCTTTGACTTTGTTGATTCCATATGCGCCTATTGACCTGGACATATGATGGTCCTTCAATCCTAGCCTTCAGATTTGGCCAGGAGGCCATCTGGCGCCTGAATCTTTGAGGCATATGGTGGGCTACATTTTGAGCATTGCATGAGAGTACCTGAAGAAAAAGAAAACAAATGCATTGGGGGACCTGGGATTCAAACCCAGGTCCCATAGGTCTTTCCACTCACGCTTCCACCAACTGAGCCATGATGCTTGTTTGTTATTATATTAAACATCAATCATTATATATCAAACAAACAATTATGCCTGGAAAAAAATAAAAATAGCGCGAATAATTTAAATGGACCAATCAGGGGAAGACACCTAGTCGTCTTCTTCAACAAAACCCTGGTTTTCTTACCTGCGGATTTTTATCCGCAGGAAGATTTGTGGCTTGCTTCCAAAATTTATCCTAGGCCATGTAAATACCAACTAAGACTACCAACGTGTTCGTCTCTCCTCCCTGAACACAACCATGGTCATCGTTTGTCCTAATTATTCCTGCAAAAAAAAAACCAAATGCAAACCTCCAAAACCCTAGATTCGGGCAAGGTGATATAGGCTACAAAAACAAAATTAAATAATGCAGAAATACTCTAAATGAATAGACTAACATGATAGTGTCAAGATTTTGGCAAAAAGATGCAAGATTCAGAGGTTATGAATTCGTGCCCAGGGTTGTGTTTAGGATGACTTACAGTGAGTTTGGGGCTGTCTCAGGGCTTGATTATGATTGCTTTAGCTTCGTTGGATGTCAGGCAAGAACACCACGTTGAGCTTTGGCCTCCAATTTGCCTCTAGGGTCGATTTCAGTTTTCAATTTTCCAAGCTTTTTCTCCAATTTGGTTTGGCCGTTTCAGTCAATTTTAGGTCGTGTCCTCGATATGCCTAGCTTGTGTGAGTAATAAGGAATGTATTTAGGTTAAACTTTGGGCTTGAATCCATGTGCATTGAAGAATTGAGATATGATTTGATTCCTCAATTAAAGGCTTTCAAATTCTTTCCAAATCCAAGACTTTGTGCATGATTTGCCTTGGCACGAATTTGATTATGTGTATCATGATAATGAAGACCTGTAATGATCAAAAAAATCTTATTCCATCAATTTTTGGATTTTATTTGAATTAATATTGATTTAAAATGAATTAAATCAATAAAAATTAAATAAAATAGAAAAATTAATAATTGGTCATGAAATTGAAGATAGGACACGTGTGTGGTGTGAAAAGATCATATCAAGTGGAAAAAAGTGGGCCCTTTTGTCAAAAATTAGAGTTTTGAGGATAGTTGACTTTTGGCAATTTTGGAAAAATGCCCAACTTCTTCAATTTTGAACTTTTGGAAGTGTTCTTCGACTTTTTAGAAACCTTGAGATGTCCTATAACCAACCCTTTTGGTCTCACCTCATTTTGATATCCCATGCTCAAGTTATAAGCTTTGGAAAAAAATGGTGTTTTTGTTGACTTTCAAAAATGACCTATAATGTCCAAATTTTTAACTTTTTATGAGAGCATTTCTTGATCTTGGGGTGTGAAGATGGATTGTAGTAAATTGCATCCTATTCAAAATGAGATTTGGATGGGTCATTTCTCATAAAGTATGAGAAAGTTATGCTTGGTCAAAGTTGAGTTGACTTTTCCTACAAAACCCTAATTTAGCAACTTTTGAATCTTGATGAATCTTGAGCAATCCTTGATGAATCATGATCAACCCTTGATAAAATGATGAATTATCCTTCAAAATTAGAATGTTGGCAAAAAATCTTGAGGTTTGACTGTATTTGGGTCACAGTTGACTTTTGCCTTAGCACAATCGATTTTTGGGCTTCTTGAGCAATTGATTGACCAAACTTTCTCTGCAAGGCTTGAAATTTGACATAGATGAACTTGAGAACATATTAGGACATTGGGGAGGATTTGAGACCATTTGGATGTAAGGACCTTGATGCAACACAAAACCCTAATTTTGAATTGACTGCGTTAGGAGGTGATTTGACTGTCCAACTCTTGAGCCATCTTGAACAACTTGGAGATGATTCTTGACATGTCTTGAGAAATATGGGAGGGAAAATTTTGGGGTAAAACAGTTTCCCCTGTTCAATCTTCTTAAACCTGAGGATATAGATTGGCGTTCGGGCCTTTCGTGATTCGAAGGTGGAAGATGATTGAACACTAGAGTGCCCAAAAATTTGCACTCGCATGAAGTAACATCAGCATTATGATGTCAGGAATGGGCTTACAGATGCCATTTGGAGATTTTTGGTAGGTGGTTTTGTATTTGCTGACGGGTTGTCTCTTTTGACGGGGTATCTCCTTTGACGAGTTGTCTCTTTTGACGGGGTGTCTCCTTTGACGAGTTGTCTCTATTGACGAGTTGTCTCCATTGACGGGTGGTCTCAATTGACGGGTTGTCTCCATTGACGGGTTGTCTCCATTGACGATTTGTCTCCATTGACAGGTTGTCTCTATTGACGGGTTGTCTCCATTGACGGGTTGTCTCCATTGACGGGTTGTCTCCATTGACGGGTTGTCTCTATTGACGGGTTGTCTCCATTGGCGGGTTGTCTCTATTGACGGGTTGTCTCCATTTACGGGTTGTCTCCATTGACAGGTTGTCTCTATTGACGGGTTGTCTCCATTGACAGGTTGTCTCCATTGACGGGTTGTCTCTATTGATGGGTTGTCTCTATTGACGGGTTGTCTCCATTGACGGGTTGTCTCCATTGACAGGTTCTCTCTATTGACGGGTTGTCTCCATTGACGGGTTATCTCTATTGATGGGTTGTCTCCATTGACGGGTTGTCTCCATTGACAGGTTGTCTCTATTGACAAGTTGTCTCCATTGACGGGTTGTCTCCATTGACGGGTTGAGAGTTTAACTGCATCCTTCCTGAAAGGTAAAGGTCAGTCATATGCAATGCATGATATGGATCAAGCAATGATGTTCTCAACATAAATGAGATTGTATAGTATGATGCGTATATGCATGTATCATGATGTATGGACATGTAATGTTTTAGCTGGGGATTTTAATGATAAATTCCGCTGGGGATTCCATTGATGAACTCCGCTGGGGAGGGATTACTGTTGCTGGTGACACTGAATCTGTTGAGGATTGAACTCCTGCTTGGGGAAAGGAAAGAACTTCGCTGGGGATGATTTTATGCTTACTGGGGAATATCTTTATACTCCGTTGAGGAATATTAAGACCTTCTGGGGATACCAAACCTTTTTAGCGCTGATGGTGGATGAACTCTGCTTGGGGAGAGTATTGCTGATTTGTTCATAGCTGCAAGTCTCAGCTGGGAGAGCTACCATTACTGCCTTATTCTGCGGGGAGTGAAGGTATCTTTAGCCATATTCTTCAGCTGAATGTACCTTGGTACCTGGTGGACAGAGCAAATTGTATAGTTCAGACAATTCTTATTTGCCCCTGTTTCTATTATTACCAGTAACTCATCTTTCATTTCGCATGTAAATATTTATGATCAACAATTAATGTCAAATGCATATATCAAAAATGAACATTGGATGTTCTTTGCAAAACAAAACAGATAAAGGAAAAACAACTTGAAATTTCTGAAAATGAATTTGTATTGATTTTGAAGTTTGGCCTGAAAATAGGCGTTTTTGTACAAGAGGCTGACGTCCTAGTAAGAGAACTCCGCCGAACAAATAGAATTTATACAATTTGTGAAAAGGAAACAAAACAGCTATGTGAATAATCCCACTGGGTTCCAACTCTGCTATTGCCTTTATATCTTCAAGCATCTCATCACTTTGCAGCTTAGTTGAAGATGAATCTGATTGATTACTGCCGTCCGAGCTTGATAGTCGATACCGAAGTCTGGATGCGAGGTGATCCAATGAGACATAGTGTTATGCTTTGATCCCTAACTTTTGCCTGGACTGCCCTTTCGGGTTTTCAGTCCATCGGGATACCCATTTTTGCCCAAGCCGCCTTTTCAGGTTTTCGACTTGCCGGGTGTACAAATTTTTTTATTTTCATCCCTTATTTTTGCCCGAACCCTTTTGGTTCGCCGAGAAGCCCTTATTTTTTCCTAGGCCAGTCAACCTAGCGGGTCTTTGATTATGCGTAGTATCTTTTTACTATGTCTGCATTGACGGGGTGAGGAAGGTCGTCACCATCCATGGTGGTTAGAATCATAGCTCCTCCTGAGAAAATGTTCTTAACCACAAATGGCCCTTCATAAGTAGGGGTCCATTTGCCCCTGGGATCCCCTTGAGGTAGGATAATGCGCTTGATTACCAGATCCCCAACTTGATACTCTTGTCATCTAACTTTCTTATTAAATGCCTTGATCATCCGTTTTTGGTACGTCTGACATTGACAAATAGCAGTAAGTCTCTTCTCGTCGATTAGGTTCAGCTGATCAAGCCGAGTCTGAATCCAATCGTCTTCGCTTAAACCTGCATCCTCCATGATCCTAAGAGAGGGTATCTGAACTTCAATAGGCAAGACTGCCTCCATGCCATATACCAAGGAATAAGGTGTTTCCCCTGTTGACGTTCGTGCTGAGGTACGGTATCCGTGAAGAGAGAATGGTAACATCTCGTGCCAGTCTTTGTATGTCACTGTCATCTTCTGCACAATTTTCTTAATTTTCTTATTTGCTGCTTCGACAGCCCCATTCATCTTCGGCCGGTAGGGAGAAGAGTTATGATGTTGTATCTTGAATTGCTCGCAGAGCTCAGTGATCATCTTGTTGTTGAGATTGGTGCCATTGTCCGTAATGATCCTCTCTGGTACACCGTATCGACATATCAGATTGTGCCGAATGAACCGTGCCACAACGTTCTTGGTTACGGTAGCAAAGGAAGCTGCTTCAACCCACTTCGTAAAATAATCAATTGCTACCAGGATGAAACAATGTCCGTTAGATGTCGTAGGCCTGATCTCGCCGATCATATCAATGCCCCACATTGCAAAAGGCCAAGGTGTCGTCAAGATGTTCAGAGGAACTGGAGGTATGTGCACCTTATCAGCATAGACTTGGCACTTGTGACATGTCCGAGAATGCTGATAACAGTCGGCTTCCATTGTGGACCAATAATATCCTGCCCGAAGGATTTTCTTTGCCATAGTGTGTCCACTGGAGTGAGTTCCGAAAGTACCTTCATGCAGCTCTGCCATGATCCTTTCAGCTTCAGTCTTACCCATACAACGCAGTAAGGTCGAATCATGGTTACTGTTGTACCCCAAAATTTTCCCTCTCTTTTCATCAACATTTTCTCACCACAAGACCCTTGGAGCTCAAGATCAAGTTAGGGTTTGCTCTGCTCAAGACTCCTCCTTGCACTGTTGACCCAAATTAGGGTTTGAATTTGCACAAAGATGTTTTGACATAAAATGCCCAAAGTGACTTTCATGCTTCATGTTGGACTCACAAGTTTATCCATACCAAGTTTCAAACCTTGATTCCAATCTTTGCCCAGTCAATTGGACAGTTGACCTATAAATCAGCTGTATTGGGGAAAAAGTCAACTGTGGCTAATTAACAGTCAAACTTCATGATTTTTGACGCACATCAACATTTTGAACTCATATGAACCATTTGGTCAAGTTTGGATCACAATTCCACAATAAATTTGATCAGATCACCAAAAGGGCAAAATGGTCATTTTTAGGGTTTTGACTGCACAAAGGCAATTTTTGACTGTTTGACCTAACCAATGGCAAACCAAGTTCACATATGGACTCAAGGACTCAATGGAATTGTCTTGACACATTCAACAAGTTCAAAAGATCCCAAATGCACATGATTGACAGATGGATTTTCCAGTCAACTAATCAAATTTGGCTGTATACTAAAAAGTCAAACTTTGACTTTTTGGTCAAAATCAAGTGCCAAGATTCATTTTTCATCAAGACATGTCAAATTATGAAACTTGTTCATCAAGAAACCCAAAATTGTAAATTAGGATTTAAAATGAGAAAATTTCATAACTTAGAATTTTTCTAAGTTATGAAACTTCCTTATTTTTTCCTAACTTTGTCCCATTTTTTCATCAAGATGCAAATGGATTCAAGCAAAACTCAAAACATGAAAGTTGTGGTCCATTTCAAAATCTACAACTTTGATTCACAAAGTTTTCTCAAAGGAAGCTTGTAGCTCAAGTTATGATTTTTGGAACAAGGGTGCAAAACATTCTTAACTTAGAAAAATTTTGACCTATTCTATGCAGGATTTTTCCCCAACTTCATGGCCATTTTTCACTTGCTTCCACTTGGAGTTTCAATTTTCATTACAAATATGGATTGTAGTACACATTCCAAGCTTTCCAAATTGTCCAAGAACTTCTCAAACACCCTTGTGGTTAGGGAGAATCGAATATGCAAAGATGGGCAAAAGTCACTTTTGTTCATAGCCAAATACATGTTCATAACATTTGCATTTTCAAGTCAGCAGGGTTTGTGATGGTTTGCAGGCCTCTAAACCTCTTCACACTCAATAATTAAATGCCTAACCATTGTGCTAAGATGTTATTTTGTTCATTTGGTCATTACATGCAAGACTAATCCATAATTAGAAAAAGCAATTTTGCCATTTTTGTAAAGTAGTGCTTTATGTCAATTCAAAATCCAAGAGGCATGGGCCAGATCTTTGAAGCTAGCATTTGTACACAAATCACTCTGATCAAGAACAAGAGGTGCAGCATAGATAGAGAAGATATACAGGCCTGCATAAGGACTTGAGTTTATTTACTTCAAAAACAAGCAAGATTGCAAAACAACTCCAATCTCTCATTCCTGTAAACACCAACCAAAACAAAGTTTGCAAACATTTTCCATACATCAAACCAAGCTAGAAACACGACTCAATCATCCCTAATCCCTCCTCATACAGAAGATCACATTTTTTCTGCAAAACAGGGTACCTGCTGCAGTTTGACTTCCACAATCCATTCCACTCGTGCGTTTTGGCCAAAGCTTGTTCAAACATGTTCCATATCATCCACTGAAGCTATCCCAAGCATTGAACTTAAGCTGTAACAACCATAACCACGTTTGCCATTTTTATTTTCAAGCTGTGAAGGTTGACTTCCATAGCACGATTCAGTTGATTTTAAAGCAAGCTAGGAGTTGGAGAAGCATCCTTGGACTTCAGGCAAGCTATACAAAAGCTCAGAATCCATTGGAAGTTGCCACATTGTTCTGTTCAAGTCAAGCTGAAACAGGTAAAAACATGAACTTCTATCTCTCTATCTATGCATGATTAAGCTTAGGTTTGTGAAGAAAACATGTTCTACTCATAGCCCTGAAGCCATCCATGTATTTACTTTTCATTTATATTATGCGTGGTATGAGAATTTTGGCCATGAACATTGAAGAAAAATTAGGTCAGAAATTGGGGATGAAGAAATTCTCCCTCGTTTCTGAGAGTTAGGTCAAGATTTTTATATGTATGAATTCGTCTCTTGATGCTCTACATTATTGGTGTTATGAGTTTTTGTTAAAAGTCAAAGAATCAGGAATTTGAATGAAGCATAGAGGGCGCGCGTTTTTGAGACAAAAGCTGGAGGTTGAAGAAGGGTGACTTGGGCTGGGCCTGAGTTGTTTTTACTCTTTGCACACTCTTTTCCAACTTACACCCCTCTGGCCCATTGTGTGATATATTGACTATTTTTGACTTTTTCTTTTTGATTCAGACTTATTATTTTTTGCTCAAATATAAAAAATATCAAAAATATTTTTTCACCCTTTTTTGTATTTATTTGGCATTTATTTGTTTTATTTAATATATGTATGTAAATAAATATATATACCTTTTATTTAAAACCTTAAAAAATAATACAAAAATATATTTTTTTTAGTTATTATTTTTTGTTTACCTTTTAAAAACATTTTCTAAAAATATACATTTTTTTGTAAATAATTAATATTTATTTTTGTACATATTTAGTATATTTAAATATATATAATATAAATACTTGCATATTTATTAGAATATTTAGGATAAAAATACAAAAATAATACATTTTTATTTTTATTAGTATATGACACTAAAAAATACTCTTTTTACAATATACTTCTTTTTTTATTTTTTGTATATAATTAACAAATATTGTATATAATAAATAAATAATTGCTATTTATTCAAAAAATTAGGGTTTTGCCCTAAACCATAAAAATACTTCAAAATTGACCTTTTTATTTTTGTTTAAATTTTACATTGAAAAATACTTTTACATACTATTGTACCCCAAAATTTGCCCTCCCATATTCTTCAAGAAATTGCCAAGCCATGCTTCAAAATTCCCCAAGGGTTGCACAGTGTAAGAGCCTCCTGAACAGTCAAAATTAGGGTTTTGGTTCTGATCAAGAAAATGAAGTTTACAAAGGTCCAATCAAGTCCCACATGCCTATAAATATGGTCAAGCAGCCTCATACAAAGTTTCAAGACTTTCAGCACAAGATTGCACAGTCAAAAACCCTAATTGCACTACAGTCAACTGTAGGGGCAAAATGGTCATTTGACAGTCAAAAGTTCAAATTTTTGGTCAACATCTCATTTTGAAGCCACAAACATCATTTGGTCAATGCTTGATCATGATTCTCAAAGCTCGGCTCAAAAATCATCAAGATGCAAAAGTTTCCTTATTTGGACAGTTGAAAAAGTCAACTGTAAATTGACCAGGGCATAACTTTCACATGGATTATCAGAAAAATTCCATCCAAAGCTCATTTTGAAGAGAAAGACATTTCCTACAACTCATCTTCATACTTCAAGTCCAAGAAATGCTCTCACAAAAAGTTATCAATTTCAACATTATAGGTCATTTTCAAAAGTCAACAAAAAGGGACTTTAAGTCAAAGACCATAACTTGAGATTGGTAAATCAAAATGACATGGGACCAAAGGCATTGGTTAGAGGACTCAAAGACCTTTCCAAAATGTCCAAGAACATGAGCAAAGCTTAATAATTGAGCAAGTTATGCCTTGTGGAAGTTGGGAAATATTTGGACATTTTGAAAAGTCAACATTGATTCAAATGACCTAAAATTGCTAATGGGCCTATTTTTCTTCCACAATTCATTATCCAAGGCATGTGCACGACCATTTGGCCCAAAGGGAAGTTTTTCTTCATTTTTTATTTATTTATTTGAATTTTTATTAATAATAATTCATTTAAATCAATTAAATACATGAAAAATACTTAACCTAAGTTTTTCAATCTTTTTGTGCATGATATATACTCAAGATTTCGTGCCTAACCATATATGGAAAGAATCAATTGGATTGGTCATGATTTGGTAGCAAAAGCATGTGAAAAAGATTTGGAAATCATGGTTTAAAAATCAAATATCATATTCATTAATCCATGGATTTTGATCAAGTTTTTTTACCCTAATCATTCACAGGTACATATATATATGCTAAACCTAATCCTAAAAACAAAAAAAGAGCTGCGCCAGAAACCCTTGCAAAAACTTGGAATTTTATCAAGAAAACTCAATTCTGAAAACCTAGTTCTATGGCGATTCAAGGCAAGATTTTCATCTCATTAGCTTCCTGAAGCTTCAAGGAGAGTTTTCCAATCAAAACCAATCGTTCTAACACCCTAAATTGGTAACACGACCTCACCCTGTACCAAAATTTTTTGAAACTCTTGCATCTCAATTCATGCGCATTTAGCAATTTTTAGTATATGATTTGTGTTCCTTGTAAGATTCTAATGCTAACCATGTAATTTGATTGTGTTTTTGAGCATTGTATACGATTCTACCATTATCACGTTTTAGGGTTTATGAAGCTCTGAATTGGGGGTTTGTGAATAAGGCAAAATTGGGACACCACGGTGCCATGGTCATGATCAGCGCACTTGGACGAAGACAAAGCCACCCTCGCGCTCAATTTATGAGCGTTCCTGGGCTATTCGCTATTTTCCTAAAAGTGGCCTAGAAGAACACTTGAAAAACCGTTGCCTAATATGTTTATGTTTCAGGAACGAGGAAGAAGAAGATGCGTGGCCATCAATGATTGGCTGGTTTAAAAGTTCGCGCGAAAAACCAAACATTAAACGCGTTTTGTTTTATAAAGTTTATTTGTTATATTAATTTACAGATAGACAAAGTGCTTCAGTGGCAAGGCGTATGTGTTGGCAACGTTCATGACCTGGGTTCGAGCCCCAGGTCCTCATTATGTCCATATTATTTTTCAATCAAAATTCCTGTGCAGTGGCAATGCTGAAGATACATCATATGCCTTCAAAATCAGACGTCCACGCGTCCCAAGGGAGAGGATCAGAAGGTCACGATCTGAGGTACATGGTAAACCCTAGTCAATGCACCACACGCTGCCTGGAGAAAGTCAAACAGGCCAAGGTTAATGGGCCAGATTTCTAAAGATTAACCTCCATATTAAGGGGCAGACCCCCTAGGTTTGCAATTCCTTCTACTTTCTTTATTTTTTTTTAATTATTTTCTATTTCCTTTTAAATTATTGTTTTTAATTAATTTGTTATTTTCATAAATATAAAAAAAAAACACACAAAAAATCAGAAAAGACAAGAAAAAAATAATAAATATATTTTATTTTAGTATGTATATTTTGTAAATAAATTCATAAATTAATTAGTTTTAAATTAGGTTTAATAAAAATCTAAAAAATATAGAATTAGGGTTTAATTAATTTTCATCTTTTTTTCTTTTATTCCATAATAATTAAATATTAGATGTTTATTTTTATAATTAAATTGTATGTAAATTAATTAGGGCTAATTTTAGGTCAAATTTAATCTTTTCTTAACAAATAAAAATTGTAGAATTAGGTTTAATTTTAATTAATTCTTTTTCATTAAAATCCTAAAATACTAAAAAATACCAAAAAACATTTCCTTTTTTTTAATTAATTCATCGTTTAATTTAATTTTGCAAAAAAGGGGTCCAACGCCCTCGTTTCGATTTAATTCGCGCATACTTGTTTCTTTTTCTTATAATATTTATGTATCTCTCCCAAGGCCTTGTAATTAATTTCTCGCATTTTTAATTCTTTATTTTCATTAATTCTTTATCTTTCTGTCAAATCGGGTTCGAGAAATTTTGGCGATGTGGACCCGCACCTTTGTAATAGCTTAGAATTTACTTTTTTTCGCAATTTTTAATTGTTAAATCAAGGCATGAAAGAATGTATGGACAGAAATAAAAACATACGTTAGATCACCAATGACATGACAAAAGACAAAAATACTTGAAAACGATACACAAATCGCACACACTACCCCTAGGGTACGCCTCACTGTTGCCTTGCCTCGAAAGGTGATCGTCGAGTAGAGGACGTCTTAGTAAGTCCTCATGATCCGAGAACCTGGCATGAGGGTAGCTTCTAAGGTGTCTTCCTATTGCTCCGGTGATCACCATGTCTCTACAACCTCGAATTGACCCGAACACCTCCAACGGTGGTGCTACCTACCTCTCAATGGTGGGATGGCACTACTTTAAAGGACATCTACACAAACAAATTCCTTAGGGTAGGTAGGTTCTCATAGATACTTGCTCAAATTTCAAAACAAATTCAAAAAAATACTTTTCACACCAACACATTTTCAAAAGCTTTCAAAAGCAAACTTTCAAACACTCTTGAGGACTGATACAAGAGTCGAACTGGAATTTTCAAAGAAACTTTTTAAAACCCACAGTTGAAAAGCAAACAAACCATTTTTGAAAACACAATGAGCAAGTATCTAAGAGCCCATGGATAACCATGGATAGAAAGGGTGCTAACACATTCCCTTTCTATAACCTACCTCCCGAACCGAGAGCAATCTCTATAAGGAATTTTTCTGTGCTTTTGTCCTTTCCATTTGGAGAAAATAAAAGATGGTGGCGACTCTTGCTTCCGCGACATTTCACGAACCAGCGTTAAACAGTCAGTTCCAGATCCACCGATCACAGAACTGGCGACTCTGCTGGGGATTTAACTTAAAGTGAGGTGTACCTTAGGGTTAGTTCATAACTGTGTTTTCAATTACTTTCCTTGTTTGCTTTAAATTGTGGGACTGTCTTGGGAGTTCTATAGATCCTAACCCGGATCTGGGGGATACCTTCTTAGAAAGTAGAAACAAGGCTGTGAGGGAACTGTGCGGGGTATACCGACATGGTTGAAACAGTCTGCTACGTTATGTGGCACTTTGGTGTGTACCGGTAACCCTTGAGTTCAGTCAAGGAGAGTACGGGGCCTCCGCGTGGTGTCGTGAAGCATCAACAGACCTTAGGAACCTTAATTGAACTATCTTGGCCTCTTTAGGGTAGTGAGATAACTGACTTTGGTGCAGTCCGAGGTTGGTTGATACTCGATACTACACTTAATTGAGGGTTGCTTTCCTGGAATATTTCGGTCGCCAGTTCAGTGGCTAAATCGAAACGATGAACAATGAAAGCAATCCAATGATATTGGGACCCTTAGAACCCGGTTACTTCTAATAGGACAGGTTGAACCAACCAACTGAAAGAGGGTAATACCTAGACCTCATGCTGGCCTAAACTCTAAGGGTTTCTCTTGTGTGACTTGTGTGCCTTCGTACTTGCCTACTTGCATGCTTGTTACCTAACACATACTACTTGCAGGTTTCGTTCATAGTCCTTAACCAGGGCTTATAATAAAGTGTACTAAGTCTCTTGCAGGTCTTGTTTATAGCCCTTAACTGGGACTCATGACAGGTTTTACATGAACTACTTGCAGGTTTCGTTCATAGTCCTTAACCAGGGCTCATAATAAAGTGTACTAAGTCTCTTGCAGGTCTTGTTTATAGCCCTTAACTGGGACTCATGACAGGTTTTACATGAACTTCTTGCAGGTTTTGTTTATAGTCCTTAATAGGGACTCATAACAGGGTATACTAAGTTTCTTACAGATTTTGGTTTGCAGTCCTTAATTAGGACTCATAACAGGGTTTGCCCAGTTTCTTGCAGGTTTTGTTTATAGCCCTTAACTGGGACTCATGACAGGTTTTAATTGAGTTTCTTGCAGGTTTCTGTTTATAGTCCTTAATAAGGGCTCATAACAGGGTTTATTCATATTACCCCATGCATCATGACATCATACCATTGCATACATCCTAACCCATTTCAAGGATCTCAAGGGCTTGCGATGCAGGTCATGACAAATCAGACATCTAGCAAGGGGCAAAGAGGATTTATTTTCCTCTAGCCAAGGTTGTCAGGGGCTATGACCCACTAGATATGGTGAGCCTTGACCCTTGAAGAAGGACTCTCAACAATACGAAGTACCTTCAATCAAGCCACCAGTTACCAGATGCTAATAAATTTTCTTGTTTACCCCGCGAGGTCCTTGAAAACATTGCATGCATATCATACTCATCATTGCATAACAGGTACCCTTGTTGCAGGTCACTTACCTTTCCCGCTGTTTATTTCAGCAATGGCTTCCCAACAAGACAACCAGGACTTTCTTGCTCAAGAGACCAGGTTCGGGAAAATCCTCCTGAATCTATCCAAGGGGCAGGAAGAGCTAAGGGCACTTCTCATGGAGACCTTTGTCAGGAACAGTGCTGAGGATGAAAGGCTGAAACACCTACAAGCTGAGGTGGATGCATTGAAGGTCCAGATGTTGGGGCAGGTGACTGCCATTCAAGGGTTAGCTCAAAGACAAGACGAGCTTGGGATTCTCATCAACCAACTGCTTTGGGGTAACTAGCTGGGGCAAACATCTAGGGTTGAAGAGCCAGTCATCATTCAACCACCCTTGAGACAAGCAGACAAGGGAAAAGCTCCTCAGATGGCTTCAGTATCACCAATTCAGTATCAACCTCACCAGCTTCAGCCAGACAAGCCCAAAAGGCAATTCACCAAGCTCAACGTGTCGCTGCCTCAAGCCTTACAACAACTGCTGAGGTTGAATTTGGTAACTCTAAAGGATCCTCCTAAGAATCCCAACAGGACACCTTCAAGGTATAATCCCAACGCTCGCTGCGCTTATCATTCTGACAGCCCGAGGCATGCTACAGAGGATTGTTGGACTTTGAAGAATAAGATCCAGGACCTGATTGAGGAAGGAGCTGTGGAATTCACCCAAGATGGCCAGGCTGAGTGCTTCTACCATCCCTACAGGAGGCACCATTTGAAGTAACAAGCCCTGAGATGAGAAGAATTTTTGTTCATTCGAATGTTCAAGTTGTAATTTTCTTTTGTTCAAACATTTGTTCATTGTTAGACATTGTTGTTTCATTAATGCATCGCATATGTCTGTTTTGAAGCAATATATTCGTATTCACTATACGCAAATTATTTTCATATTTTTTCTGATGATCAACTCTTGGTTAATAATTCCAAGCCTCTTGAGGGAGGATGACGAAAACGATACCGCCATCTTTATAGTATGCTTTTGAACAGACCCCGCTGATGAAGTACATGCATTGTTTCAATTCCTAAACACTGGAGTAATAAGGAAGATAATCCCTCGCTAACCCCTCTGAGCCAAACAAGTAGGAGTTTTTATTTTCGAAAATCAAAACCCTTAATCATAACCTGGGGCAGGGTAGTCTCTCAGTTGATCCAAGTGCACAACAAATGGCACCAAAGAGATCCTTACAAAACAAAAGACAGTGATGGTTCTGAACAATCATAAAGAAAGGCAGTCATTATCTTTCAAAAAAAAAAACCCATTAAGTCAAAACCCATGAAGGAGACTTACAAAACTGGGGCATCCCGCTGACTGTAATTCCAAAAGGAAACAGTTCAGGCAAAAAAAATAGGGATAAAAAAATCAAAAAGAAAGAGGTCTTATAAACCCTCAACAAAAAGGAATGACTGCCTATTCAAAATAAGTTATCAACATCCGAACCATCACTGGAACATCAAAGCAAATACTCAACAAGGTCTAACGTATGATCAACTGAGTTTAGGTTTGGAGGACATCACGAAGAGTGGGTGGGTACAAATAATTTGAGCCTTTATCCTTTGTTTCTTAAACCGTGAACCAGGCCACGTTATAACCCTTAAAAGTCCTAGCTGAAGCATGGGTTAGTTCGAAAGCATACTGTTACGAAAGGTATCCTGACTCCTTAAGGCTTACGGTAAATACGGAGTTGACATCACGTTTTACAAACATTCACTTGTTTCATGAAAAAAGATGCATTTTCAAAATCTTCAAGACAGACATAAGCTTTGCATTTTTGATATAATATTGTTTGCATATGACTTTTTGTTTGAACAGCAGAAGTTCGCACGACGAATGCCTAATGAACAGAAGTACCTCCAATCAAGGGGCATGGCATGACTATTGTCCATCATCTGGGGCAGTCCAATCAAGATTCGGAGAATCTCTCCAAGGCCAAATAGCCTGGGGAAAATCTTCGCCTGAGTCACTTGGGGCATTCCAGCAACAAATTTTGCACGATCAGACATCTTCTGGTAATATGGCAACACAAACAGCCAGGGGCAACTCCCTACATCCTAAAAGAACGGACATAGTCGAAAAAATACTACGCATAATCAAAGACCCGCTAGGTTGACACACCTAGGCAAAAATAAGGGCTTCCCGGCGAACCAAAAGGGTTCGGGCAAAATGAAGGGATGAAATGTAAAAATCTGTACACCCGGCAAGTCGAAAACCTGAAAAGGCGGCTTGGGCAAAAATGGGTATCCCGGTGGACTGAAAACCCGAAAGGGCGGTCCAGGAAAAAGTTAGGGATTAAAGCGTACGACTATGTCCTGTCATCCGGTCACCTGCCTACCAGAAGAAGGTTTGTCTATCAACAACTATCAGCACCTCACAGGTCTTCCTCTCCCACCTCAGAAACAGGGGCAATGATGAGTTGTCCAAACAATCTAATCGCTCTGTCCACCAAGGTATCAAGGTGAGTTCAACTAAAGAACATAACCAAATATCTTAATTCCCCAGAGAGTGAGCCAGCAAGACAGTATACTCTCCTCAAGCAGTCATACAATCAAACCTAAGGAAGTTGGGTGTCCTCCAGCAGATCTCAATATTCCCCAGCATATACATATATTCTTAACAAGCATCCCCGGCAGTCTTGGTCTAAAGATTGTTCTCCGGCGGTATATCTAGCATTCAGTGGAGTCATCTTCCCGATACAGTTCAAAACTTCCCCAAGAGAGTCCAATCTAGTTCCCCAGGAAAGTTGGAATTCATCTCCCCAAGCAGTAAGCTTATCCCCAGTAGATTCTGGAAGCTTATCCCCTCGCAGAGCACGAACGCGTCTCCCGGCTTTATTCAAAGAGTTATTTCCTTACCAGGATATAACTGGGTTATCCTCAGCCAAAAGCTACGGAAAGAGCGTCCTCGACAAAGTCTCCTTATCCCCAGCGAAGTCTATTAATACTTCCAACATAACAAGGGTATCCCCAGTAAGTTACTATCAACAATTCAGCAAGATATCTCTCTCCCCACAGAGTATTGCTTCCCAGTAAGATTGTCAGAGTGCTTTCCTCCCCGCAGAGTCATTCCATTCGCCAAGTTTATTCCCCACGGAGTCATCTTCTCCTACCGGTATTCTTGCAGTTATCATCCCCAGCGGAAGTAAAAGCTTATTCTTCAATATCATCCCAGGAGTGACTTCCCGGCACCCGTCAAGGATTTACTTTCCTAGACGAAAACATACATTCCTAAACATCACTATAGCATGCATATACGCATCATATCTTACAAATCTCATTTATGTTGAGAGCATCATTGCTTGGTCCATATCATGCATTGCATATGACTGACCCTTACCTTTCAGGAAAGATTCAGTTAAATTCTCAATCATATTCCAAGACCTAGACCGGTTCAGTTAATCGACTCCAAAGATTTCTTGTCCAGTCAAAGGCCTTTTCTAGTCCAGTTAAATCGACCCCAAACAGATCTTTCTGATGAAGACTCAGTAGAAGTTATCAAAGGTTTTTCTCAAACGCCCGCTTTTGAGATTATAATTTCCTATGGTTCTCTCCCCAATGTTGTGGAGATGATAATTCCATTCCAGGTTTTTCTCAAACGTCCGCTTTTGAGATTATAATTTCCTATGGTTCTCTCCCCAATGTTGTGGAGATGATAATTCCATCCCAGGTTTTTCTCAAACGCCCGCTTTTGAGATTATAATTTCCTATGGTGATCTCCCCAATGTTGTGGAGATGATAATTCCATTCCAAGTTTTTCTCAAACGTCCGCTTTTGAGATTATAATTTCCTATGGTTCTCTCCCCAATGTTGTGGAGATGATAATTCCATTCCAGGTTTTTCTCAAACGCCCGCTTTTGAGATTATAATTTCCTATGGTTCTCTCCCCAATGTTGTGGAGATGATAATTCCATTCCAGGTTTTTCTCAAACGTCCACTTTTGAGATTATAATTTCCTATGGTTCTCTCCCCAATGTTGTGGAGATGATAATTCCATTCCAGGTTTTTCTCAAACGTCCGCTTTTGAGATTATAATTTCCTATGGTTCTCTCCCCAATGTTGTGGAGATGATAATTCCATTCCAGGTTTTTCTCAAACGCCCGCTTTTGAGATTATAATTTCCTATGGTTCTCTCCCCAATGTTGTGGAGATGATAATTCCAACCCAGGTTTTTCTCAAACGTCCGCTTTTGAGATTATAATTTCCTATGGTTCTCTCCCCAATGTTGTGGAGATGATAATTCCATCACAGGTTTTTCTCAAACGTCCGCTTTTGAGATTATAATTTCCTATGGTTCTCTCCCCGATGCTGCAGAGACGATAATTCCAACCCAGGTTTTTCTCAAACGTCCGCTTTTGAGATTATAATTTCCTATGGTTCTCTCCCCAATGTTGCAGAGACGATAATTCCATTCCAGGTTTTTCTCAAACGTCCGCTTTTGAGATTATAATTTCCTATGGTTCTCTCCCCAATGTTGTGGAGATGATAATTCCATCCCAGGTTTTTCTCAAACGTCCGCTTTTGAGATTATAATTTCCTATTGGTTCTCTCCCCAATGTTGTGGAGATGATAATTCCATCCCAGGTTTTTCTCAAACGTCCGCTTTTGAGATTATAATTTCCTATGGTTCTATCCCCGAGACGATAATTCCATTCCAGGTTTTTCTCAAACGTCCGCTTTTGAGATTATAATTGCCTATTGGTTCTCTTCTCGATCCTGTGGAGGTGGTAATCCCAAGACTTTCTCAACGATTGCTGTTAAGGTTAAAGTCACCCAATGTTCTCTCACCGTTCTTGTTGAGGTGGTAACCATCCCTGTTTCATTCATCATCTTTTGAAGATCCAGATTCAGCTCCTGTAACCAGTCAGGATACATCTATACTAAGCATCTGAAAACCAGCTCCTGCAACATGTCAGGTACTCATTTTTCTTTTGCAGGTATGCAAGTTCTCGCTAAGGAATCTCTTAGGCGATCAACATCCAGATGGCATCTATAAGCCCATCATCTTATTCATCAACCTCTAAATGGCATCTATAAGCCCATTCCCATCATCACACTGCTACTATGTGAGCGCAAATTTCTGGGCACTTTAGTGTTCAATCATCTTCTACCTTCGGATTACGAAAGGCACGTCAGCCAATCTGCATCCTCAGGTCTAAGAAGATTGAACAGGGGCAATTGTTGTACCCCAAAATTTGCCCTCCCATATTCTTCAAGAAATTGCCAAGCCATGCTTCAAAATTCCCCAAGGGTTGCACAGTGTAAGAGCCTCCTGAACAGTCAAAATTAGGGTTTTGGTTATGATCAAGAAAATGAAGTTTACAAAGGTCCAATCAAGTCCCACATGCCTATAAATATGGTCAAGCATCCTCATACAAAGTTTCAAGACTTTCAGCACAAGATTGCACAGTCAAAAACCATAATTGCACTACAGTCAACTGTAGGGGCAAAATGGTCATTTGACAGTCAAAAGTTCAAATTTTTGGTCAACATCTCATTTTGAAGCCACAAACATCATTTGGTCAATGCTTGATCATGATTCTCAAAGCTCGGCTCAAAAATCATCAAGATGCAAAAGTTTCCTTATTTGGACAGTTGAAAAAGTCAACTGTAAATTGACCAGGGCATAACTTTCACATGGATTATCAGAAAAATTCCATCCAAAGCTTATTTTGAATAGAAAGACATTTCCTACGACTCATCTTCATACTTCAAGTCCAATAAATGCTCTCACAAAAAGTTATCAATTTCAACATTATAGGTCATTTTCAAAAGACAACAAAAAGGGACTTTAAGTCAAAGGCCATAACTTGAGATTGGTAAATCAAAATGACATGGGACCAAATGCATTGGTTAGAGGACTCAAAGACCTTTCCAAAATGTCCAAGAACATGAGCAAAGCTTAAAAATTGAGCAAGTTATGCCTTGTGGAAGTTGGGAAATTTTTGGATATTTTGAAAAGTCAACATTGATTCAAATGACCTAAAATTGCTAATGGGCCTATTTTTCTTCCACAATTCATTATCCAAGGCATGTGCACGACCATTTGGCCCAAAGGGAAGTTTTTCTTCATTTTTTATTTATTTATTTGAATTTTTATTAATAATAATTCATTTAAATCAATTAAATACATGAAAAATACTTAACCTAAGTTTTTCAATCTTTTTGTGCATGATATATACTCAAGATTTCGTGCCTAACCATATATGGAAAGAATCAATTGGATTGGTCATGATTTGGTAGCAAAAGCATGTGAAAAAGATTTGGAAATCATGGTTTAAAAATCAAATATCATATTCATTAATCCATGGATTTTGATCAAGTTTTTTTACCCTAATCATTCACAGGTACATATATATGCTAAACCTAATCCTAAAAACAAAAAAAGAGCTGCGCCAGAAACCCTTGCAAAAACTTGGAATTTTATCAAGAAAACTCAATTCTGAAAACCTAGTTCTAGGGCGATTCAAGGCAAGATTTTCATCTCATTAGCTTCCTGAAGCTTCAAGGAGAGTTTTCCAATCAAAACCAATCGTTCTAACACCCTAAATTGGTAACACGACCTCACCCTGTACCGAAATTTTTTGAAACTCTTGCATCTCAATTTATGCGCATTTAGCAATTTTTAGTATATGATTTGTGTTCCTTGTAAGATTCTAATGCTAACCATGTAATTTGATTGTGTTTTTGAGCATTGTATACGATTCTACCATTATCACGTTTTAGGGTTTATGAAGCTCTGAATTGGGGGTTTGTGAATAAGGCAAAATTGGGACACCACGGTGCCATGGTCATGATCAGCGCACTTGGACGAAGACAAAGCCACCCTCGCGCTCAATTTATGAGCGTTCCTGGGCTATTCGCTATTTTCCTAAAAGTGGCCTAGAAGAACACTTGAAAAACCGTTGCCTAATATGTTTATGTTTCAGGAACGAGGAAGAAGAAGATGCGTGGCCATCAATGATTGGCTGGTTTAAAACTTCGCGCGGAAAACCAAACATTAAACGCGTTTTGTTTTATAAAGTTTATTTGTTATATTAATTTACAGATAGACAAAGTGCTTCAGTGGCAAGGCGTATGTGTTGGCAACGTTCATGACCTGGGTTCGAACCCCAGGTCCTCATTATGTCCATATTATTTTTCAATCAAAATTCCTGTGCAGTGGCAATGCTGAAGATACATCATATGCCTTCAAAATCAGACGTCCACGCGTCCCAAGGGAGAGGATCAGAAGGTCACGATCTGAGGTACATGGTAAACCCTAGTCAATGCACCACACGCTGCCTGGAGAAAGTCAAACAGGCCAAGGTTAATGGGCCAGATTTCTAAAGATTAACCTCCATATTAAGGGGCAGACCCCCTAGGTTTGCAATTCCTTCTACTTTCTTTATTTTTTTTTAATTATTTTCTATTTCCTTTTAAATTATTGTTTTTAATTAATTTGTTATTTTCATAAATATAAAAAAAAACACACAAAAAATCAGAAAAGACAAGAAAAAAATAATAAATATATTTTATTTTAGTATGTATATTTTGTAAATAAATTCATAAATTAATTAGTTTTAAATTAGGTTTAATAAAAATCTAAAAAATATAGAATTAGGGTTTAATTAATTTTCATCTTTTTTTCTTTTATTCCATAATAATTAAATATTAGATGTTTATTTTTATAATTAAATTGTATGTAAATTAATTAGGGCTAATTTTAGGTCAAATTTAATCTTTTCTTAACAAATAAAAATTGTAGAATTAGGTTTAATTTTAATTAATTCTTTTTCATTAAAATCCTAAAATACTAAAAAATACCAAAAAACATTTCCTTTTTTTTAATTAATTCATCGTTTAATTTAATTTTGCAAAAAAGGGGTCCAACGCCCTCGTTTCGATTTAATTCGCGCATACTTGTTTCTTTTTCTTATAATATTTATGTATCTCTCCCAAGGCCTTGTAATTAATTTCTCGCATTTTTAATTCTTTATTTTCATTAATTCTTTATCTTTCTGTCAAATCGGGTTCGAGAAATTTTGGCGATGTGGACCCGCGCCTTTGTAATAGCTTAGAATTTACTTTTTTTCGCAATTTTTAATTGTTAAATCAAGGCATGAAAGAATGTATGGACAGAAATAAAAACATACGTTAGATCACCAATGACATGACAAAAGACAAAAATACTTGAAAACGACACACAAATCGCACACACCACCCCTAGGGTACGCCTCACTGTTGCCTTGCCTCGAAAGGTGATCGTCGAGTAGAGGACGTCTTAGTAAGTCCTCATGATCCGGGAACCTGGCATGAGGGTAGCTTCTAAGGTGTCTTCCTATTGCTCCGGTGATCACCATGTCTCTACAACCTCGAATTGACCCGAACACCTCCAACGGTGGTGCTACCTACCTCTCAATGGTGGGATGGCACTACTTTAAAGGACATCTACACAAACAAATTCCTTAGGGTAGGTAGGTTCTCATAGATACTTGCTCAAATTTCAAAACAAATTCAAAAAAATACTTTTCACACCAACACATTTTCAAAAGCTTTCAAAAGCAAACTTTCAAACACTCTTGAGGACTGATACAAGAGTCGAACTGGAATTTTCAAAGAAACTTTTTAAAACCCACAGTTGAAAAGCAAACAAACCATTTTTGAAAACACAATGAGCAAGTATCTAAGAGCCCATGGATAACCATGGATAGAAAGGGTGCTAACACCTTCCCTTTCTATAACCTACCTCCCGAACCGAGAGCAATCTCTATAAGGAATTTTTCTGTGCTTTTGTCCTTTCCATTTGGAGAAAATAAAAGACGGTGGCGACTCTTGCTTCCGCGACATTTCGCGAACCAGCGTTAAACAGTCAGTTCCAGATCCACCGATCACACATACATAAAAAACCATTTTTGTGCATAATACATTTTTCATATTTATTGTATTTATTTAATTATTGTACAATTAAATAATTTGTATATTCAATATGGATGTAATAGTTTTAGATTTAATTTCTTGCTAAATATCCCCCCATTCAAACATTTGTACCCCCATCCCCATAATTATGTTGTAATAATTTAGGACTTTAAATTTCCGCATCTAAAAGCTTTCAAATTATGCCATGATAGACATAGGGTTTGTATGCAAATCAAAAATAACAAATAGTTTGACCTAATTCAAAGACAAAAAAGCATGAAAATGGACAACATCAATCACACTTGCACCCTTAGGGTTACTCCACTTGTTGCCTTCAAAAATGGGCCATGTTGCATGTTGAGTATCTTTGGCAAAACAAAAACAAATCAAATGATCATAGTCCCTCGATGACGCTTTCTCAAGTTGCCTAAAAAATGATCAAGTCCCTTAAAGGAAAAATTGCCAAAGACACTTGGCACTATTGCATTCATGGTCTAAACGATAATCCGCGCCCGTCCCGTTAACATCCTAACACAAGATTGTCCACCAAATACAATGGTGGAACAATACTGTTAAAAAGGTTGAAACATAGGAAAGATCTTTGAGAAATTTAGGGGTAGACAACTCTTAGTTACTTGATCAAACTTGCAAAATACACTTGCCTACTTTCAAAACACACCTCACAACACAACTTTCAAAACAACTTTCAAAACCTTGAAACATCTTTTCAAAAAGACAAACACCTTTTGTAAAACATTCGAGTAAAGAATTGTTACAAGGGTTGCCTAGACAAGGCATCTTTTTCAAAACATTTTCAAAACCACACACACAAAGCACCATTTCAAACAATTGAAAGCACCATTTCAAACAATTGAAAATGCAAGGCAAGTGATCTAAGCAAGTAACTAAGAGCCCATGGATAACCATGGATAGAAAGGGTGCTAATACCTTCCCTTTCTATAATCTACTCCCCGAACCCAAGAAAACATCTCAAAGGTTTTTCCTGTGCTTTTTAACCTTTCCTTAGGATAAAATAAAAAGTTGGTGGCGACTCTTGCTAAATCGAAACATTTGCGAAAACAAACGCAAAACCTCAAGTCAGTTCTCCCACCGTATCACAGAACTGACGACTCTGCTGGGGAAAAAATTAAAAGTGGAGTAACCTTAGGGCTTAGATCACCCTTTTGCATGATTAATTGTTTGCTTTGATTGCTTTACATTTTGGTTCTCTTGTTTGGGCTTGAAATCCTACACCCGGATTTGGGAAACATTCATAGATAGCAATACGTTGTGGAAACATTGCAGGGTATACCGACATGGTTGAAGCAATAGCTATATTAGTGCGACATATTTGTGAGTACCGGTAACCCTTGAGTTCAATCAAGGAGAGTACGGGGCCGCTGAGTGATGTCACTAAGCACTAATGACCTAGAACCTTACTTGACTATCTTGGCCTTTTATTAGGGGTAGTGAGATGACCGGCTTTGGTGCAGTCCGAAGTTGGTAGACACTCGATACTACACTCATTGAGGGTTGTTTTCTTGGAATATTTTGGTCGCTAGTTAAGTGGCTAAACCAAAACAATGAACATGGAAAACAATCCAATGATATTGAGCTCCTTAGAACTCGGTTACTATTTATAGGACAGGTTTTTAAGCCAACTTCACTCAAGAGGGTACTTACCTATGAAACCTCATGCAAGCCTGAAATAGGGTTTTGTGTGACTTGCTTGTACATATGTTTGTGCATACATCATGAACATCATAAAGCATCATATGCATCCACTAACCATTTCAAGGGTTTGGATCTTCATCTTTGTTCTTGTTTTGTAGGTCATGGAAATTCTTCGCAGGAAAACTATCCAAGTCAACCTTGTGAGAATCCCTCCCCAACTCAAGGAGCTTACATCCATAATTCTAGAAAGCTCTCTCTTCAGTAAAGACATGGTAGACTGCTCTGCCTAGTCAACACCAGCATTGAAGAAGACATGGTGAAAGTGTTGTTCCAGTTCTTTGACCCCCTTCACCACTGTTTCACATTCCCCGACTATCAATTGGTGCCTACTTTGGAGGAATTTTCTCAACTCCTGAGAATTCCTATTCTTAATCAACTACCTTTCAACGGTACGGAAAAAGAACCAAAACCTGAAGATGTTGCTCAAGCACTAGACTTGCAACCATCTGACATCAAGGGGCATTAGGAAACTAGAAGTGGTGTCAAAGGCTTCTTGGCAAAATTCTTGTTTGAGAAGGCACAAGAGTGTTGGAATTCTTTGGATCTACAAGCCTTTGAAGAGATTGTGGCACTCCTCATTTATGGGTTGGTCTTGTTCCCAAATCCTGACCAACTTATAGATGTCAATGCTGTCAAGATTTTCCTATCCGAGAATCCCATACCTATATTGCTTGGGGACATCCTCCACTCATTTTACACACGAACAATGAGAAAGAGAGGTGTTCTCATGTGTTGTACTCCTCTCCTTTCTAGGTGGTTTGTTTCTCACCTTCCACAATCTGTTTTGAAGAATGACCAAGGCTTAAGGTGGTCACAACGGTTGATGACCCTCACACATTCTGATGTACATTGGTGTTCTCGGTCCAGAGAAAATGTCATCATCGTCGATCGTTGTGGTGAGTTCCCTAATGTTCCATTACTTGGCATTAGAGGAGGCATTACCTACAACCCTTGTATAGCTTTGAGACAATTTGGATATGCACGAAGGGATGGCCCTCATGACATGCTGATTCCTGACCTAGTTTTTGACTTCGACAACGATGCGCAAGGACTTCGCCAAAGATTCATCAGAGCTTGGAGGATGCCTAACAAGGTAGACAACAAGACACTGGGGCACAAGAACTCCATCCCTCTTGAGCCTTACCTCAAGCGGGTTCGGACCCGAGCCCAGAGTCTTATGTTGCCTTACCCTCATATTCTCCCTTTGATTAAAGAACCTGTTAAGGAAGGAGAGGTTCCCTACACCATCCTACATCCTGACATGCCAACATCATGGGAGGAGATGAATAAGAGTTGGATCCAACTCAAGGAGGAACGAAATACTTTTGAAGCCAGCTTCTACGCCAGTGAGAAGAAGGTTTTGGAGCTTACCCGCCGACTTCATGAGGAGGAGACCCTCAACACTTACATCGCACCAAAAAGGATGCGCAACGTCTTTTTACCTTGAGAAGTTTTTGTAATATTTGGCCCATGGGGCATTTATGTACTGACAAAATTTCTTCTTATTAATATGACGTGTGTTCTTTTTGTTTGCAACAATTTTGAATTTCTAAATCCTTGAATGCATTGCATGAATAAACATATCATTCATCATACGCATAAGCAGGTCTTCACACCAGGTTTCCTTATCTTTCTGCTGTTTATTTCAGTAAGATGGATCTCGAACAGACGGTTAAAGATCTGCAGGCACAAAACTCGCAGTTTCAACAGCTCCTTATGACCTTGGCAAAGGGTCAGGAGGATCTAAAAGCACTGTTGGGGAATAAAGAGCAAGAAAAAGGAAAAAAGAAGAAGAAAAGAGTTGGGGTAGCCACACTGGGAAGAAGATTTGAGAATGAAGCTAGGAGAGTTCTTGAATTCCCCTCCGCATCTGATGAGGGAACCGATAAGGGAAAAGGAGCTGCACTACCTTTTGAGTCTGAAGCTGAAGAAGAAGAGGTTGAGGAAGATGAAGACTACTCAGAGCAGCAATACCCACCAGCGGACGACAAATACAAAAACCTGGAGGATAGACTGGCAGCTATGGAGCTGCAAAGGGTTCCCGGGTTAGATTTTGAAGAATTAGGATTGATTGCTGGGATTGTGATCCCTCCAAAGTTTAAGGTGCCAATTTTCGCAAAATATGACGGGCTGTCTTGCCCGAAGATGCACCTGAGGTCATATGTCATAAGAATTCAACCTCATACATCCGACAGAAATCTTTGGGTACACTTCTTCCAGGATAGCCTGTCTGGTACACAGCTAGATTGGTTTTACCAACTTGAGAGGTCAGAGGTGCATAGCTGGGAAGACTTGGCAGCTGCCTTTTATCGCCAGTATCAATATAACGCTGACTTGGCGCCAACCCGTACTCAGCTACAGAGTATGGGAATGGCCTCAAATGAGGGATTCAAAGAATACGCCCAGAAATGGTGCGACTTGGCCGGAAGAGTGCAGCCACCTCTTTCAGATAGGGAGCTAGTTGATATGTTCTTGGGGACCCTATCTGGCCCGTTCTTCAACCATTTGATCGGGAGCTCTTCCGCAGGGTTTACTGAATTGATTCTGACTGGCGAACGAGTGGAAGCTGGTATTAAGAATGGGAAGATTCAAAGGGATGCCTCTGCATCTACAACTGTTAAGAAATCATTTCCGGCCAAGAAGGAAGCGGCTGTTGTGTACTCTCAGAAAGGATAGGGAAGAACTGAGCACCGGCCGACTGTGGGGGCCGTGATGATTCAAAATTTATCAAATGATCAGCCTCGTACCAATCAGTCTAGACCTAACCAGCAACGGGTAGAACGACCACAACGGCAGTTCACCCGCATCAATATGACGCATGCACAAGTTCTTCCCCATTTGTTGAAGTTGAATCTGACTAGTTTAAAGGAGGCACCGAAAAACCCTAACACCACATCTCCATACTATCATGCCAATGCCAAATGTGCCTACCATTCTGATAGCGCTGGACATGACACCAACAATTGTTGGGCGCTAAAGAATAAAATTCAAGACTTGATAGACGCAAAAGAGGTTGAGTTCGATGCCCCCGAGAAGCCGAACGTAATATCCGCTCTGATGCCAAAGCATGGCCACCATGCTCATGCCGTTGAAGAAGATCTGTATGTTTCTGCTGTTGATGATCTGGTAACTCCATTACTGACAATCAAGTTGAATCTGTTGAAAGCTGGGATTTTCCCAGGATGTAAAGAAGACTGCTACTGTTGTTCCTCCCTACCAATCGATTGTCCATTGCTGAAGATAGGCATCCAAGGCCTAATGGACAGCCAACAAATTCTTTTCGAAAAGATTCCTGCTACTCCAACCCCTATCAAAGATGTTTCAATAATCACCATTTCCACCAATCTTTCCAAGGTCCCTAAAAAGCCTATTAAGATTACATCCGCTATGAAGTTTGTTCCTCTGAAAATAACCATGCCTGGGCCTGTCCCCTACAAATCTGACAAATCAATACCATGGAATTATGGTGGAGAAATCTACTACCATGGTGTTAAACAGGTTGAGATAACTGAAGAGAGCTCTGATGAAGAAGATGCCGACATTGGAAACATTGCCGGTACGAGCAAGATTACCCGAAGTGGGAGAATTTTCTCTCCAGAGATTGCCCCTCCAAAGGCAATCTTTGGACCCTCAGCTGCTGCCAAAGTTACTCCTGCACCGATAAAACTTTCTGCAAGAATTCTGTTGATTGAAGAAGCCGTCACTCCTGTGGTTGTCCCTCCTACTTCTGCTGATAAGGGGAAAGGGATCCAAGATGAGCTCGTCAGGACGAGGGCTCAACCATTGGTCATCCCCGAAACCTCTAAGAAAGAAATGGAGGAGATTCTGAAAATAATAAAGAAAAGTGATTATGACGTTGTAGAGCAACTGGGGCAAACCCCCTCGAAGATCTCCATGCTAGCTTTGCTGCTTTGTTTGGAGGCTCATGCCAAAGCTTTGATAAGGTTTTTAAAGACAGCCCATGTTCCCCAAGAAACCTCAGACGATCAATTCCAGGATTGTGTAGCCAGCCTTACTGCCGACAACGGCCTGGGTTTCTCTGATGCTGACCTGACTCCGAAAGGAAGAAAGCACAATGACGCACTGTATGTGTCAGTGGAATATCGAGGAACTACTCTCGCCCATGTCTTGGTCGACACTGGTTCTTCTCTGAACGTGCTGCCTAAGAAAGCTCTGGATCGATTGGATTGTGAAGGCTTGGAGCTGAAACCAAGTAATATCATTGTCAGGGCCTTTGACGGGTCTAAAAGAATGGTGCATGAGGAGGTCGACATTCCCATCAAGGTAGGCACTGAAGTATTCCACTCAACTTTCTATGTGATGGACATCCGTCCGTCATACTCTTGCTTGCTAGGAAGACCATGGATACATAATGCTGGCGCAGTCACTTCCTCCCTACATCATATGCTGAAATACCCTGTCAAAGGAAAAATCATAACTGTACACGGTGAAGAGGAATATATGATCAGTCACTTGAACTCCTTTCGATATGTGGAAGTGGAGGGCGAATTCATTGAGACACCGTTCCAACACTTCGAGGAAATTGCTCCCGAGGTGGCAGTAGCAAAGGCAGTAGCTGAGGTACCCAAGCAGGTGGCCAGGATGGCATCTCTGAAAGACGCAAAGGCTGCAATGAAGGAGGGGAAAAGCTCAACATGGGGGCAGTTGCCTGACATTCCTCACAAAACACACAAGTTTGGGTTGGGATTTACCACTGCGGGGCAGAAAGCTATGCGTCGCTCAAAAATTGAAAAGACACCCGTCAAAATTTCTCCTCATGGAATCAATGCTTTGGAAGACGAAGACGAAGAGGCCAACATTGGAGTTTGGATCTTCCCAACCATCGAAGGGGGACTACGCAACTGGGAGGCGAAAGACTTCGTCCCCATTACTTTCATTAATCAGTAACTTATCTTTCGAACATTTCCTGTTGGTCTGTAATAATTACTTTTAAACAATCTGCACACTACTTTTTCACCTCATGCCTTGCCCGGGGCATGTAGGTCCATTTGTAAGGGTTTTGATTCTCTTCATATTCATATGCCATGTTTAATGAATCATTGGATGTTTTTCATATATAAACTGATGTGTTCATTTTCTTTCCTTTTGCATTTTTGTTTGTTTAAGGATGGCTATCCCTTACACACACCCATACTCACAAATGCAGGTACCCATCCACTCTGGATTCTATGGGCGACTATTCTGCTGTATCCTTCAATAACTCTGAAGATTTGGTCAATCAGGCTGAGTATGAAGATGACGAAGATTGTGAAGTACCAGGAGAGCTAGCCAGACTTCTATAACAAGAAGAGAGGGCCATCTTGCCTCATGAAGAGTTGTTGGAAACAGTCAACTTAGGAACAGAGGAAGACAGGAAAGAAGTGCAAGTGGGTGCCAATCTGGAACCAAGTGTCAAGGAGCGTTTGATACAGCTGTTGAAGGGATACGTTGAAATCTTCGCCTGGTCTTATGAAGACATGCCGGGTTTAGACACAAATATAGTGGTTCACCGTCTCCCTACAAGAGAGGATTGTCCATCGATCAAGCAAAAAGTCCGCCGAATAAGGCCTGACATGTCTGAGAAGATTAAAGCTGAAGTAATGAAGCAATTCAACGCTGGCTTTCTGGCTGTTACATCCTACCCACAATGGGTTGCTAACATTGTGCCAGTACCTAAAAAAGATAGCAAGGTCAGAATGTGTGTGGACTACCGGGATTTGAATAGGGCCAGCCCCAAAGATGATTTTCCGCTACCGCATATCGATATTTTGATTGACAACACAGCTCAGCACAAGGTGTTTTCCTTCATGGACGGATTCTCGGGCTACAACCAGATCAAAATGGCCCCCGAGGACATGGAGAAAACAACTTTTGTTACACAATGGGGTACTTTCTATTACAAGGTGATGCCATTCGGACTGAAGAACGCAGGGGCAACTTATCAGCGCGCCATGGTAGCTTTGTTTCATGATATGATACATCATGAGATCGAAGTTTACGTAGACGACATGATAGCTCGATCACAAATAGAGGAGGAACACCTTGAACATTTGCAGAAGCTGTTTGCCAGGTTGAAGGAATACAAACTCAGGCTGAATCCAAGTAAGTGCACTTTTGGAGTTAGGTCTGGTAAACTTCTAGGATTTATTGTCAGCAACAAAGGCATTGAAGTCGATCCAGCAAAAGTGAAAGCTATACAAGAAATTCCTGCCCCCCGTACTGAAAAGGAGGTTAGAGGGTTCTTGGGGCGCTTGAACTATATTTCCAGATTCATCTCTCATCTGACGTCTACCTGTGAGCCAATTTTCAAACTATTGAAGAAAGATCAGGTAGTCGAATGGAACGACGATTGCCAAGCTGCTTTTGATAAAATCAAGGAGTATTTGCTAGATCCTCCTATTCTGATGCCACCCGTCGAAGGAAGACCGTTGATCATGTATCTGACCGTGTTGGATAACTCAATGGGGTGCGTACTGGGCCAGCATGACGAGTCTGGTCGAAAAGAGCATGCCATTTATTACCTTAGCAAAAAGTTTACCGACTGTGAGACTCGCTACTCACTGCTCGAGAAAACTTGCTGCACTTTGGTATGGGCTGCTCGCCGACTAAGGCAGTATATGTTGACTCATACCACTTTGTTGATTTCCAAAATGGATCCTATCAAGTATATCTTCGAGATGCCTGCTTTATCTGGAAGAATCGCTAGATGGCAGATGATCCTGACTGAGTATGACATCATGTATACTACCCAAAAAGCTATAAAAGGGAGTGTACTAGCTGACCATCTAGCTATCGAAGATTATCAATCCATGAGATTCGACTTCCCGGACGAGGACATCATGAATTTGGACAACATTAAAGGTAACGGACCGTATGACGGACCTGAGAATGGATCCCGATGGACCCTGCACTTTGATGGTGCTTCAAATGCACTTGGAAACGGTATCGGTGCGGTACTCATTTCCCCGGAAGGTTGCCACACACCTTTCAAGGCTCGACTTTGCTTCAGCTGTACCAATAACATGGCTGAATATGAAGCTTGCATTTTTGGTCTCAAGGCTGCTATAGACCTGGGAATCAAACCTTTGATCGTATTTGGGGACTCGGCTTTGGTTATCAGTCAAATCAAAGGAGAGTGGGATACCAAGCATCCTAATCTTATCCCATACAAAGAACATGTCCTGACATTGTTGCCTCATTTCGAGCAAATCACCTTCGAGCATTTCCCACGAGAAGAGAATCAACTAGCAGATGCTCTGGCTACAATGTCTTCCATGTTTAAACTCAACTGGGATAACGAGGCTCCCCAGATCACCATCGAGCGAATGGATGAACCTGCGCATTGTCATGAGATTAATACCGAAGAAGTAGTGAAACAACCTTGGTTTCACGAAATCAAAAGGTATCTCCAAACTAGAGAATATCCCGAAGGAGCTTCCGTAAATGACAAAAAGTTCCTAAGGAAATTTGCTGCCAAGTTCTTCCTGAGCAACGACATCCTTTATAAACACAGCCATGATTGTGTTTTACTCCGATGTGTAGACAAAGCTGAAGCAGAGTTAATCATGACTGAGATACACAGCGGCACGTTTGGTACCCACTTGAGCGGGCATACTATGGCTAAGAAGATTCTAAGGGCAGGCTATTACTTGTCTACCATGGAAGCTGATTGCCATCAACATTCCCGTACTTGCCACAAATGTCAAGTCTATGCTGACAAGGTTCATATCCCTCTTGTTCCTCTCAACATTCTGATAGCTCCTTGGCCATTCACAATGTGGGGCATTGACATAATTGGAGAGATCAAGCCCACAGCATCCAATGGACACCGCTTCATCCTGGTCGCCATTGACTATTTTACCAAATGGGTCGAAGCAACTTCCTTCGCCTCTGTTACAAAGAATGTGGTTGCCCGCTTCATCAAGCAGAACCTCATATGCCGGTATGGTGTCCCCGACAGGATCATCACAGACAAAGGTACAAATCTGAATAATACTATGATCACCGCTCTATGCGAACAGTTCAAGATTTATCATCACAATTCATCTCCCTATCGGCCGAAGATGAACGGTGCTGTTGAAGCTGCGAACAAAAACATCAAGAAGATCATTCAGAAAATGACAGTTACCTACAAGGACTGGTATGAGATGTTACCGTTTGCTCTGCATGGATACCGTACCATGGCACGTACTTCAACAGGGGCAACCCCATTTTCTTTGGTATATGGCATGGAAGTTGTCCTACCCATGGAAGTTCAGATTCCTTCTCTAAGGATTATGAAGGACGCTGGTTTGAATGAAGACGATTGGATTCATACCCGACTTGATCAACTCAATTTGATCAACGAGAAGCGACTCACTGTTGTTTGCCATGGTCAGACGTACCAAAAACGGATGATCAAGGCTTTAAACAAGAAAGTCAGACGTCAAGTATATCAAGTCGGAGATCTCATAATCAAGCGGATTATCTTGCCGCAAAGTGATCCCAGGGGCAAATGGACTCCTACTTACGAAGGACCATTTGTAATCAAGAGCATATTTTCTGGTGGTGCAATGATTCTGACCACCATGGACGGCGATGATTTGCCACACCCTGCGAACGCAGACATAGTCAAAAGATACTACGCATAAAACAACCCGACAAGTCGAAAACCCGAAAGGGCGACTTGGGCAAAAATGGGCATCCCGGTGAACCGAAAACCCGAAAGGGCGGTTCAGGCAAAAATTAGGGATAAAACAAAAAATATATGTACACCCGGCAAGTCGAAAACCCGAAAGGGCGTCTTGGGCAAAAAGGGGTTTCCCGGTGGATCGAAAACCCGAAAGGGCGATTCAGGCAAAAATTAGGGAATTAAAGCGTATGACTATGTCTCGTCGGATCACTTTAAGGACAATCTCTTCATCAACCAGCTCCAAGCTTCTGATCAATCCAGTCATCAGCGGGCAAAGCATTTGAATGGACAGATATTCAGAGTTGTGAAGGCTATAGCAGAATGGGGATCCCATGGAATTGTTTCACATAGCCATCTTTCTTTTGTATAAATTTTTAAATTTTTACGACAACATCCTCTTACTAGGATGCCTGTCCCCCTTGTACAAAGATACTCATAGAAAGTTAATACAAATACTTTTCCAAATACAGAAATTTGCTTTGTCTTCTTTTTGCTTTTCTACACTTATGTTTTATTTGAGAAACGTCCAATGTTTTGTTAAAATAGGCATATGCATTTGAACATAATCATTTCCTTATAAATCAAGAAAGATGATTACTGATAGGTTGAGGGTACGGATAGATATCTTGATGCCCTTTCAGAAGGAATCCTTAGCAGAATTAAATTCCAAATTCCTCAACAAAGTCAAAATCCAGAACTTATTTCGCCAAACAGAATTAAACTTCAGGATCCTCAGCAGAACAAAAGCTTTCTCAAAACTGATTTCCCCAGCCAGAGAGCCTTCCAGAACCCAATTCCCCTCAGAGTTAAGTTTCAGTATCCCCAGTGGAGCCTTAAAAATCTGAAAATCCTACCCCCAGTTGAAGTCAAAGCTACCAATCCCCAGCGGAGCTAAAACTTCCAACTATCAATCCCCAGCAGAACCAGACTAGTGAACCTTCTCCCCACAGAGATACTTCCCGTCAGATAGAAGATTCTCAATTTTACTTCTCCAGCTTAAGCCTACCAGGTTCTGGATTCCCCAGTAGAGATCATCAGAATTCTCATTCCCTACAGGTCACCAAGGAGTTCCAATTCCCAACAGCGGTCCTAAGATCCCTCAAACAGTTGAAGATCTTGTTCCCCGAGCATTCAGCAGTCAACAAGGATATCTCAACCTTAGGACTCAGAGATTCCTGCAATCCCCTGCAGCAGTCAGGGATTCACTTTCCCTGGCAGCAATCAAGATTCTATTATCTCCGGCTATCCAGGATTCATCTATCCTCAGCAAGACAGCTCATCAACTTACATGCGCATTCATTATATTCATATATCATAAACATTGACATAACATATATATTGCATCATACATATCATGCAACATAGCTTTGTGTTTTAGCTAACATTTCATCCTTTTCAGGATAAGATTAAAAGGCTATCATTAACAATTATTCAGATACAGTACAGATACACTCCAGACACGGCGGTCATTCTATTACTCATTCAGAATTTCAAGTCAGATACAATACAGATACACCCCATACATGGCGGTCATTCTACTACTCATTCAGACTATAGCAATCAGATACAGACTAGATACGTTCCAGACACGGCAACCATTCTATCTCTCATTCAGATTCACTTATCCATCTCAAGGTTCAATGCATTCCAAACACGGATACCATTCTGACCCTTACTACAGCAGTTTGATTCTCCCCAGTGCATTCGCCACGGAAATCATTCTGTCATTTATTTAGATCCCTGTTACAGTTTCAGATACACTCCAGACACGGAAGTCATTCTGCTACTCATACAAATCTCAACTTCAGATACAGTCCAGATATGCTCCAGACACGGTTGCCATTCTGTCACTCATTCAGAATTTATCCTCAGCATGCAGTTGCTCCATACACAGATATTTCTCTGTCACCCAGATACAATACAGATACACTCCATACACGGCAGTCATTCTGATATTCATTCTATATTCAAACACCGTTACAGCTCAGATACGCCCCAGATGCGGAGGCCATTCTTTTGCTCATACAAACTCGGTCTCCAGATATAGCTCAAATGCATCCCAGACATGAATCCATTTTGATCCTCATTCTTCTGACCAATCACATTGTAGTTCAACAAACATTCCAGATGGCATCTTTAAGCCCATCCCCGACAAGATTCTGTCACCCCTCCAGATGGCATCTTTAAGCCCATCTCCAAATGGAATCTCTAAGCCCATTCCCGCATCCATTGTTTCGACGAGTGCAAATTTAAGGGCACTCTAGTGTCCAATCTCCTTTTACCTTCGAGACGCGAAAGGCAAGCTTACCAATCTAACTCTTCAGGTGCAAGAAGATTGAACAGGGGCAACTGTTGTAACCCAAAATTTTCCCTCTCTTTTCATCAACATTTTCTCACCACAAGACCCTTGGAGCTCAAGATCAAGTTAGGGTTTGCTCTGCTCAAGACTCCTCCTTGCACTATTGACCCAAATTAGGGTTTGAGTTTGCACAAAGATGTTTTGACCTAAAATGCCAAAAGTGACTTTCATGCTTCATGTTGGACTCACAAGTTTATCCATACCAAGTTTCAAGCCTTGATTCCAATCTTTGCCCACTCAATTGGACAGTTGACCTAGAAATCAGCTGTATTGGGGAAAAAGTCAACTGTGGCTAATTGACAGTCAAACTTCATGATTTTTGACCCACATCAACATTTTGAACTCATATGAACCATTTGGTCAAGTTTGGATCACAATTCCACAAGAAATTTGATCAGATCACCAAAAGGGCAAAATGGTCATTTTTAGGGTTTTGACTGCACAAAGGCAATTTTTGACTGTTTGACCTAACCAATGGCAAACCAAGTTCACATATGGACTCAAGGACTCAATGGAATTGTCTTGACACATTCAACAAGTTCAAAAGATCCCAAATGCACAGGATTGACAGATGAATTTTCCAGTCAACTGATCAAATTTGGCTGTATACTGAAAAGTCAAACTTTGACTTTTTGGTCAAAATCAAGTGCCAAGATTCATTTTTCATCAATACATGTCAAATTATGAAACTTGTTCATCAAGAAACCCAAAATTGCAAATTAGGGTTTAAAATGAGAAAATTTCATAACTTAGAATTTTTCTAAGTTATGAAACTTCCTTATTTTTTCCTAACTTTGTCCCATTTTTTCATCAAGATGCAAATGGATTCAAGCAAAACTCAAAACATTAAAGTTGTGGTCCATTGCAAAATCTACAACTTTGATTCACAAAGTTTTCTCAAAGGAAGCTTGTAGCTCAAGTTATGATTTTTGGAACAAGGGTGCAAAACATTCTTAACTTAGAAAAATTTTGACCTATTCTAGGCAGGATTTTTGCCCAACTTCATGGCCATTTTTCACATGCTTCCACTTGGAGTTTCAATTTGAATTACAAAGATGGATTGTATTACACATTCCAAGCTTTCCAAATTGTCCAAGAACTTCTCAAACACCCTTGTGGTTAGGGAGAATCGAATTTGCAAAGATGGGCAAAAGTCACTTTTGTTCATAGCCAAATACATGTTCATAACATTTGCATTTTCAAGTCAGCAGGGTTTGTGATGGTTTACAGGCCTCTAAACCTCTTAACACTCAATAATTAAATGCCTAACCATTGTGCTAAGATGTTATTTTGTTCATTTGGTCATTACATGCAAGACTAATCCATAATTAGAAAAAGCAATTTTGCCATTTTTGTAAAGTAGTGCTTTATGTCAAATTCAAAATCCAAGAGGCATGGGCTAGATCTTTGAAGCTAGCATTTGTACACAAATCACTCTGATCAAGAACAAGAGGTGCAGCATAGATAGAGAAGATATACAGGCCTGCATAAGGACTTGAGTTTATTTACTTCAAAAACAAGCAAGATTGCAAAACAACTCCAATCTCTCATTCCTGTAAACACCAACCAAAACAAAGTTTGCAAATATTTTCCATACATCAAACCAATCTCGAAACACGACTCAATCATCCCTAATCCCTCCTCATACAGAAGATCACTTTTTTTTTTGCAAAACAGGGTACCTGCTGCAGTTTGACTTCCACAATCCATTCCACTCGTGCGTTTTGGCCAAAGCTTGTTCAAACATGTTCCATATCATCCACTGAAGCTATCCCAAGCATTGAACTCAAGCTGTAACAACCATAACCACGTTTGCCATTTTTATTTTCAAGTTGTGCAGGTTGACTTCCATAGCACGATTCAGTTGATTTTAAAGCAAGCTAGGAGTTGGAGAAGCATCCTTGGACTTCAGGCAAGTTGTACAAAAGCTCAGAATCCATTGGAAGTTGCCACATTGTTCTGTTCAAGTCAAGCTGAAAAGGTAAAAACATGAACTTCTATCTCTCTATCCAGGCATGATTAAGCTTAGGTTTGTGAAGAAAACATGTTCTACTCATAGCCCTGAAGCCATCCATGTATTTACTTTTCATTTATATTATGCGTGCTATGAGAATTTTGGCCATGAACATTGAAGAAAAATTAGGTCAGAAATTGGGGATGAAGAAATTCTCCCTCGTTTCTGAGAGTTAGGTCAAGATTTTTATATGTATGAATTCGTCTCTTGATGCTCTACATTATTGGTGTTATGAGTTTTTGTTAAAAGTCAAAGAATCAGGAATTTGAATGAAACATAGAGGGCGTGCGTTTTTGAGACAGAAGCTGGAGGTTGAAGAAGGGTGACTTGGGCTGGGCCTGTGTTGTTTTTACTCTTTGCACACTCTTTTCCAACTTACACCCCCCTGGCCCATTGTGTGATATATTGACTATTTTTGACTTTTTCTTTTTGATTCAGACTTATTATTTTTTGCTCAAATATAAAAAATATCAAAAATATTTTTTCACCCTTTTTTGAATTTATTTGGCATTTATTTGTTTTATTTAATATATGTATGTAAATAAATATATATACCTTTTATTTAAAACCTTAAAAAATAATACAAAAATATTTTTTTTTTTTAGTTATTATTTTTTGTTTACCTTTTGAAAACATTTTCTAAAAATATACATTTTTTTGTAAATAATTAATATTTATTTTTGTACATATTTAGTATATTTAAATATATTTAAATATATATAATATAAATACTTGCATATTTATTAGAATATTTAGGATAAAAATACAAAAATAATACATTTTTATTTTTATTAGTATATGACACTAAAAAATATTCTTTTTACAATATACTTCTTTTTTCATTTTTTGTATATAATTAACAAATATTGTATATAATAAATAAATAATTGCTATTTATTCAAAAAATTAGAGTTTTGCCCTAAACCATAAAAATACTCCAAAATTGACCTTTTTATTTTTGTTTAAATTTTACATTGAAAAATACTTTTACATACATAAAAAACCATTTTTGTGCATAATACATTTTGCATATTTATTGTATTTATTTAATTATTGTACAATTAAATAATTTGTATATTCAATATGGATGTAAAAGTTTTAGATTTAATTTCTTGCTAAATATTCCCCCATTCAAACATTTGTACCCCCATCCCCATAATTATGTTGTAATAATTTAGGACTTTAAATTTCCGCATCTAAAAGCTTTCAAATTATGCCATGATAGACATAGGGTTTGTATGCAAATCAAAAATAACAAATAGTTTGACCTAATTCAAAGACAAAAAAGCATGAAAATGGACAACATCAATCACACTTGCACCCTTAGGGTTACTCCACTTGTTGCCTTCAAAAATGGGCCATGTTGCATGTTGAGTATCTTTGGCAAAACAAAAACAAATCAAATGATCATAGTCCCTCAATGACGCTTTCTCAAGTTGCCTAAAAAATGATCAGGTCCCTTAAAGGAAAAATTGCCAAAGACATTTGGCACTATTGCATTCATGGTCTAAACGATGACCCGCGCCCATCCCGTTAACATCCTAACACAAGATTGTCCACCAAATACAATGGTGGAACAATACTGTTAAAAGGGTTGAAACATAGGAAAGATCTTTGAGAAATTTAGGGGTAGACAACTCTTAGTTACTTGATCAAACTTGCAAAATACACTTGCCTACTTTCAAAACACACCTCACAACACAACTTTCAAAACAACTTTCAAAACCTTGAAACATCTTTTCAAAAAGACAAACACCTTTTGTAAAACATTCGAGTAAAGAATTGTTACAAGGGTTGCCTAGACAAGGCATCTTTTTCAAAACATTTTCAAAACCACACACACAAAGCACCATTTCAAACAATTGAAAGCACCATTTCAAACAATTGAAAATGCAAGGCAAGTGATCTAAGCAAGTAACTAAGAGCCCATGGATAACCATGGATAGAAAGGGTGCTAATACCTTCCCTTACTATAATCTACTCCCCGAACCCAAGAAAACATCTCAAAGGTTTTTCCTGTGCTTTTTAACCTTTCCTTAGGATAAAATAAAAAGTCGGTGGCGACTCTTGCTAAACCGAAACATTTGTGAAAACAAACGCAAAACCTCAAGTCAGTTCTCCCACCGTATCACAGTTACGCTTGTAAAGAATATCATTGCTGATGAAGAACTTTGCTGCAAACCTCCTCAGAAACTTCTTATCATTAACAGATGCACCCTCGGGGTATTCCTGAGCCTCGAGGTACCTTTTTACTTCGTGAAACCAGGGCTTTTCTATTACCTCCTCAGTCTCAAGATCACAGCAATGTGCAGGTTCGTCCAATCTTTCAATAATGATCCGGGGAGCCTCGTTGTCCCAATTGACTTTGAACATAGAAGACATCGTAGCTAGCGCGTCCGCCAACTGATTCTCCTCTCTAGGGAAGTGTTCAAAGGTTATCTCCTCGAAATGGGGAAGCAACGTCAGTACATACTCCTTGTAAGGAATAAGATTCGGGTGTTTCGTATCCCACTCTCCTTTGATCTGACTGATCACGAGAGAGGAATCTCCGAAGACACTTAAGAACTTAATCCTTAGGTCAATTGCAGCTCGAAGGCCCATGATGCATGCTTCATACTCCGCCATGTTGTTGGTGCAGTTGAAACATAGTCGGGCGGTGAATGGATTATGAGATCCTTTAGGAGATATGATCACGGCGCCAATGCCATTACCCAAAGCGTTCGAAGCTCCATCAAAGTATATAGACCATCGGGATCCTTCCTCAGGTCCTTTATGGTCCAGGTGTCTCACGGTCGGTTATCAACATGATATTCTCGTCCGGGAATTCAAAGTTCATAGACTGGTAATCATCCACTTCCTGATGTGCCAAATGGTCTGCCAATACACTTCCCTTGATTGCTTTTAGGGTCGTATATTGGATGTCATACTCAGTCAAGATCATCTGCCATCTTGCTATTCTTCCGGACAAGGCAGGCTTTTCGAAGATATACTTCATTGGATCCATTTTTGAAATCAACAAGGTAGTGTGAGTCAGCATATACTGTCTCAGTCGGCGAGCAGCCCATGCCAAAACGCAACAAGTTTTCTCGAGCAGTGAGTATCGAGTCTCACAGTTGGTAAACTTTTTGCTAAGGTAATAAATAGCATGCTCTTTTCGGCCAGACTCGTCATGCTGACCCAGCACACACCCCATTGAGTTGTCAAGTACTGTCAAGTATAAGATCAGAGGTCTCCCTTCAAATGGTGGCATCATAATGGGTGGCTCTTGGAGATACTTTTTAATCCTTTCGAAAGCGGCCTGGCATTCATTGTTCCAACGTACTACCTGATCTTTCTTCAGTAATTCGAAGATTGGCTCACAAGTAGCAGTTAGGTGCGAAATGAATCAGGAAATGTAGTTCAGTCGTCCTAGAAAGCCTCTGACCTCTTTCTCTGTTCTGGGAGCTGGCATCTCTTGTATGGCTTTCACTTTTGCAGGGTCAACTTGAATACCTTTGTCGCTCACGAGGAAACCCAACAGCTTACCAGATCTCACCCCGAAGGTGCACTTGTTCGGGTTCAACCTCAACTTGTACAACTTCAGCCTGTCAAACAGCTTCTGCAGATGGTCAATGTGTTCTTACTCAGTTTGGGACCTTGAAATCATATCGTCGACGTATACTTCAATCTCATGATGGATCATGTCATGAAACAAAGCAACCATGGCACGCTGATATGTTGCCCCAACGTTCTTCAACCCAAAAGGCATGACCTTGTAGCAAAAGGTACCCCACTGAGTAACAAAGGTGGTCTTCTCCATGTCTTCGGGAGCCATCTTTATTTGATTATAACCGGAGAAACCATCTATAAAGGAGAATACCTTATGCTGAGCGGTGTTGTCAACCAGAACGTCAATGTGAGGTAGAGGGAAATCATCCTTAGGGCTCGCCCTGTTCAAATCCCTGTAGTCAACACACATTCGAACCTTCCCATCCTTCTTCGGCACAGGAACCACATTGGCGACCCACTGAGGGTAAGAAGTCACTGCTAGAAAACCGGCGTCAAATTGTTTCATAACTTCAGCCTTGATTTTCTCAGACATTTCTGGGCGTATTCGGCGAACCTTCTGTTTTACAGGGGGACAGTCTTCCTTGGTAGGAAGGTGATGAACCACAATATCAGTATCCAAACCAGGCATATCTTTGTAAGACCAGGCAAAGATCTCAACGTAGTCACGCAGCATCTGAATCAACCGCTGTTTCACACTAAGCTCCAAATTTGCATCGATCTTGACTTCCTTCTTATCTGTCTCTGTACCCAGATTCACTGATTCTACCGGCTCTTCATGTGGCTGAATAGCCCTCTCTTCCTGGAGTAGCAGTCTTGCAAGTTCACCAGGCACTTCGCAATCATCTTCACCTTCGTCTTCGGCTAAGTTGATCGGATTTTCGAAGTCATAACTGGCAGTAGCAGAGTCGTTACCAGTGAGATCCAGAGTGGATGCGGACCTGTATATGTAACTGTGTGTAAATAGCTGTTTTGCAATATATAATAAAGAAAGACAAGGAGCACAAGATTTGAAATGCAAGAACGTCCAATGCTTTTATTAATGATATATGAAAATGACACACATAAAGCCCTCACAAATGAAGCCACAATGCCCCGGGTAAGACATCGGGCCATAAAGTTTAAAACATTGTTGTTGTACCCCAAAATTTGCCCTCTCATTTCACCAACATTTTCTCATCACAAGACTCTTGGAACTCAAGATCAAACTAGGGTTTGCTCTGCTCAAGACACCTCCTTGCACTGTTGACCTAAATTAGGGTTTGAGTTTGCACAAGGATGTTTTGACCTACAATTCCCAAAGTGACTTTCATACTTCATGTTGGACTCACAAGTTTTCCCATACCAAATTTCAAGCCTTGATTCAAATTTTTGCCCATCAATTGGACAGTTGACTTAGAAATCAACTATATTGGGGAAATAGTCAACTGTGGCCAATTGACAGTCAAACCTCATGAAATTTGACCCACATCAACATTATGAACTCATATGAACCATTTGATCAAGTTTGGACCATAACTCCTCAAGAAATTTGATCAGATCATCAAAAGGGCAAAATGGTCATTTTTAGGGTTTTGACTGCACAAAGACAATTTTTGACTGTTTGACCTAACCAATGGCAAACCAAGCTCACATATGAACTCAAGGACTCAATGACATTGTCTTGACCCATCCAACAAGTTCAAAAGATCTCAAATGCATAGGATTGACAAATGAATTTTTCAATCAACTGATCAAAATTTGACTGTATACTGAAAAGTCAAACTTTGACTTTTTGGTCAAAATCGAGTGCCAAGAGTTATTTTTCATCAAGACATGTCAAATTATGAAACTTGTTCATCAAGAAACCCAAAAATGCAAATTAGGGTTTAAAATGGAAAAATTTCATAACTTAGAAATTTTCTAAGTTATGAAATTTTCTTACTTTTTCCTAACTTTGTCCCATTTTTTCACCAAGATGAAAATGGATTCAAACAAAACTTGCAACATGAAAGTTGTAGTACATCACCAAGTCTAAAACTTTGATTCACAAAGTTCTCTCAAAATAAGCTTGTATCTCAAGTTATGATTTTTGGAACAAGGGTACCTAAAACTTTTAACTTAGAGAAAATTTGCCCTAATCTAGGCAGGATTTTGACCCATCTTCTTGGCCATTTTTCACATAGTTCCACTTGGAGTTTCAAGTTTCATTACAAAGATGGATTATATTACATGTTCCAAGCTTTACAAATTGTCCAAGAACTCCTCAAAAACCCTTGTGGTTAGAGATAATCGAATGCTTGAAGTTGGCAAAAACTCACTTTTGTCCATGGCCAATACATGTTCATAACAATTTGCAATTCTGATCTAGCTAGCTTGGTTCACCATTACAGGCCTCAAAACCAATTTTCACTCCTTAATTTAATGCATATCCATTTAATTAAGGTATTGTCTTGGTCATTAGGGCATTATACACTAGTTTAAGCCTTAAAAGGAAAAAGCAACAATGTCATTTTTGCCTAAACTTCACTTTATGTCAAAACCAAATCCTTGAGGCATGGGGCCAGATCTTTGAGGCAAGATCAAGTCCACTAATTCCAGTAACCAAGAGCAAAAGGTGCAGCATGATTTAGGGCTTGTGCAGGCCTGCATTGGGAGCACACACACTCTTGCTTGAAAAAGAAGAAAAGTTGCAAATCATACACCAACTCTCATATCTGTTAACACAAGCTTAGACAAACATTGTAGACAAGTTCCATACCTTCCAATAAGCCTAAAATGCAACCCTTTCATAACTAAAACCTTCTCATACTCAGAATCACTGTTTTTCTGCAAAACAGGGCAAGTTCTGCATTTTGCAAGCCACAACCAAATTCCATCGTGCGTTTTGTCCAAAGATAGTTCAAACACCTTCCAATCAACTAACCTGAACTATCCCAGGCCCCCAATGCAAGTTGTAACACCTCTAACACACTTTGCCATTTTTATTTCAAAGCTCTGCAAGTTGAGTTCTACAGTACGATTCAAGTTGTTTCAAAGCAAGCCAAGCATTGGAGAAGCTTCCTTGGACCTCAGGCAAGCTCAAGAGAAGCTCAAACACCATTGAAGGTTGTTGCATTATCCAGCTCGAAGTCAACTGAAACAGGTATTTCATGGACTTCTATCTCCCTATTTAGGAATGGTTAGGCTTAGGTTTGTGAATGAAATATGTTGTACTCATAGCCCTGAAGCCATACATATGCTTAGTTTTCTTTTACATTAATTGTGCTGAGAGAATTTCACTCATGAACTTTCTGAAAAAACTAGGTTAGAAATTAGGGCCAGAGAAATTCTCTCTGGTCTTTGAGAGTTAATCCAAGTTTTTTATATGGTTGAATTCGTTGTTTAATTCTCTACAATGTTCATGTTATGAGTTTTGTCAAAAAATCAAAGAATTAAGAATTACCCATTGATGCACAGAAGCGCGTGTTTTGTGAACAAGAGGAAGAAGAAGAAGTCTGGTGGGCTGGGCCTGTTTTGTTTTCACTTCTAACACCCCCATATTCAGTTTACACCCCCCTGACCCATTTATTTAAATATTTATCATTTTGACATTTTTATTTTTTATTCTGACTTTATTATTTTTTGTCCAAATATAAAAAATGCCAAAATTAATTTTCTAAATTTTTTCATATTTATTTGATATTTATTTTATTTTACTAAGTATATATATGTAAATAAACTATTTTCCTTTTTTAGTAAAACTCAAAAATAATACAAAAAATATACTTATTTTCATTTATTATTTTTATTTATGTTTGAAAACATTTTCTTGAAAACACCCAGTTTTTTGTAAATAATTAATTTTTATTTTTTATGTTTAATATGTTTAATATATATATATATATATATATATATATATATATATATATATATATATATATATATATATATATATATATATATATATATATATATATATATATATATATATATATATATATATATATATATATATATATATATATATATATATATATATATATATATATACTTATACATTTTATTTTATTAGATAATTAGGTAAAAAATACAAAAATACCACATTTTCATTTTTATTAATATTGTGTATTAAAAATATCATTTTTTATAATATACTTTTATTTTTTGTATAAATTAGTATATTATTGTATATAACTTATAAATAATATTATTTATTAAGAATTAGGGTTTCTAGTCCTAAAATAGAAAAATAATTAAAAGTGATCTTTTTTTTATTTTATTTATATTCCACATTGAAAAAATACTTTTTATACATAAAAATCATTTTGTGCATAATATCTTTTATTTGACATTTATTTATTGTATTGTATTCAATTGTTGTACATTTAAATATTGCATATGCATTCGATATGGTTGTAATAACTTAGAATTTATTTTCTTGTCAAATATCCTCAATTCAAATTTGTACCCCCCTCCCTATATCATGTTGTAATAGTGTAGCATTTAAATTCTCGCACATTTAAAAGCTTTCAATTATGCCATGCTTAGACCTAGGGTTTGTATGCAAATAAAATCAACAATTAATTTGACCTAATCCAAGATAAATATGCATGAAAAACAAAACACAATGCACACTTGCACCCCTAGGGTTTCATCCACTTGTTGCCTTCAAAAATGGGCCATGGTTGCATGTCAAGTACTTTGGCAAAACAAAAACAAACAAAAAGATCATAGTCCCTCGATGACGCTATCTGAGTTGCCTAAACAAAATGATCAAGTCCCTCAAGAAAATTGCCAAAGATACTTGACATTGTTGCTATCATGGTCTATAAGATGACCCGCGCCTGTCCCGTTAACATCCTAACACAAGGTTGTTCACCAAATACAATGGTGAAGCAACACTGTTAAAAGGGTTAAAAACATAAGAAAGATCTTTGAGTAAAATAGGGTAGATAGCTCTTAGTTACTTGATCAAGCTTACAAAAACCTCCTTGCTACTTTTCAAAACACACCTCACAACACAACTTCAAAAACCTACTTTCAAACATTGAAAACTTTTCAAAAGACAAAAAACACCTTTGTATACATTCAAACAAGAATCATTACAAAGGTTGCCACAATGATGGCCTCTTTTTCAAAACATCTTTCAAAATCACACACAAAGCACCATTTCAAACAATTGAAAAGCACCATTTCAAACAATAGAAATGCAAAGCAAGTGATCTAAGCAAGTAGCTAAGGGCCCATGGATAACCATGGATAGAAAGGGTGCTAATACCTTCCCTTTCTATAATCTACTCCCCGAACCCAAGAAAACATCTCAAAGGTCTTCCCTGTACTTTTTGGCCTTTCCTTAGGATAAAATAAAAAGTCAGTGGCGACTCTTGCTAAACCGAAACATTTGCGAACACAAACGCAAAATCCCAAGTCAGTTCTCCCACCGTATCTCAGAACTGGCGACTCTGCTGGGGACATCTTTAAAAGTGGAGTAACCTTAGGGCTTAGATCACCCTTTTGCATGACTATTGTTTGCTTTGATTGCTTTACATTTTGGTTCTCTTGTTTGGGATTGAAATCCTCCACCCGGATTTGGGAAACATTCATAGATAGCAATACGTTGTGGAAACTGTGCGAGGTATACCGACACGGTTGAAGCAATAGTTATATTAGTGTGGCATATTTGTGAGTACCGGTAGCCTTTGAGTCAATCAAAGAGAATACGGGGCCACTGAGTGATGTCATGAAGCACTAATGAACTAGAACCTTACTTGACCATCTTGGCCTTTTATTAGGGGTAGTGAGATGACCGGCTTTGGTGCAGTCCGAAGTTGGAAGATACTCGATACTACACTCATTGAAGGTTATTTTCTTGGAATATTTTGGTCGCTAGTTAAGTGGCTAAACCAAAACAATGAACATAGAAAACAATCCAATGATATTGAGCTCCTTAGAACCCGGTTACTATTTATAGGACAGGTTTTGAGCCAACTAAACTCAAGAGGGTACTTACCTATGAAACCTCATGCAAGCCTGAAACTAGGGTTTTGTGTGATTTGCTTGTACATGTGTTTGTGCATACATCATGAACATCATAAAGCATCATATGCATCCACTAACCATTTCAAGGGTTTGGATCTTCATCTTTGTTCTTGTTTTGTAGGTCATGGAATCTCTTCACAGGAAAACAATTCAAATCAACCTCGTGAGGATCCCTCCTCAACTCAAGGAACTTACTTCCAGGATCCCAGAGAATTCTCTCTTCAGTGAAAGACATGGTAGACTCCTCAACTTAGTCAACACCAGCATTGAAGAAGACATGGTGAAAGTACTTTTCCAGTTCGTTGATCCCCTACACCACTGTTTCACATTCCCTGATTATCAGTTGGTGCCTACTTTGGAGGAATTTTCTCAACTATTGAGAATTCCTATTCTTAATCAACTATCCTACAACGGTACGAAAAAAGAACCAAAGCCTGAAGATGTTGCTCAAGCATTACACTTGCAACCATTTGACATCAAGGGGCATTGGGAAACCAGAAGTGGTGTCAAGGGATTCTTGGCAAAGTTTTTGTTTGAGAAGGCACAAGAATGTTGGAATTCTCTTGATCTACAAGCCTTTGAAGAGATTGTGGCACTCCTTATCTATGGGTTGGTCTTGTTCCCAAATCCTGACCAGCTTATAGATGTGAATGCTGTCAAGATTTTCATATCCAGAAATCCCATACCTACATTGCTTGGGGACATCCTACACTCATTTTACACACGAACAATGAGGAAAAGAGGTGTTCTCATGTGTTGTACTCCTCTCCTAGCAAGGTGGTTTATTTCTCTCCTTCCACAAGCAGTTTTGAAGAATGAGCAGGGTTTGAGGTGGTCACAACGATTGATGACCCTCACACATTCTGATGTACATTGGTGTTCTCGGTCCAGAGAAAATGTCATCATCATTGATCGTTGTGGGGAATTCCCTAATGTCCCATTACTTGGCATTAGGGGAGGCATTACCTACAACCCCTGTCTAGCTTTGAGACAATTTGGATATTCTCGGAGGGATGGCCCTCATAACATGCTGATCCCTGACCTAGTTTTTGACTTCGACAACAATGCGCAAGGACTTCGACAAAGGTTCATCAGAGCTTGGAGGATGCCTAACAAGGTGGATAGTAAGACACTGGGGCACAAGAATTCCATCCCCCTTGAGCCTTACCTCAAGTGGGTACGAACACGCTCCCAGAATCTTATGATGCCATATCCTCACATTCTCCCCTTGATCAAAGAGCCTGTTATGGAAGGAGAGGTTCCATACACCATCCTACATCCTGACATGCCAACATCATGGGAGGAAATGCAAAAGAGTTGGATCCAACTCAAAGAAGAACGGGATACTTTTGAAGCCAGCTTCTATGCCATTGAGAAGAAGGTTTTAGAGCTCACCCGCCGACTTCACGAGGAGGAAACTCTCAACACCTACATCGCACCAAAGAGGATGCGCAATGTCTTTTTACATTAAGAATTTTGTAATATTTCGCCCATGGGGCACTTATGTACTAACAATTTCTTCTTAATATGGCGTGCGTTCCTTTTTGTTTGCAACAAATTTGAATTTTTGAACCCTTGAATGCATTACATGAATAACATACCATTCATCATATGCATAAACAGGTCTTCGAGCCAGGTTTCCTTATCTCTCTGCTATTTATTTCAGCAAGATGGATTTGGAGCAAACAGTAAAGGATCTACAGGCACAAAATTCACAATTTCAGCAACTCCTCATGACCTTGGCAAAGGGTCAAGAGGATCTCAAAGTTCTTCTATAAAAGAATAAGGAGAAGAAAAAGAAAAAGAGACCGGGGGTAGCCACTTTCGGAAGAAGGTTTGAGAGTGATGCTAGAAGGACTCTTGAGTTCCCTTCGACGTTTGACGAAGGGGTTGGCAAGGGGAAAGGAGTTATTGTACCTTCTGAGTCTGAGGTAGAAGAGGAGGAAGAGGAAGAAGACGAAGACTACTCAGAACAATAGTATCCACCAGCGGATGACAAATATAAGAACCTTGAAGACAAATTGGCAGCTATGGAGTTGCAGAGGGTGCCCGGATTGGATTTTGAGGAACTAGGGTTGGTAGCTGGGATTGTTATCCCTCCCAAGTTCAAGGTGCCAACATTTGCCAAGTACGACGGTCTGTCTTGCCCTAAGATGCACCTGAGGTCGTATGTTAGAAAGATCCAACCTCATTCGTCCGATAAAGATCTCTGGGTACACTTTTTCCAAGACAGCTTGTCTGGCACTCAGTTAGATTGGTTTTATCAGCTCGAGAGATCAGAGGTTCACAATTGGCAAGACTTGGAAGCTGCTTTTTATCGTCAGTATCAGTATAATGCTGATTTGGCGCACACTCGTACTCAGTTACAAAGTATGGGGATGGCTTCAAATGAAGGGTTCAAGGAGTACGCCCAGAAGTGACGTGATCTGACTGGAAGGGTGCAGCCACCGCTATCAGATAGGGAATTAGTTGACATGTTTCTGGGGACTCTGTCTGGACCCTTCTTCAACCATCTAATCGGGAGCTCTTCTGCAGGATTTATTGAACTGATTTTGACCGGCGAAAGGGTGGAGGCCGGTATTAAAAGTGGAAAGATTCAAAAGGATGCTTCCTCATCCACAGCTGTTAAGAAACCTTTTCCAGCCAAGAAGGAAGCATCTGCTGTGTATTCTCAGAAGGGATTGGGAAGAACTGAGCACCGGCCGACTGTAGGGGCCGTGATGATTCAAAATTCGTCAAGTGATCACCCTCGTAACAATCAGTCGAGACCTAATCAACAACGGGTAGAACGGCCATAACGGCAGTTCACCCGCATCAACATGACGCCCGCTCAGGTCCTTCCCCATTTGTTGAAACTAAATCTGACCAGTTTGAAAGAGGCGCCAAAAAACCCTAACACCTCCTCTCCATACTATCACTCCAACGCCAAGTGTGCTTACCATTCCGACAGTGCTGGGCACGATACCAATTATTGTTGGGCACTCAAGAACAAAATTCAGGACCTATTTAACGCCAAAGAGGTTAATTTAATGCTCCTGAGAAGCCCAATGTTATATCTGCTCTGATTCCCAAGCACGATCACAATGTGCATGCCATTTTGGAAAACCTCCATGTTACTGATGTTGCCAATCTGTTAACTCCTTTGCTTGTGATTAAAGAAAATTTGTTGGGAGTCGGGATCTTTCCTGGTTGTGGTAAAGACTGTTATTTTTGTTTGACCATTCAAGGTGATTGCCCAATGTTGAAGTCGGGTGTCCAACGCCTGATGGATACTCAAGAGATACTTTTCCAAAAAACCCCTGTTAACACTTTCAATCCGATTACTCATGTTACTTGTGATACTTCAACCAACGATATTGCTATCATAACCATTTCCGACAATCCTCCCAAGGCTTTCAAAAGGCCTGTCAGGATTACACCCAACTCTGAATATGTACCTTTAAAGATCACCATGTCGGGACCTGTCCCGTACCAATCTAGCAAAATGATACCGTGGAACTATGGGGGAGAAATATTCTACCACGACATCAAACAAATCGAAACAGTCCAAGAGATTTCTGAAGAAGACCCTGATATAGGGAACATTGCGGGTACAAGCAAGATAACCCGCAGTGGCCGGATCTTTTCTCCGGAGATTGCTCCCCCTCGAGCAGTTTTTGGACCCTTAAAAGCTTCTGCACCTGTTGGACCCTCTATGCAAGGCCCGGTGATTGAAGAAGGGGATACTCCTGAAGTAAGACCATCTGCTGATAATACCGACAAGGGTAAGGGGATACTAGAAATGCATGTCAGGACGAAGGCTCATGTTGTGGTTATCCCCGAAACCACTCAGAAAGAAATGGATGAAATCTTGAAAATAATCAGAAAAAGTGACTACGACGTTGTGGAGAAGTTAGGGCAGACCCCTTCTAAAATTTCAATGTTGGCTCTTCTGCTCTATTCTGAGGCCCATGCCAAGGCCCTAATCAAATTCTTGAAGGCGGCACATGTACCCCAAGAGACTTCGGCTGACCAGTTTCAGGAATATGTGGCCAGTCTTACTGCTGATAATGGCCTTGGCTTTTCCGATGATGACTTGACTCCCAAAGGAAGAAAACACAATGATGCGTTACATGTTTCAGTTGAATGCCGGGGAACTACTCTCGCCCATGTCTTGGTTGATACTGGTTCTTCCCTGAATGTGCTGCCAAAGAAAGCCTTAGACCGTTTGGATTGCGAAGGTTTGACCCTCAAACCTAGTAACACCGTGGTTAGGGCTTTTGATGGGTCCAAAAGAATGGTTCACGGAGAGGTTGATATTCCTATCAAGGTAGGCACCGAAGTGTTCAACTCCACTTTTTACGTGATGGACATCTGCCCGTCATATTCGTGTTTGCTGGGAAGACCGTGGATCCATTATGCCGGGGCAGTTACATCCTCTTTGAACCAGATGCTGAAATATACTGTTAAGGGTAAAATTATAACGGTGCACGGCGAGGAAGAGTACATGATAAGTCATCTCAACTCCTTCCATTATGTGGAGCTGGATGGCGAGTTCATCGAAACGCCTTTCCAACATTTTGAGGAAGTTTCTCCCGAGGTAGAAATTGCAAAGACAATGGTTGAGGTACCTATCATTCCCAAGCATGCATCTAGGATGGCGTCTCTCAAGGACGCGGAGGCTGTGATTAAAGAAGGGAAGAATACAATATGGGGACAATTGCCTGACTTTCCCCATAAGACGGACAAGTTTGGTTTAGGGTTTACTGCTGCAGGACAGAAGGCTATGCGTCGCTCCAAGGCTGGAGGGCCACCCGTTAAGATCTCACACCATGGAATCAATGTTGTAGAAGATGAAGATGAAGAGAGCCATTTTGAGGACTGGATCTTCCCGACCGTCGAAGGGGGTTTGAGCAATTGGGAAGCAAAGGATTTTGTTCCTATCACCTTTATCAACCAGTAATTTTATCTTTGAACAATTTCCCATTTTTATGGTCTGTAATAACTAAAACAATTTGCACACTATTTTCACCTCATGCCTTGCCCGGGGCATGTAGGTCCATTTGTAAGGGCTTAATTTTCTTCATAATCATATGCCATATTTTAATGAATCATTGGACGTTTTTCATCTATAAACTTTGTGTTCATTTTCTTTCCTTTTGCATTTTTGTTTGTTTAAGGATGGATATCCCTTACACACACCCACACTCACAAATGCAGGTACCCATCCACTCCGGATTCCATGGGTGACTATTCTTCTTTAGCCTTCGATAACTCTGAATATTTGGTCAATCATGCTGAATACGAAGTTGACGAAGATTGTGAAGTGCCGGGAGAGTTAGCCAGACTTCTACAACAGGAAGAGGGGGTCATTCTTCCTCATGAAGAGCTGCTAGAAACCATCAACTTAGGGACAGAGGAAGATAGGAAGGAAGTAAAAGTGGGTGCCAACCTGGAACCAAATGTCAAGGAGCGCTTAGTGCAGTTGTTGAACGAATATGTTGAAATCTTCGCTTGGTCTTATGAAGACATGCCAGGGTTAGACACAGATATAGTGGTTCACCGTCTCCATACAAGAGAAGACTGTCCACCGATCAAGCAAAAAGTCCGACGAATGAGGCCTGACATGTCTGAAAAGATTAAGGCTGAAGTAATGAAGCAATTCAACGCTGGCTTTCTGGCTGTTACTACTTATCCACAATGGGTTGCCAACATTGTGCCCGTGCCTAAAAAGGACGGCAAAGTCAGAATGTGTGTAAACTATCGGGATTTGAACAGGGCTAGCCCTAAAGACGACTTTCCGCTTCCACATATCGACATCTTGGTTGACAACACAGCTCAGCACAAGGTATTTTCCTTCATGGATGGATTCTCGGGATACAACCAGATTAAAATGGCCCCCGAGGACATGGAGAAAACTACCTTTGTCACGCAATGGAGTACCTTCTGCTACAAGGTGATGTCGTTCGGATTGAAGAACGCAGGGGCAACCTATCAACGCGTCATGGTAGCTTTGTTTCATGATATGATACATCATGAGATTGAAGTTTACGTAGACGACATGATAGCTCGATCACAGACAGAAGAAGAACACCTTAGTCATTTGCAAAAGTTGTTTTCCAGGTTGGAGGAGTATAAACTCAGACTAAATCCAAGCAAGTGCACTTTTGGAGTTAGGTCTGGTAAACTTCTAGGATTTATTGTCAGCAACAAAGGCATTGAGGTTGATCCAGCTAAAGTAAAGGCTATACAAGAAATGCCTGCCCCCCGTACTGAAAAGGAGGTTAGAGGATTCTTGGGACGCTTGAACTATATTGCGAGGTTCATCTCTCACCTGACATCTACCCGTGAGCCAATTTTTAAACTGCTGAAGAAAGATCAGGTAGTTGAATGGAACGATGATTGTCAAGTTGCTTTTGATAAGATCAAGGAGTACTTACTAGAACCTCCTATTCTGATGCCACCCGTCGAATGAAGGCCATTGATCATGTATCTGACTGTTTTGGATAACTCAATGGGGTGCGTACTGGGCCAACATGACGAGTCTGGCCGAAAAGAGCATGCCATTTATTACCTTAGCAAAAAGTTTACCGACTGTGAGACTCGCTACTCACTGCTCGAGAAAACTTGTTGCGCTTTTGTATGGGATGCTCGTCGGCTAAGGCAGTATATGTTGACTCTTACCACTTTGCTGATTTCCAAGATGGATTTGATCAAGTATATCTTCGAGAAGCCGACTTTATCTGGAAGAATTGCTAGATGGCAAATGATCCTGACTGGATATGATATCCAGTACACTACCCAAAAGGCTATAAAGGGGAGTGTACTAGCTGACCATCTAGCTCATCAAGCCGTCGAAGATTATCAGTCTATGAGATTTGACTTCCCAGACGAGGACATCATGACATTGGACAACATTGAAGGAAACAGATCGTATGACGGACCTGAACAAGGATCCCGATGGACCCTGTACTTTGATGGTGCTTCAAATGCACTTGGCAATGGTATCGGTGCGGTACTCATCTCTCCTGAAGGTTGCCATACACCCTTCACTGCCCGACTTTGTTTCAGCTGTACCAACAACATGGCCGAATACGAAGCTTGCATCTTTGGTCGCAAGGCTGCTATAGACTTGGGAATCAAATCTTTGGTTGTATTTGGGGACTCGGCTTTGGTTATCATTCAAGTCAAAGGAGAGTGGGACACCAAACATCCTAATCTTATCCCATACAAAGAACATGTCCTAACATTCTTGCCTCATTTCGAGCAGATTACTTTCGAGCATTTACCACGAGAAGAGAATCAGCTAGCAGATGCTCTGGCTACAATGTCTTCCATGTTTAAACTCAACTGGGATAACGAGGCTCCCTAAATCACCATCGAGCGAGTGGATGAACCTGCGCACTGTCATGAGATTAATACCGAAGAAGTAACAGAACAACCCTGGTTTCATGAAATCAAAAGGTATCTCCATACTAGAGAATACCCCGAAGGAGCTTCCATCAATGACAAAAAGTTCTTAAGGAGATTTGCTGCCAAGTTCTTCCTAAGCAATGGCATCCTTTATAAACGCAGCCATAATTGTGTTTTACTTCGTTGTGTGGACAAAGCTGAAGCAGAGTTGATCATGACTGAAATACACAGTGGTACATTTGGCACCCATTTGAGCGGACATATGATGGCTAAGAAGATTCTAAGGGCAGGCTGCTACTGGTCTACCATGGAAGTTGATTGTCACCAATATTCCCGTACTTGCCACAAATGCCAAATCTACGCCGACAAGGTACATATTCCTCTTGTTCCTCTCAACATTCTGACAGCTCCTTGGCCATTCACAAAGTGGGGCATTGACATGATTGGAGAGATCAAACCCACAGCATCCAATGGACATCGCTTCATCCTGGTGGCTATTGATTACTTCACGAAATGGGTCGAGGCAGCTTCCTATGCCTCAATTACAAAGAATGTGGTTGCCCGCTTCATCAAGCAGAACCTCATATGCCGGTATGGTATCCCCGACAGGATCATCACAGACAACGGTACAAATTTGAACAATACTATGATCACCGCTCTATGCGAGCAGTTCAAGATTTATCATCATAATTCATCTCCCTACTGGACAAAGATGAACGGTGCTGTTAAAGCCGCGAACAAAAATATTAAGAAGATCATTCAGAATATGACAGTCACCTACAAGGACTGGCATGAGATGTTACCGTTTGCTCTGCATGGATATCGTACCACGACACGTACTTCAACAGGGGCAACTCCATTTTCTTTGGTATATGGCATGGAAGTTGTTCTGCCTATGGAAGTTCAGATTCCTTCCTTAAGGATCATGAAAGACGCTGGTTTGAGTGAAGACGATTGGATTCATACCCGGCTTGATCAACTCAATTTGATCGACGAGAAGTGACTTACTGTTGTTTGTCATGGTCAGGCGTATCAAAAACGCATGATCAAGGTTTTCAACAAGAAAGTCAGGCGTCAAGTATATCAAGTCGGAGATCTTGTAATCAAGCGGATCATTTTACTGCAAAGTGATCCCAGGGGCAAGTGGACTCCTACTTACGAAGGACCATTTTTAATAAAGAGCATCTTTTCTGGTGGGGCAATGATTCTGACCACCATGGACGGTGATGACTTACCGCATCCTGCGAACGCAGACATAGTCAAAAGATACTACGCGTAAAACGACCCGACAAGTTGAAAACCCGAAAGGGCGACTTGGGCAAAAATGGGCATCCCGGTGAATCGAAAACCCGAAAGGGCGGTTCAGGCAAAAATTAGGGATAAAACAAAAAAATCTGTACACCCGACAAGTTGAAAACCCGAAAGGGAGACTTGGGTAAAAATGGGCATCCCGGTGAATCGAAAACCCGAAAGGGCGGCTCAGGCAAAAATTAGGGATAAAACAAAAAAATCTGTACACCCGGCAAGTTGAAAACCCGAAAGGGCGACTTGGGCAAAAAAGGGTTTCCCAGTGGATCGAAAACCCGAAAGGGAGGTTCAGGCAAAAGTTAGGGAATTTAAAGCGTATGACTATGTCTCGTCGGATCACTTTAAGAACAATCTCTTCCCCAACAAGCTCCAAGCTTCTGATCAATCCAATCATCTACGGACGAAGCAAAGAATGGACAGATACTCAGAGTTGTGAAGGCTATAGCAGAATGGGAACCCCATGGAATTATTGCACATAGCCATCTTTCTTTTTGTATATAAATTTTTCTCAATTTTTACGACAATATTCTCTTAATAGGATGTCTGTCTCCTTTGTACAAAGATGCTTACCAAAAATTAATACAAATATACTTCAAAGTGTAGAAATTTGTTTGCATTTCTTTTCTTTTTTACACTTATGTTTTAGTTGAAAACGTCCAATGTTTTGTTAAATAGGCATATGCATTTGAATATAATCAATGCTTACAAATAAAACGAAATTGAAAAGAATAATTACTGATAGGTTAAAGGTGTAGGAAGATATCTTTGTGCCATTTCAAAAGAAATCCCCTACGATACATCAGTCAGATCCCCAACAAAGCTAAAATTGGAGTATATTTCCCCAACGGAGTTAAGCTTCAAGATCCTCAGTAGAGCCAATACTTTCTAAAGCTTGATTCCCCAACTGAGTTGAATTTCAAAATTCCCATCAGAGTTAAACTTCAAGATTCCCAGTGGAGTTCGAAAACCATGAAAATCTTATCCCCAGTGAAGCCATAATAGTAAGCATTTCCCCACAGAGTTTACCTCACAGCAAGATCAAAGATTCTCGGTCTCTTTTCTCCAAGCAGAAGCCTCCAAGGTTTCCATTCCCCAGAAGAGATTTCCAGAAGTTCCCCTAGTCATGAAGGATTCTCATTCCCCAGAAGCTGTCAGAGGCCTTGTTAATCCCCAGCATCGGTCAAGGATTTACTTTCCCTGACAGCAATCAAAGGTTTCATTATCTCCACTTATCAAGGATCTATTTTCCTCAGCAAGACAGCTACTCAGCTTACATGCACATCCATTACATTCATATATCATAAACATTGATGAAATACAGTTTGTTGCATCATACATACCATGCAACATAACTTTGTGTTTTAGCTAACATTTTACCCTTTTCAGGATAAGATTAAAAGGCTATCGTTAACAATTATTCAGATACAATATGGATATACCCTAGAGGCGGTCATTCTATTACTCATTCAGAATTTCGAGTCAAATACAATGCAGATACACCCCAGACACGGCGGTCATTCTATTACTCATTCAGACTTCAGTAATCCGACACAGACTAGATACGCTCCAGACACGGCGGGCATTTTATCTCTCATTCAGATCTCAACTATCAACTTCAAGTTCAGATACGCTCCAAACAAGGATGTCATTTTGTCCCTTACACCAGCAGCTTGATTCTCCCCGGTGCAATCGCCACGGAAGTCATTATGTCACTTATTCAGATCCCAGTTACAGTCTCAGATACACTCCAAACACAGAAGTCATTCTGCTACTCATACAGATCTCAAATTCAGATACAATACAGATACACTCCAGACATGGCATTCATTCTGATATTCATTTGAAGTTCAAATACAGTTATAGCTCAAATACGCTCCAAACACGGACGCCATTCCTTTGCTCATACAAACTCAGTCTCCAGATACAGTTCAAGTGCATTCCAGACACGGATACCCTTTTGATACTCATTCTTTTGACCTACAGCGTTGCAATTCAACAAAGATTCTTGGATGGCATCTTTAAGCCCATTTCCAGCAAGATTATACCATCTCCAAATGGCATCTTTAAACCCATTCCCGCATCTATGTTTTGACGAGTGCAAATTTACGGGCACTCTAGTGTCCAATCCTCTTTTACCTTCGAGTCACGAAAGGCAAACTTGCCAATCTAACTCTTCAGGTTCAAGAAGATTGAACAGGGGCAACTGTTATACCCCAAAATTTTCCCTCTCATTTCACCAACATTTTCTCATCACAAGACTCTTGGAACTCAAGATCAAACTAGGGTTTGCTCTACTCAAGACACCTCCTTGCACTGTTGACCTAAATTAGGGTTTGAGTTTGCACAGGGATGTTTTGACCTACAATTCCCAAAGTGACTTTCATACTTCATGTTGGACTCACAAGTTTTCCCATACCAAATTTCAAGCCTTGATTCAAATTTTTGCCCATCAATTGGACAGTTGACTTAGAAATCAACTATATTGGGGAAATAGTCAACTGTGGCCAATTGACAGTCAAACCTCATGAAATTTGACCCACATCAACATTATGAACTCATATGAACCATTTGATCAAGTTTGGACCATAACTCCTCAAGAAATTTGATCAGATCATCAAAAGGGCAAAATGGTCATTTTTAGGGTTTTGACTGCACAAAGGCAATTTTTGACTGTTTGACCTAACCAATGGCAAACCAAGCTCACATATGAACTCAAGGACTCAATGACATTGTCTTGACCCATCCAACAAGTTCAAAAGATCTCAAATGCATAGGATTGACAGATGAATTTTTCAGTCAACTAATCAAAATTTGATTGTACACTGAAAAGTCAAACTTTGACTTTTTGGTCAAAATCAAGTGCCAAGAGTTATTTTTCATCAAGACATGTCAAATTATGAAACTTGTTCATCAAGAAACCCAAAAATGCAAATTAGGGTTTAAAATGGAAAAATTTCATAACTTAGAAATTTTCTAAGTTATGAAAATTTCTTATTTTTTCCTAACTTTGTCCCATTTTTTCACCAAGATGCAAATGGATTCAAACAAAACTTGAAACATGAAAGTTGTAGTCCATCACAAAGTCTACAACTATGATTCACAAAGTTCTCTCAAAAGAAGCTTGTATATCAAGTTATGATTTTTGGAACAAGGGTACCTAAAACTTTTAACTTAGAGAAAATTTGCCCTAATCTAGGAAGGATTTTGACCCATCTTCTTGGCCATTTTTCACATAGTTCCACTTGGAGTTTCAAGTTGCATTACAAATATGGATTATAGTACATGTTCCAAGATTTCCAAATTATCCAATAACTCCTCAAACACCCTTGTGGTTAGAGAGAATCGAATGCTTGAAGTTGGCAAAAACTCACTTTTGTCCATGGCCAATACATGTTCATAACAATTTGCAATTCTGATCTAGATAGCTTGGTTCACCATTACAGGCCTCAAAACCAATTTGCACTCCTTAATTTAATTCATATCCATTTAATTAAGGTATTGTCTTAGGTATTAGGGCATTATACACTAGTTTAAGCCTTAAAAGGAAAAAGCAACAATGCCATTTTTGCCTAAACTTCACTTTATGTCAAAACCAAATCCTTGAGGCATGGGGCCAGATCTTTGAGACAAGATCAAGTCCACTAATTCCAGTAACTAAGAGAAAAAGGTGCAGCATGATTTAGGGCTTGTGCGGGCCTGCATTGGGAGCACACACACTCTTGCTTGAAAAAGAAGAAAAGTTGCAAATCATACACCAACTCTCATATCTGTTAACACAAGCTTAGACAAACATTGTAGACAAGTTCCATACCTTCCAATAAGCCTAAAACACGACCCTTTCATCACTAAAACCTTCTCATACTTAGAATCACTTTTTTTCTGCAAAACAGGGCAAGTTCTGCATTTTGTAAGCCACAACCAAATTCCATCGTGCGTTTTGTCCAAAGATGGTTCAAACACCTTCCAATCAACTCACCTGAACTATCCCAGGCCCCCATTGCAAGCTGTAACACCTCTAACACACTTTTCCATTTTCATTTCAAAGCTCTGCAGGTTGAGTTCTACAGCACGATTCAAGTTGTTTCAAAGCAAGCCAAGCATTGGAGAAGCTTCCTTGGACCTCAGGCAAGCTCAAGAGAAGCTCAAACACCATTGAAGGTTGCTGCATTGTCCAGCTCGAAGTCAACTGAAATAGGTATTTCATGGACTTCTATCTCCCTATTTAGGAATGGTTAGGCTTAGGTTTGTGAATGAAATATGTTGTACTCATATCCCTGAAGCCATACATATGCTTAGTTTTCATTTAGATTAATCGTGCTGAGAGAATTTCACTCATGAACTTTCTGAAAAAACTAGGTTAGAAATTAGGGCCAGAGAAATTCTCTCTGGTCTTTGAGAGTTAATCCAAGTTTTTTATATGGTTGAATTCGTTGTTTAATTCTCTACAATATTCATGTTATGAGTTTTGTCCAAAAATCAAAGAATCAGGAGTTAGCCATTGATGCACAGAAGCGCGTGTTTTGTGAACAAGAGGAAGAAGAAGAAGTCTGGTGGGTTGGGCCTGTTTTGTTTTCACTTCTAACACCCCCATATTCAGTTTACACCCCCCTGGCCCATTTATTTAAATATTTATCATTTTAACATTTTTATTTTTTATTCTGACTTTATTATTTTTTGTCCAAATATAAAAAATGCCAAAATTAATTTTCTATATTTTTTCATATTTATTTGATATTTATTTTATTTTACTAAGTATATATATGTAAATAAACTATTTTCCTTTTTTAGTAAAACTCAAAAATAATACAAAAAATATACTTATTTTCATTTATTATTTTTATTTATGTTTGAAAACAATTTCTTGAAAACACCCATTTTTTTGTAAATAATTAATTTTTATTTTTTATGTTTAATATGTTTAATATATATATATATATATATATATATATATATATATATATATATATATATATATATATATATATATATATATATATATATATATATATATATATATATATATATATATATATATATATATATATATATATATATATATATATATATATATATATATATATATATATATATATATATATATATATATATATATATATATATATATATATATATATATATATATATATATATATATATATATATATATATATATATATATATATATATATATATATATATATATATATATATATATATATATATATATATATATACTTATACATTTTATTTTTATTAGATAATTAGGTAAAAAATACCACATTTTCGTTTTTATTAATATTGTGTATTAAAAATATCATTTTTTATAATATACTTTTATTTTTTGTATAAATTAGTATATTATTGTATATAACTAATAAATAATATTATTTATTAAGAATTAGGGTTTCTAGTCCTAAAATAGAAAAATAATTAAAAGTGATCTTTTTTTTATTTTATTTATATTCCACATTGAAAAAAATACTTTTTATACATAAAAATCATTTTGTGCATAATACCTTTTATTTGACATTTATTTATTGTATTGTATTCAATTGTTGTACATTTAAATATTGCCTATGCATTCGATATGGTTGTAATAACTTAGAATTTATTTTCTTGTCAAATATCCCCAATTCAAATTTGTACCCCCCCCCCCTCCCTATATCATGTTGTAATAGTGTAGCATTTAAATTCTCGCACATTTAAAAGCTTTCAATTATGCCATGCTTAGACTTAGGGTTTGTATGCAAATAAAATCAACAATTAATTTGACCTAATCCAAGATAAATATGCATGAAAAACAAAACACAATGCACACTTGCACCCCTAGGGTTTCATCCACTTGTTGCCTTCAAAAATGGGCCATGGTTGCATGTCAAGTACTTTGGCAAAACAAAAACAAACAAAAAGATCATAGTCCCTCGATGACGCTATCTGAGTTGCCTAAACAAAATGATCAAGTCCCTCAAGAAAATTGCCAAAGATACTTGACATTGTTGCTATCATGGTCTATAAGATGACCCGCGCCTGTCCCGTTAACATCCTAACACAAGGTTGTTCACCAAATACAATGGTGAAGCAACACTGTTAAAAGGGTTAAAAACATAAGAAAGATCTTTGAGTAAAATAGGGTAGATAGCTCTTAGTTACTTGATCAAGCTTACAAAAACCTCCTTGCTACTTTTCAAAACACACTTCACAACACAACTTCAAAACCCTACTTTCAAACATTGAAAACTTTTCAAAATACAAAAAACACCTTTGTATACATTCAAACAAGAATCATTACAAAGGTTGCCACAACGGTGGCTTCTTTTTCAAAACATCTTTCAAAATCACACACAAAGCACCATTTCAAACAATTGAAAAGCACCATTTCAAACAATAGAAATGCAAAGCAAGTGATCTAAGCAAGTAGCTAAGAGCCCATGGATAACCATGGATAGAAAGGGTGCTAATACCTTACCTTTCTATAATATACTCCCCGAACCCAAGAAAACATCTCAAAGGTCTTTCCTGTGCTTTTTGGCCTTTCCTTAGGATAAAATAAAAAGTCGGTGGCGACTCTTGCTAAACTGAAACATTTGCAAACACAAACACAAAATCCCAAGTCAGTTCTCCCACCTTATCACAGAACTGGCGACTCTGTTGGGGACATCTTTAAAAGTGGAGTAACCTTAGGGCTTAGATCACCCTTTTGCATGACTATTGTTTGCTTTGATTGCTTTACATTTTGGTTCTCTTGTTTGGGCTTGAAATCCTCCACCCGGATTTGGGAAACATTCATAGATAGTAATACATTGTGGAAACTGTGCGAGGTATACCGACACGGTTGAAGCAATAGCTATATTAGTGCGACATATTTGTGAGTACCGGTAGCCTTTGAGTCAATCAAAGAGAATACGGGGCCCCTGAGTGATGTCATGAAGCACTAATGAACTAGAACCTTACTTGACCATCTTGGCCTTTTATTAGGGGTAGTGAGATGACCGGCTTTGGTGCAGTCCGAAGTTGATAGATACTCGATACTACACTCATTGAAGGTTGTTTTCTTTGAATATTTTGGTCGCTAGTTAAGTGGCTAAACCAAAACAATGAACATAGAAAACAATCCAATGATATTGAGCTCCTTAGAACCCGGTTACTATTTATAGGACATGTTTTGAGCCAACTAAACTCAAGAGGGTACTTACCTATGAAACCTCATGCAAGCCTGAAACTAGGTTTTTTGTGATTTGCTTGTACATGTGTTTGTGCATACATCATGAACATCATAGCATCATATGCATCCACTAACCATTTCAAGGGTTTGGATCTTCATCTTTGTTCTTGTTTTGTAGGTCATGGAATCTCTTCGCAGGAAAACAATTCAAATCAACCTCGTGAGGATCCCTCCTCAACTCAAGGAACTTACTTCCAGGATCCCAGAGAATTCTCTCTTCAGTGAAAGACATGTTAGACTCCTCAAATTAGTCAACACCAGCATTGAAGAAGACATGGTGAAAGTACTTTTCCAATTCTTTTATCCCCTACACCACTGTTTCACATTCCCTGATTATCAGTTGGTGCCTACTTTGGAGGAATTTTCTTAACTCCTGAGAATTTCTATTCTTAATCAACTACCCTACAACGGTACGAAAAAAGAACCAAAGCCTGAAGATGTTGCTCAAGCATTACACTTGAAACCATTTGACATCAAGGGGCATTGGGAAACCAGAAGTGGTGTCAAGGGATTCTTGGCAAAGTTTTTGTTTGAGAAGGCACAAGAATGCTGGAATTCTCTTGATCTACAAGCCTTTGAAGAGATTGTGGCACTCCTTATCTATGGGTTGGTCTTGTTCCCAAATCCTGACCAGCTTATAGATGTGAATGCTGTCAAGATTTTCATATCCAGGAATCCCATACCTACATTGCTTGGGGACATCCTACACTCATTTTACACACCAACAATGAGGAAAAGAGGTGTTCTCATGTGTTGTACTCATATCCTAGCAAGGTGGTTTATTTCTCACCTTCCACAAGCAGTTTTGAAGAATGAGCAGGGTTTGAGGTGGTCACAACGATTGATGACCCTCACACATTCTGATGTACATTGGTGTTCTCGGTCCAGAGAAAATTTCATCATCATTGATCGTTGTAGGGAATTCCCTAATGTCCCATTACTTGGAATTAGGGGAGGCATTACCTACAACCCATGTCTAGCTTTGAGATAATTTGGATATGCTCGGAGGGATGGCCCTCATAACATGCTGATCCCTGACTTAGTTTTTGACTTCGACAATGATGTGCAAGGACTTCGACAAAGGTTCATCAGAGCTTGGAGGATGCCTAACAAGGTGGATAGTAAGACATTGGGGCACAAGAATTCCATCCCTCTTGAGCCTTACCTCAAGTGGGTACGAACCCGCTCCCAGAATCTTATGATTCCATATCCTCACATTCTCCCCTTGATCAAGGAGCCTGTTATGGAAGGAGAGGTTCCATACACCATCCTACATCCTGACATGCCAACATCATGGGAGGAAATGCAAAAGAGTTGGATCCAACTCAAAGAAGAACGGGATACTTTTGAAGCCAGCTTCTATGCCAGTGAGAAGAAGGTTTTAGAGCTCACCCGCCGACTTCACGAGGAGGAAACTCTCAACACCTACATCGCACCAAAGAGGATGTGCAATGTCTTTTTACATTAAGAATTTTGTAATATTTCGCCCATGGGGCACTTATGTACTAACAATTTCTTCTTAATATGGCGTGTGTTCCTTTTTGTTTGCAACAAATTTGAATTTTTGAACCCTTGAATGCATTACATGAATAACATACCATTCATCATATGCATAAACAGGTCTTCGAGCCAGGTTTCCTTATCTCTCTGCTGTTTATTTCAGCAAGATGGATTTGGAGCAAATAGTAAAGGATCTACAGGCACAAAATTCACAATTTCAGCAACTCCTCATGACCTTGGCAAAGGGTCAAGAGGATCTCAAAGTTCTGCTAGAAAAGAATAAGGAGAAGAAAAAGAAAAAGAGACCGGGGGTAGCCACTTTCGGAAGAAGGTTTGAGAGTGATGCTAGAAGGACTCTTGAGTTCCCTTCGACGTTTGACGAAGGGGTTGGCAAGGGGAAATGAGTTATTGTACCTTCTGAGTCTGAGGTAGAAGAGGAGGAAGAGGAAGAAGACGAAGACTACTCAGAACAATAGTATCCACCAGCGGATGACAAATATAAGAACCTTGAAGACAGATTGGTAGCTATGGAGTTGTAGAGGGTGCCCGGATTTGATTTTGAGGAACTAGGGTTGGTAGCTTGGATTGTTATCCCTCCAAAGTTCAAGGTGCCAACATTTGCCAAGTATGATGGTCTGTCTTGCCATAAGATGCACCTGAGGTCGTATGTTAGAAAGATCCAACCTCATTCGTTCGATAAAGATCTCTGGGTACACTTTTTCCAAGACAGCTTGTCTGGCACTCAGTTAGATTGGTTTTATCAGCTCGAGAGATCAGAGGTTCACAATTGGGAAGACTTGGTAGCTGGTTTTTATCGTCAGTATCAGTACAATGCTGATTTGGCGCCCACTCGTACTCAGTTACAAAGTATGGGGATGGCTTCAAATGAAGGGTTCAAGGAGTACGCCCAGAAGTGGCGTGATCTGGCTGGAAGGGTGCAGCCACCGCTATCAGATAGGGAATTAGTTGACATGTTTCTGGGGACCCTGTCTGGCCCCTTCTTCAACCATCTAATCGGGAGCTCTTCTGCGGGATTTACTGAACTGATTTTGACCGGCGAAAGGGTGGATGCCGGTATTAAAAGTGGAAAGATTCAAAAGGATGCTTCCGCATCCACAGTTGTTAAGAAACCTTTCCCAGCCAAGAAGGAAGCATCTGCTGTGTATTCTCAAAAGGGATTGGGAAGAACTGAGCGCCGGCCGACTGTAGGGGCCGTGATGATTCAAAATTCGTCAAGTGATCACCCTCGTAACAATCAGTCGAGACCTAATCAACAACGGGTAGAACGGCCACAACGACAGTTCACCCACATCAACATGACGCCCGCTCAGGTCCTTCCCCATTTGTTGAAACTAAATCTGACCAGTTTGAAAGAGGCGCCAAAAAACCCTAACACCTCCTCTCCATATTATCACTCCAACGCCAAGTGTGCTTACCATTCCGACAGTGCTGGGCACGATACCAATAATTGTTGGGCACTCAAGAACAAAATTCAGGACCTAATTGACGCCAAAGAGGTTGAATTTGATGCTCCTGAGAAGCCCAATGTTATATCTGCTCTGATGCCCAAGCACGGTCACAATGTGCATGCCATTTTGGAAAACCTCCATGTTACTTATGTTGCCAATCTGTTAACTTCTTTGCTTGTGATTAAAGAAAATTTGTTGGGAGCCGGGATCTTTCCTGGTTGTGGTAAAGACTATTATTTTTGTTTGAACATTCAAGGTGATTGTCCATTGTTGAAGTCGGGTGTCCAACGCCTGATGGATACTCAAGAGATACTTTTCCAGAAAACCCCTGTTAACACTTTCAATCCGATTACTCCAGTTACTTGTGATACTTCAACCAACGATATTTCTATCATAACCATTTCCGACAATCCTCCCAAGGCTTGCAAAAGGCCTGTCAGGATTACACCCAACTCTGAATATGTACCTTTAAAGATCACCATGCCGGGACCTGTCCCGTACCAATCAAGCAAAATGATACCGTGGAACTATGGGGGAGAAATCTTCTACCACGGCATCAAACAAATCGAATTAGTCCAAGAGATTTCTGAAGAAGGCCCTGATATAGGGAACATCACGGGTACAAGCAAGATAACCCGCAGTGGCCGGATCTTTTCTCCGGAGATTGCTCCCCCTCGTGCAGTTTTTGGACCCTTAAAAGCTTCTGCACCTGTTGGACCCTCTATGCAAGGCCCAGTGATTGAAGAAGGGGATACTCCTGAAGTAAGACCATCTGCTGATAATACCGACAAGGGTAAGGGGATACTGGAAATGCCTGTTAGGACGAAGGCTCATGTTGTGGTTATCCCCGAAACCACTCAAAGAAATGGATGAAATCTTGAAAATAATCAGAAAAAGTGACTACGACGTTGTGGAGCAGTTAGGGCAGACCCCTTCTAAAATTTCAATGTTAGTCTTCTGCTCTGTTCTGAGGCCCATGCCAAGGCCCTAATCAAATTCTTGAAGGCGGCACATGTACCCCAAGAGACTTCGGCTGACCAGTTTCAGGAATGTGTGGCCAGTCTTACTGCTGATAATGGCCTTGGCTTTTCCGATGCTGACTTGACTCCCAAAGGAAGAAAACACAACAATGCGTTACATGTTTCAGTTGAATGTCGGGGAACTACTCTCTCCCGTGTCTTGGTTGATACTGGTTCTTCCCTGAATGTGCTGCCAAAGAAAGCCTTAGACCGTTTGGATTGCGAAGGTTTGACCCTCAAACCTAGTAACATCGTGGTTAGGGCTTTTGATGGGTCCAAAAGAATGGTTCACGGAGAGGTTGATATTCCTATCAAGGTAGGCACCGAAGTGTTCAACTCCACTTTTTACGTGATGGATATCTGCCCGTCATATTCGTGTTTGCTGGGAAGACCGTGGATCCATTATGCCGGGGCAGTTACATCCTCTTTGAACCAGAAGCTGAAATATCATGTTGAGGGTAAAATTATAACGGTGCACGGCGAGGAAGAGTACATGATAAGTCATCTCAACTCCTTCCGTTATGTGGAGCTGGATGGCGAGTTCATCGAAACGCCTTTCCAGCATTTTGAGGAAGTTTCTCCCGAGGTAGCAATTGCGAAGACAATGGTTGAGGTACCTATCATTCCCAAGCATGCATCTAGGATGGCGTCTCTCAAGGACGCAGAGGCTGTAATTAAAGAAGGGGAGAATACAGTATGGGGATAATTTCCTGACTTTCCCCATAAGAAGGACAAGTTTGGTTTAGGGTTTACTGTTGTAGGACAGAAGGCTATGCGTCGCTCCAAGGCTGGAGGGCCACCCGTCAAGATCTCACACCATGGAATCAATGTTGTAGAAGATGAAGATGAAGAGAGCCATTTTGAGGACTGGATCTTCCCGACCGTCAAAGGGGGTTTGAGCAATTGGGAAGCAAAGGATTTTGTTCCTATCACCTTTATCAACCAGTAATTTTATCCTATCCCCTTGAAAATAAAAAGATGATATGAGGCATTAACATCTCGTGAGGTCCTTCTCTTCTGACTCTTCCAAACTGACGGAGAGCTAAGCATGGGTTGTAAGAAATTCCTCCATGGGTTCCTATCAATGGAACATTAGGATACTCTCCACAGCGATCAATGATAGTCACCTTATCCATACCCTTGAGAGTCCAGATAATGTCATTATGAGAGAGAGACATCACCCTATAAGCCCAACCCATTCCTTCGTTGTTCTTCAGCACTGACTTGGGAAGGTGCGAAATAAACCACCTTGCCAATAAGGGAGCACAGCACATCAAGGTTCCCCGCTTTCGGGCCGTACGAGCATAGAGCTGATGAAGAATGTCACCCAAGAGAGTGAGTACAGGGTTCTGAGAGATGAAAATCTTTATCACATTCACATCAATAAAAGTGTCAGGATTCAGAAACAATACCAAGCCATATATCAAGAGTGCCAGAATATCCTCGAAGGCCTTAAAGTCTAGGCTATCCCAGAAGTAGTTATCCTTTCCAACCAAGAACTTAGTCAGAAATCCTTTTGCTCCACTCCTAGTCTCCCAATTAGCCATTACCTCCTCTTTAGTCAAATGAAGGGCTGCAACAATTTCTTCGGGCCTAAGGGTCTTCTCCTAACCAGTAAACGGGGTCTGCTCCAGAACAGAGATACTGAGCAGCTCAGAGAACTCCTCTAGGGTGGGAACCAGCTGATAGTCTTGAAAAGTGAAACTATGGTACAGCGGATCATAGAACTGGACTAGGACACTCATGATTTGCTCGTCCAATTTGGAGGTGACCAAACTAAGAAGAGAACCATGCCTCCTGATGAAGGAAGTAGTGCCAGGCATCTTGGAAACCAACTCTTTAAGGAAGGTAGGGACTTGGACAAAGTTTATCCGGATGGTATTCTTACGCATAGGCATCATGATGACCTACAAAACAGAGCAAAGATGAAACTCTCCTGTCTTTGAAATAGGTTAGTCCTTATGCAAGATGTATGCAATGTTATGATGTCATGATGTTATGATAGTAAGCACACCACAAGTATCCACAAAAAGCAAACATGGTAAAGGCACACAAGTCACACAAAGAGCCCTTAGATTTCAGGATGGCAAGGAGCTTAGGTACTACCCTCTTTCAGTTCAGTTGGTTTAAACCTATCCTAAAAATAGTAATTGGGTTCTAGAGGATCTCAATATCACTGACTACCCTCAATCGGTCATAATTCCAGTTTAGCAACCTTTTCTTGCGGCCGAAATCATCGCGAGAGTTTAGTCTCAATGAGTGTAGCATACTGCTACTGTTCTATGGCCAAGTTGGTCAATTTAAGGTTCTAAGGTCAGTTGGTGCTTAATGACCCCTTAGAAGACCCATATTCTCCTCGTTCCAACACAAGGGATATCGGTACAGACTAAAGTGCCACACCAACGTAGCTACTGCTTCAACCGTGTCGGTCTACGCCGGACAGTTCCCTCACAGTTTATTGCTACTTACCTAAAGGGTACCCTCATATCTGGGTTAGGATCTATAGAACTCTGATACAAGCCCACAAATATAAATCATACAAAGCATACAATTGAAAACACAATGATATAATCCTAAGGTACACCTCACTTATAAATAAATCCCCAGCAGAGTCGCCAGTTCTGTGATCGGTGGGAATGAGAACTAACTATTTTGGAATGCTGGTTCGCGTTTGCGTTTGTTTTGGCAAAATGTCGCGGTAAGCAAGAGTCGCCACCGTCTTTTATTTTATCCAACAAGGAAAGGACAAAAGCACAGAAAAATTCCTTTTTGAGATATTTCTCGGGTTCGGGAGGTAGATTATAGAAAGGGAAGGTGTTAGCACCCTTTCTATCTGTGGTTATCCACGGGCTCTTAGGTACTTGCTCATTGTGTTTTCAAAAGTTTGCTTTTCTTTGTGTTTGTGGGTTTGAAAAGAGTTTTTGTTTTGAAGAGAGTGTAAGTGCGAAAAGTTTTGTTTTGTTTTAAAAGGAGCAAGTACTTAAGAACCATCTACCTACTCGAAAAAGGAATTAAACTGTGCTAATGTCCTTTAGACAATGTTATCCCACTATTGAGGAGTAGGTAGCATCGTCGTTGGAGTTTCCGGGTCAATTCGATTAAGGGACGTGTGGTCACTAAAGTAATGTTAGGACGCCTTAGTGGTAACCCTAATGTCTTAGATCATTTTTTCCGAGGCAACCGTTTCGAGGCAACTTATGATCTTTGGACAAGAGGGCGACCTCTAAAACTTCCTATACTCAATGACCACGTTTGAAGGCAACCAAGTGAGGTGTACCCTAAGAGTGGCATGTGCAAGTGTGTTACTTCGGTTAATTTTATCTGTACATGTCATGGGTGAGCTATATTGATTTTAGGTTAAAGATTGATCTTGTCATGCATTGCCTAGTTATCAAACATCTAACAGTTAATATTGTGCAGAAATTAAATTGCGGGAAATTAAATCTAAACTATTACAAGGCGTCGGGTATTTACATCGCCAAAAACAAACCCTTTAATTTAAATTGCGGAAAATAAAAGAAAGCGATAAATAATGTCCTAATTAAAAGTTATTACATACCGGAAGCAATTACAATATTGGAAATATAGATCGCGTGCGAAAAATTAAGACGGCGCATTTTTAGGGTTTTGACCCTTTTTTTATTAAAGAAAGCATGTTTTTTTTGTGATTTTTGAATTTAAAGAAATTAAAACTAAGTTACTTAATTAATTAAATAAAAAAATATATTTTTGGGTTTTTTATATTTAAGGAAATAAAATAAAAGTGATTAAAATTATTAAAAACCTAATTCTACATTAATTTTAATTTATTGCAAAAATATTTAAATTGTCCCTAATTAAAAACTAAATTAAATGATTAATGTTTATTTACAAAAATAAAGTGATGAAATTAAATTTAGTAAATAAAAATAATATTTTTTATGTTTTCTGATTTTATTAAGAAAAATAAATTGGTTAGTGTAAATAATAATAATAATAATAATAATTAATAAAACAATTAAATGAAAAAAGAAATATGAAAAGAAATAGAAATAAACCAAATGGGGGGTATGGGCCCAAACTGGAGGTAGAACCAGCATCTCAGAGGCCCATTTTCGTTCCAGCCTGCTTTGACTTTGTTGATTCCATATGCGCCTGTTGACCTGGACATATGATGGTCCTTCAATCCTAGCCTTCAGATTTGGCCAGGAGGCCATCTGGCGCCTAGATCTTTGAGGCATATGGTGGGCTACATTTTGAGCATTGCATGAGAGTACTTGAAGAAAAAGAAAACAAATGCATTGGGGGACCTGGGATTCGAACCCAGGTCCCATAGGTCTTTCCACTCACGCTTCCACCAACTGAGCCATGATGCTTGTTTGTTATTATATTAAACATCAATCATTATATATCAAACAAACAATTATGCCTGGAAAAAAATAAAAATAGTGCGAATAATTTAAATGGACCATTCAGGGGAAGACACCTAGTCGTCTTCTCCAACAAAACCCTGATTTTCTTACCTGCAGATTTTTATCCGCAGGAAGATTCGTGGCTTGCTTCCAAAATTCATCCTAGGCCATGTAAATACCAACTAAGACTACCAATGTGTTCGTCTCTCCTCCCTGAACACAACCATGGTCATCATTTGTCCTAATTATTCCTGCAAAACAAAACCCCAAATGCAAACCTCCAAAACCCTAGATTCGGGCAAGGTTAAATAATGCATAAATACTCTAAATGAATCGACTATTATGATTGTTTTAGCTTCGTTGGATGTCAGGCAAGAACATCGCGTTGAGCTTTGGCCTCCAATTTTCCTCTAGGGTCGATTTCAGTTTTCAATTTTCCAAGCATTTTATCCAATTTGGTTTGGCCGTTTCAGTCACTTTTAGGTCGTGTCCTCGATATGCCTGGCTTGTGTGAGTAATAAGGAATGCATTTAGGTTAAACTTTAGGCTTGAATCCATGTGCATTGAAGAATTGAGATATGATTTGATTCCTCCATTAAAGGCTTTCAAATTCTTCCAAATCCAAGATTTTGTGCATGATTTGCCTTGGCACGAATTTGATTATGTGTATCATGATAATGAAGACCTGTAATGATCAAAAAATCTTATTCCATCAATTTTTGGATTTTATTTGAATTAATATTGATTTAAAATGGATTAAATCAATAAAAATTAAATAAAATAGAAAAATTAATAATTGGTCATGAAATTGAATATAGGACACGTGTGTGGTGTGACAAGATCATATCAAGTGGAAAAAAGTGGGCCCTTTTGTCAAAAATTGGAGTTTTGAGGATAGTTGACTTTTAGCAATTTTGGAAAAATGCCTAACTTCAGTAATGCATAACTTCTTCAATTTTGAACTTTTGGAAGTGTTCTTGGACTTTTTAGAAACCTTTAGATGTCCTATAACCAACCCTTTTGGTCTCATCTCATTTTTATATCCCATGATCAAGTTATAAGCTTTGGCAAAAAAGGTATTTTTGTTGACTTTCAAAAATGACCTATAATGTCCAAATTTGTAACTTTTTGTGAGAGCATTTCTTGATCTTGGGGTGTGAATATGGATTGTAGGAAATTTAATCCTCTTCAAAATTATCTTTTGATGGGTCATTTATCATAAAGTATGAGAAAGTTATGCTTGGTCAAAGTTGAGTTGACTTTTCCTACAAAACCCTAATTTAGCAACTTTTGAATCTTGATGAATCTTGAGAAATCCTTGATGAATCATGATCAACACTTGATCAAATGATGAATTATCCTTAAAAATGAGAATGTTGGCACAAAATCTTGAGGTTTGACTGTATTTGGGTCACAGTTGACTTTTGCCTTAGCACAGTCGATTTCTGGGCTTCTTGAGCAATTGACTGACCAAACTTTCTCTGCAAGGCTTGAAATTTGACATGGATGAACTTGAGAACATATTAGGACATTGGGGAGAATTTGAGACCATTTGGATGTAAGGACCTTGATGCAACACAAAACCCTAATTTTGAATTGACTGCCTTAGGAGGTGATTTGACTGTCCAACTCTTGAGCCATCTTGAACAACTTGGAGATGATTCTTGACATGTCTTGAGAAATATGGGAGGGAAAATTTTGGGGTACAACACTTGGCATCTGACTTTCTTGTTGAAAGCCTTAATCATCCGTTTTTGATACATTTGACCATGGCAAACAGCAGTGAGTCTCTTTTCATCAATCAAATTCAGTTGATCAAGTCGAGTCTGGATCCAATCGTTTTCGTTCAACCCTGCATCCTTCATAATCCCCAAGGAGGAGATCTGAACCTCAATAGGCAAGACAACCTCCATGCCGTAAACCAAAGAATAGGGTGTTGCCCAGGTTGATGTGCGAGCCGTGGTACGATAACCGTGGAGAGCAAACGGTAACATCTCATGCCAGTCTTTGTATGTGACTATCATTTTCTGTATGATCTTCTTAATGTTTTTATTTGAAGCTTCGACAACACCATTCATCTTTGGCCGATATGGAGAAGAATTGTGATGCTGAATCTTGAATTGCTCGCATAATGCGGTGATCATAGTGTTATTTAGATTTGTACCATTATCAGTGATGATCCTTTCTGGGATACCATACCGGTAAATAAGGTTTTTCTTGATGAAGCGGGCAACAAAATTCTTGGTAACGGAAGCGAAGGAAACTGCCTCCACCCATTTTGTAAAATAGTCAATGGCCACTAGGATGAAGCGATGTCCATTGGAGGCTGTCGGCTTGATTTCCCCAATCGTATCAATTCCCCACATAGCAAAAGGCCAAGGAGTCGTCAAGACATTCAGAGGAACCGGGGGTACATGCACTTTTTCGGCATAAATCTGGCACTTATGACAGGTTCGAGAGTGTTGATAGCAATCTGCTTCCATGGTAGACCAATAATAGCCTGCCCGTAGGATTTTCGCCATCGTATGCCCACTAGAGTGGGTGCCAAAAGTACCTTCATGTAATTCAGTCATGATCTTTTCAGCTTCAACCTTATCCATGCATCGAAGCAAAATGGAGTCATGATTGCGTTTGTACAGGATGCCATTACTAAGGAAGAATTTAGAAGAGAATCTCCTTAAGAACTTCTTATCATTGATTGAAGCTCCTTTGTGATATTCTTGAGCCTCGAGATACCTCTTGACTTCATGAAACCAAGGTTGGTCCACTACCTCTTCAGTATTAATCTCGTGACAGTGTGTTGGTTCATCCATTCGTTCGATGGTGATCTGGGGAGCCTCGCTATCCCAATTAAGTTTAAACAGAGATGAAATTATGGCTAGAGCGTCTGTTAGTTGATTTTCTTCTCGCGGGAAATGCTCTAAGGTAATCTTCTCATAATGTGGTAGCAATGTCAAAACATATTCTTTATAAGGGATAAGATTAGGGTGTTTGGTGTCCCATTCCCCTTTGATCTTACTAATGACCAAGCTGAGTCTCCGAATACATCCAATGATTTGATCCCCAAGTCTATGGCAGCTTTGAGACTAAAGATAAACGCTTCGTATTCCGCCATGTTGTTCGTACAATTGAAGTAAAATCTTGAGGTGAAGGGAGTATGACACCCTTCTGGAGATATGAGTATAGCACTGATACCATTACCAAGTGCGTTGGATGCTCCATCAAAGAACAGGGTCCATCGGGATCCTTATTCAGGTCCTTCATATGGTATGAATTCTTCACAGTTGTCTAATGTCATGATGTCTTCATCCAGGAATTCAAACTTCATGGACTGATAGTCTTTTACAGCTTGGTGAGCAAGGTGATCAGCTAACACACTGCCCTTTATAGCTTTCTGGGTAGTATATTGTATGTCGTATTCTGTCAGGATCATCTGCCATCTAGCTATTCTCCCCAAAAGAGCAGGCTTTTCAAAGATGTATTTTATCGGATCCATCTTAGATATCAATAAGGTAGTATGAGTCAGCATATACTGTCTTAGCCAGCGAGCAGCCCATGCCAGAGCACAACATGTTTTCTCGAGCAGTGAATATCTGGTTTCACAGTCGATAAACTTTTTTCTCAGGTAATAAATAGCGTGCTCTTTTCGGCCAGACTCGTCATGCTGCCCCAATACACACCCCATCGAGTTTTCTAAAACAGTCAGATACATGATCAAAGGTCTTCCCTCGACTGGTGGCATCAATACAGGAGGCTCTTGTAAGTATTCTTTGATTTTGTTAAAAGCAACTTGGCATTCATCATTCCATTTGACTACTTGATCTTTCTTCAATAGTTTGAAGATTGGCTCACAAGTAGCTGTTAGGTGAGAAATGAATCTGGCAATATAGTTTAAACGTTGCAAGAATCCTCTGACTTCCTTCTCGGTACGAGGAGTAGGGATCTCTTGTATTGCTTTAACTTTGGCAGGATCGATCTCAATACCTTTGTTACTGACGACAAAGCCTAGGAGTTTACCGGACCGTACCCCAAATGCGCACTTGTTTGGATTCAACCTCGGCTTGTACTTCTTTAGTCTCTCAAACAGCTTTTGTAAGTGATCAAGATACTCTTCTTGTGTTTGCGATCTGGCTATCATGTCGTCTATGTAGACCTCTATTTCATGATGTATCATGTCGTGAAATAAAGCCACCATGGCGCGCTGATAGTTTTCCCCAGCATTCTTCAATCCGAATGGCATTACCTTCTAGCAGAAAGTGCCCCAGTGTGTGACAAATGTTGTTTTCTCCATGTCCTCAGGTTCCATTTTGATTTGGTTATAACCTGAGAATCTATCCATGAAGGAAAACACTTTGTGTTGTGCCGTATTGTCAACTAGGATATCAACGTGGGGGAGTGGAAAATCATCTTTAGGGCTCGCCCTATTCAAATCTATGTAGTCCACACACATTCGTACTTTGTCGTCTTTTTTAGGTACGGGAACAATGTTGGCAACCCATTGAGGGTAGGAAGTGACAGCCAGGAATCCAGCATTGAATTATTTCATAACCTCTACTTTAATCTTTTCTGACATATCAGGTCTCATGCGGCAAACCTTTTGTTTTACTGGCGGACAATCTTCTCTTGTAGGCAAACGATGTACTACAATGTCTATATCAAGTCCCGGCATGTCTTCATATGACCAGACAAAGATCTCAACATAGTCATGTAACAACTGAATCAGACGCTCCTTGACACCGGGTTCCAGATTGGCACCCACCTTGACCTCTTTTTTATCCTCCTCGGTACCCAGATTGATCATATCCATAGGTTCCTCGTAAGCCTGAATGGTTCTTTCCTCTTGTTGTAGTAGTCTGGCAAGTTCCCCTGGTACTTCACAATCTTCCTCACCTTCGTCTTCGGCTTGGTAGATTAGATTCTCAGAGTCACGAAAGGCTATAGCAGTATCGTTACCCATGGGATCCAGAATGGATGAATACATGCATTGTGAGTGTGGGTGTGTGTAAGGGTATAGCTATCTTTAAAAGAAAATAAAATGTAAAAGAAAGAACAATGAGCACAAAAGTTTGTATGCGAAAAATGTCCATGATTCATTGATGTCATATGAAGATGAAATAATAACCCTTACAAATGGACCATTGTGCCTCGGGCAAGACACAAGGTTTTAGGAGTGCGAATTATTTTTGAATATTACAGATCCAACAAAATGTAAAGATAAATTACTGTGGGATAAAAGTTATTGGGACGGAGTCTCTAGCCTCCCAATTACTGAGCCCTCCTTTGACAGTCGAAAAGATCCAATCCTCCAGGTTGCAATCATCTTCACCATCTTCTACCGTGTTGATCTCATGGTTTTTAATCTTCAGGGTGGCCTTCTAGCATGGGCATGGCGTACAGCCTTTTGAGCACTTGAAGTGAAGCCTAGGCCAAACTTGTCAGACTTATACGGGATATCCGGAAGCTGCCCCCAGATGGTGCATCCACCTTCCTCTACCACTGCTTTGGTGTCCTTCAGAGATGACATCCAGAGTGGAGGCCTTGTAATCTTGGGAATTTGGAACACAGTCTTGGTCACTACTACCTCTTAGGGGACCTCTTCGAAGTGTTGAAATGGAGTTTTAATGAACTTGTCGTCCAATTCCACATACCTGAAGGAATTGAGATGGATGATCATGTATTCTTCCTCTCCATGGACAATGATAATCTTTCCTTGAACCGGATACTTCAGCATCTGGTGCACTGTAGAGGTAACAGTGCCAGCATTATGGATCCATGGCCGTCCTAGCAGACAGGAGTAAGAAGGGCGGATGTCCATTACATAAAAGGTTGAATTGAAAGTTTGAGTCTCAACCTTTATGGGGATATCCACCTCCCAGTTTGCCATCCTCTTCAAGCCATAAAACTATCTTACTACTATGTTGCTTGGCTTTAACGTCAGCCCCTCGCAGTCAAGTCTGTCAAGAGCTTTTTTCGATAAAAAATTCAAAGATGAGCCAGTGTCCACCAAGACATGGGCCAGAGTTGTGCCTCTATATTCTACAGAGACATGTAATGCCTCATTGTGCTTTCTTCCACTTGGTGTCAGATCAGCATCCGAGAAACCTAGGCCATTATCTGCTGTCAAGCTGGCCACACAGTCTTGGAATTGATTAGCAGACGTCTCTTGAGGCACATGGGTTGTTTTTAGGAACTTCACCAAGGCTTTCGCATGTGCCTCGGAACATAGTAGTAATGCCAGCATGGAGATCTTTGAGGGAGTTTTCCCCAATTGTTCAACTACATCGTAGTCGCTCCTCTTTATAATTTTTAAAATCTCCTCCATTTCTTTCTTAGATGTCTCGGGGATAGTCAGCGACTGGGCCTTTGTCTGGACAGGCTCTACTTGAATACTTTTTCCTCGAGTTTCAGCAGCAAGAGTGTTGGTAGGAATAACAACAGGGGTTGTAACGGCTTCGTCCATAGGAGCATTTGCATAGATGATTATGGGTACGGAAGTAACCTTTGGAACAGCCACGGGTCCAGAAACTGCCTTTGGGGGGCAATTTCTGGAGAAAAGATCCTACCGCTTCAGGTAATTTTACTAGTTCCGGCAATATTGCTGATGTTGGAATCTTTCTCTTCGGAGTTTATCTCTTTAGCAGCCTGTCAGTCTTGTTTGATGCCATGGTAGTAAATGTCCCCTCCGTAATTCCACGACACAGTTTTGTCTTATACATATGGGACTGGCTCAGGCATTGTGATTATTAGAGGAGTTGCTTTCGGAACCGATGTAATTCTAACGGGTCTTTTGGTGGAGACCCTGGAAGAATTGGCAGAGATGGTAATGATTGAAACATCTTCAACATGAACAAGTGAAACAGGAGTACTTTCAAACAAAATCTCTTTGTTATCTATCAAGCGTTGAATGCCTGTTTTCAACAAAGGGCAATCCGTTGGTGAGGATGAGCAGAGATGGCAGTCTTTATTACAGCCTGGGAACATACCGGCTTTCAACAAGTTTATCTTAATGGTTGGAAGTGGAGTCATGAGTTCATCAACTGTGGTAATAAACAAATCTTCTTTAATAGCATTGGTGTTGTGACCATGTCTGGGCATAGGAGCAGAAATGACATTTGGCTTCTCGGGAGCATTAAACTCAATTTCTTTTGCTTCAATGAGGTCTTGTATTTTGTTTTTCAAGGCCCAACAGTTATTAGTATCATGACCAAGACTTTCAGAGTGATATGCGCAACGGGCATTGGGGTGGTAATGAGGGGATGTTGTGTTGGGGTTTTTCGGAGCTTCTTTCAAGGTTTCCAAATTGGATCTTAAAAGATGCGGTAATACTTGAGACAGAGTCATGTTGATTCTAGTGAATTTCCTGACTGGCCTTTCCACCCTTGGTTGATTACTTCTTTGCTAATCAGATGTAGGCTTTGGAATCATAACAACCCCCACCATTGGTCGGCGTTCGGCTCTCTCTTGGTTTCTTTGCGGATATACAACATCTATCTCTTTCTTCCTGATAAAATCCTTCCTTACAACTGTATAAGAAGATGAATCCTTCTGAATCTTTCCATTTTTTATACCAGCTTCCACCCTCTCTCTGATTAGTATTAATTCAGTAAAGCCTGCTGAGGAACTTCCGATTAAATGGTTGAAGAAAGGGCCAGATAAGGTTCCTAAGAACATGTCCATCAATTCTCTTTCATATAGATGGGGTTGAACTCTTCTAGCCAGATCTCTCCATTTTTGTGCGTAATCCTTAAAACCTTCATTGGAAGCCATGGCCATACTCTGGAGTTGAGTACGGGTAGGCGCCAAATCGGCATTGTATTGATATTGCTTGTAGAAAGCTACGACAATATCTTCCCAATTATGGACGTTGGATCTTTCTAGTTGGTAAAACCAGTCGAGTTGTGTCCCAGACAAACTGGCTTGGAAAAAGTGCACCCACAAGTCTTTATCAGCGGTGTAGGGTTGGATTTTTCTCACATATGATCGGAGATGCATTTTAGGGCATGACACTCCATCATATTTTGCAAACATAGGCACTTTGAATTTCGGAGGAATCACAATCCCCGACACTAGTCCCAATTCCTCAAAGTCTAAGCCTGGCACCTTTTGTATTTCCATCGCGCTCAAACGCTCTTCGAGATGTCTGTAATTATCATCAGCTGGAGGATATTGTTCCTCAGAGTAGTCTTCCTCTTCTTCCTCCTCTTCTTCTGATTCTGACGGAACAACTGTTTCCTTGACTTTCCCTTCTCCTTCACTGAAAGTTGTTGCAAAGTTCAAGATCCATCTTGTCTGTCCCTGAAATCTCCTCCCCATGTTTAAGACTCCAGTTACTTTCTTTGTTTTCTTTTTCCTCTCTTCAGCTAGTAGAGTCTTCCATTCTTCTTGCCCCTTGGCCAGGGTCATGAGCAACTGTTGAAACTGCGTGTTCTGAGTTTGGAGATCTTTCATTGTTTGTTCGAGATCCATCTTACTGAAATAAACAGTAGAGAGATGAGGAAACTTGTTGCAAAAGACCTGTTTATGTTATGATGAATGATATGTGCATATGCAATGTTTTCAAGGATTTCGAAGATTCAAGTTCGTTTTAGACAAAAGAAACACACGTTATATTAATAAGATAAAGTTTGAGTATATTAATGCCCCTTGGACAAAATAATACAAAACTCTAAGATAAAAAAGTAGTGTGCATCCTCTTTGGTGCAATGTAGGCATTTAGAGTCTGCTCCTCATGAAGTAGCCTAGTGAGTTCCAAAACCTTCTTCTCGCTTTCCTTTGAGTTGTATCCAATCCTTTTGTAAGTCTTCAAGAGATGTGGGCATGTCAGGATGTAGGATAGTGTATGGAACATCTCCCTCCATAATAGGCTCAATGATTACCGGAAGGATGGAGGGGTAAGGCATCATAAGACTTTGAGCACGGGTTCATACCCATTTGAGGTAAGGCTCAATAGGGATGGAATTATTGTGCCCCAAAGTCTTGCTATCCACCTTGTTTAACATCCTCCAAGCTCGGATAAATCTCTGGCGAAGACCTTGACCGTTGTTGTCGTAGTGGAATACCAAACCTTGAATCAGCATCTCGGGCGGGCCATCCCTTCGGGCATAACCAAACTGTCTTAAGGCTAAGCATGGATTGTAGGTGATGCCTCCCCTAATGCCAAGTAGAGGGACATTAGGGAATTCTCCATAACGGTCAATAATGATAACATTCTCTTTGGATCGGGAGCACCAATGAATGTCTGAATGTGTGAGCGTCATCAACCTTTGTGACCACCTTGAACCTTGCTCATTCTTTAAGACTGATTGGGGAAGATGAGAAATAAACCATCTTGCCAATAGAGGAGTGAAACATATAAGGACACCTCTTTTCCTCTTTGTGCGAGTGTGAAAAGAGTGTAGGATATCCCCTAGCAATGTAGGCACCGGGTTGCGTGACATGAAGATTTTGACGGTGTTCACATCTATGAGTTGGTAAGGATTGGGAAACAAGACCATCCCATAGATAAGAAGAGCCACAATTTCCTCAAAGGCTTGCAAGTCTAAGGAATTCCAACAGCTTTGGGCTTTCTCAAATAGGAACTTTGCTAAGAAGCCTTTGACACCACTCCTAGTTTCCCAATGAGTTGTGACATCAGATGAGTGCAAGTGTAGAACTTGAGCAATCTCTTCTGGCTTTGGGTCCCTTTCCATACCATTGAAAGGTAGTTGATTAAGAATGGGAATCCTCAAGAGTTTGGAGAATTCTTCTAAAGTAGGCACAAGTTGATAGTCGGGGAATGTGAAGCAATGGTGCAAAGGATCAAAGAACTGAAAGAGCACCTTCATCATATCCTCATCTGCGTTGGAGGTGACCAAGTTAAGCAGACGACCATGTCTCTCGGTGAATGGAGAGTTCTCAGGGATCCTTAAAGCTAGCTCCTTAAGTTGTGGAGGAATTCTTACAAGGTTGACTTGAACAGTTTTCCTGCGAAGTGAATCTATATCCTACAAAACAAGAACAAAGATGAATCCCCAAAATCCTTGAAATGGTTAGTGGATTTATATGATGTTCATGATGTCCATGATTTTATGTACAAGTATGCATATACAAGCAAAGCAAACAAGTTCTTAGTTTAGGCTTGCATGGAGTTTTATAGGTAAGTACCCTCTTGAAGTTAGTTAGCTTAAACATGTCCTAGTAATAGTAACCGGGTTCTAAGGAGCTCAATATCAGTGGATTGTTTCCTTGGTCATTGTTTCAGCTCAAGCCTCTTTAATGGCGACCGAAATATCCCAAGAAACCAAACCTCAATGAGTGTAGTATCGAGTATCTACCAACTTCGGACTGCACCAAAGCCAGTCATCTCACTACATCCTAAAGGCCAAGTTGGTCAAGTAAAGGTTCTAAAAGTTCATTAGTGCTTCATGACATCACTCAGCGGCCCCGTATTCTCTTTGATTAACTCAAAGGCTATCGGTACCCACAAAATGTCACACTAACATAGCTATTGCTTAGACCATGTTGGTATACCCTGCATAGTTTCCACAACGTATTGCTATTTACCTATAATGTATCCCAAATCCGGGTAGAGGATTCAAACCCAAACAAATAACCATAGTGTAAAGCATAAAAATCAAACAATGTAAGCAAGTAAATGTGATCTATCCCTAAGGTAACCCTACTTTCATAAAAATCCTCAGCAGAGTCGCCAGTTCTATGATACGGTGGGAGAACTGACTTGATTGTTTTGCGTTTGATCGCAAATGTTGTGGTTAGCAAGAGTCGCCACCGGCTTTTCTTTTATCCAAAAGGAAAGGTGAAAAAGCACATGAAAGACCTTTGAGATTGTTTCTTGAGTTCGGGGGGTAGATTATCAAAAGGAAAGGTATTAGCACCCTTTTCATCCATGGTTTTCCATGGGATCTTAGTTACTTGCTAGATCACTTGCTTTTGTTTGAAATTGTGCTTTATGTGGTTTTTAAGGTATTTTGTAAAAGAGGCCATTGTTTAGGCAATCTTTATAATGATTCTTGTTCGTAAGAATGTATACAAAGATGTTTGTCTTTTTGAAAATGTTTTCAATGTTTGTAAAATGTTTGGAAATGTGTGTGTTTGTTTTTGAAAATAGCAAGGATAGTTGTTTTGAAATGGAGCAAGTAACTAGAAGTAATCTACCTACTCAAATGTCTTTCTTGTTCATTTTCTTTCCCTTTGATATTGTTGTCTTACCATTGATTTGGTAAGCAACCCTATCTTTGGATGTAAACAGGACGGGCGTGGGCGTGGGTCATCGTATAACCATGATTAGCAATATTGTAAAGTATCTTAGCATCTTTGAGGGACTAAGATCATTTTGTAAGGCAACTTTAAATAGCGTCATCGAGGGACTATGATTTTATATTTGTTTATTTTGCTAAGATACTTCGCATGCGTAATATGGCCATTTTTGTGTAAGGCAACCAAGTGGAGTAACCCTAGGGGATGCTTGTGTGCAAGTGTTTATTTTCATGCTTGATTTTGTCTTGGATTAGGGTTTTCTATTTGATTGTTTTTATCTTGCCATGCAAACCCTAATTACTAACATGTTATGTAAAAGCGATAAATTACATAATTTAAAGATCACTACACTATTACAACATTTTGTGGGAGAGGGGTATACAAATTATGAATGGGGATTGCAATAATATAAACCTAATTAATCTATTACAACCAAATCGAATTTATACAAGTATTGAAATAAATAATGTACAAGACAATTTAAATATGCAAGGATATATATATATATATATATATATATATATATATATATATATATATATATATATATATATATATATATATATATATATATATATATATATATATATATATATATATATATATATATATATATATATATATATATATATATATATATATATATATATATATATATATATATATATATATATATATATATATATATATATATATATATATATATAAGAGTCTTAATCTAAGCCTAATAGATAAACAAAATTGAACTTAAATTAAATAAGAAAGAAAAATCATTTTTAGAAAAGGTTTTTGATTAACCCTAATTTTAATTTGTCAAAAGAAGATAAACTTCTTTAAGTATTTTTTATATTTTTTTTTGTCTTGAAAATAATAAATAGTATTCATGAAGTATTTTGTTCCTTTTATATATTAAAATAAATATTTATAAGTGTGAGAAAAAATAATAAATATTCGCCCTTATTCTATTTTTAATTTACAAGTTTATTAAGAAAAACAGTTAATGTATAATTAAATAAAAATATTCTTTATGAGAAAATAAAATAAAATAAATAAAATATAATATTTATCATTTTTAGGTTTTTTATGATTTTTAATATTTAAGAAAAATATATTTAATGAAATAAAACAAAATAAAATAAGTAAATGAAAATAATTGGGCCAGGGGTGTTGCAAGAAAGAAGGAGGCAGGAGGTTAGCAAAAAAAACATAGGGCCCAATGTGCTGAGCCCACGCTGCAAACAATCAAAAAAAGATGAAAAAATGTGAAAAAATGCAAAAAGGCAGCGCCAAGGCTCGAACCTATGACCTTAGGCATTTCTGCGCGCTGCCTTACCACTGGGGTGGCTGTACATCTGTTAGTTCAAATGAAAACAAAAATACATAACATGAATCACTTCCTTGCCCTGTACTTTATCTTCTTCCTCTAGCTAGTCGGACCACCTGTATCTCTCTCATTTCTCCATGAAAATGGAAACTCCAAACATGAAAATGATAGTATTTCTTCCCATGATTTCAACCATGTAACTCATGTAAACTAAAAGTCAAAGATCAAAGCTAATTTTACTGGCCCTAATTTAAAACCTAATTTTTACAGAAATTTCAAATCCAAAATTCTCTATACACAATGAATATAAATGAAATCTATGAACATGGTTGGCTTTAGTGCAAGGATATCTACATTTTATTTTCACAAATTGAGACCAAAAGATGCTTGTATGAAGAGATAGAAGTTAGAGTTTTACCTCTTTCAGTTGAGATCGTGAATGGAGTTTGAGCAAGTTTTGAGAAGGCTTGAGAATCTGTTTGGCTTGCCTGGGCCTCCCTGAGTGTGTTCCAATCCTTACTTTGCCTTGAAAGTTCCTGAATCTCCCTACTCAAGTCAACCTGCAAGCTTGAAATACAAAAATGGCAGATGGAGAAGGAGGAGTTACAGTGAGGGGATAATGGTCTGGAACACTTATATATGATGTATGTTAAGTGTTTAGGTGGTTAAAACTTAAAACGCACGAGTGGTTTTTAAGATTGATATGCAAGGTACAAAACTACAAGTTATGGCAGGTTTTTAGTGGTAGAGAGTTTGGGAGAGTTTCTAAGCTTTAGCAATCGTGTTCTAGGTCACAATACATTTGTGTATAAGTATAGGAAAGGTTAGACCTCAAGCTTCCTCAAGATTTTTGAGTTATAGCCTTTTGGCTCTATTGCTTGGTTTTGAAGAAAAGTGAGGAGATAACTCTCTAAGTGCTTGTACAAGCCTGATCTGAGTTGGTATAGGTCTTAGACACATTTCTTTTGGTTTATAGGGTTTGTGTGTGCAGAAAGAACAAGTGTAAATCTCAAGGAGTTGAGAATTGCAAAAGTTGTGCTTTATCAAAATGGAAATGGCAACTTTGTGCCATTTATGGAATTGTAGCTTGGACAAAGGCTCTAATGCTTGGATTAAAGATCTATCAGCTGTGTAAACATTTAATTATGGAGTTAGAAACAAGTATGAGGCCTGCAAAGCAAGGATTATGCAGCCTAGGTTTGAATTTGAATTTTGGTTCATCATGAAATGACTTGAAATCAAAGTGAGAAATTACCAACTTCATCTCTTCGATTCTCCATACTCAAGAATGATATCAAGGAGTTATTGGACATTTTGGAAATCTTTCAATGTGCTCTATAACTCATCTTTGAATTGCTTTCCAATATTCCTCTTGTAACTAGGTGAAAAGTTGCCATTAAGTTAGGTCAAAAACCTGCCTAAATTAGGGCAAAATTTCACTAAGTTATTTTAGTTCATGAGCATGTATTCACAAAATTATATCTTGAGATCCAAGCATCTTTAGGTGAAATTGTGTGAATCAAAGTTGTATATTTCATGGAGATATACAACTTTCATGTTGAGAACTTTCTTTGAATCATCTTGTATCATGGTGAAAATTTGGCTTAAAGTTGAGAAAAAATAAGAAATTTTTTATACTTGGAAAAATTTCTAAGTTAAGAAATTTCACATTTCAAAACAAAATCTTCAATCTTTGATTTCTTGATGAACAAGTTTCACATTTTGACATGTTTTGATGAATTGTGGTCTTTGGTACTTGATTTTGACCAAAAAGTCAAAGTTTGAGTTTTCAGTATACAATTGACTTTTGATCAGTTGACTGGAAAATTCATTTGTTAATCCAATGGATTTGCAATGTTTTGAACCATGTCATTAGGTCAAGATGATGCAATTTAACTCTTGAAATCATGCTTCAAACCAATTGATCATTTTCTAGGTCAAAAATCAGAAATTGCCCTTTCTCAGCCAAAACCCTAATTTTGACCATTTTGCCCCTTTTGATGATTTGATCAAATTTCTTGAGGAATTGTGGTCCAATTTTGATCAAATGATACATATGAGTCTAAAATGTTGATATGGATCAAAAATCATGAAGTTTGACTGTAGATTGGCTAGGGTTGACTTTTTCCCCAATCTAGTTGATTTTTAGGTCAACTGATCAATTGACTGATCAAAAATATGATTCAAAGCTTGAAACTTGGCATGAGTAATCTTGGGGGTCCCTAATTGTCCTTGAAATTCATATGAAGCATTGATAGTCCAAAAATCTGTGTGCAATCTCAAACCTTAATTTTGGGTCATTAGTGCATGATGAGATGTCTTGAGCTGGTCAAGCTCTAATCCAGTCTTGAGTCCAAAAGATCTTATGAGAAAGATATTGATAAATGAGAGGGCAAATTTTAGGGTACAACAAACCCGAGTAAATGCACATTTGGAGTGAGGTCCGGTAAACTCCTAGGCTTCATTGTCAGCGGTAAAGGTATCGAAGTGGACCCTGCAAAGGTAAAAGCAATACAAGAAATGCTTTCTCCTCGCACTGAGAAGGAAGTCAGAGGATTCTTAGGAAGGCTAAACTACATCGCCAGATTCATTTCTCACTTAACCACTACTTGTGAACCAATCTTCAAATTACTGAAGAAAGATTAAGTGTTGGATTGGAACGACGACTTCATGGCTGCCTTCGATAGGATCAAAGAGTACCTTCAAGAGCCTCCTGTTTTAATGCCTCCAGTCGAAGGAAGACCTTTGATCATGTATTTAACTGTCTTGGAAAATTCAATGGGGTGTGTGCTGGGGCAGCATGACAAATCTGGCCGAAAAGTGCATGCAATATACTACCTGAGCAAAAAGTTTACCGACTGTGAAACCAGATATTCACTGCTCGAGAAAAATTGTTGCGCTCTGGCATGGGCTGCTCGCCGGCTAAGATAATATATGTTGACCCACACTACCTTATTGATATCCAAAATGGATCCAATTAAATACATATTCGAGAAGCCCACCCTCTCTGGAAGAATAGCAAGATGGCAGATGATCTTGACTGAATATGACTTTCAATACACTACCCAAAAAGCAATAAAGGGCAGTGTGCTAGTCGATCACCTTGCTCATCAGGCTGTGGATGACTATCAATCCATGAAATTCGAGTTCCCAAATGAAGACATCATGTTGATAAACAATTGTGAAGAACTCAGACCATATGACGAACCTGAACAAGGATCCCGATGGACCATGGTTTTTGACGGAGCTTCCAACGCACTTGGCAACGGCATAGGCGTTGTGATCATATCCCCTAAAGGATGTCATACTCCCTTCACCGCAAGACTTTGTTTCAACTGTGCCAATAATATGGCGGAATATGAAGCATGTATTATAGGTCTCAAAGCTGCCATAGATTTGGGAATCAAGTCCTTAAAGGTATTTGGAGATTCAGCCTTAGTCATCAATTAGATCAAAGGAGAATGGGACACGAAGCATCCTAATCTCATCCCTTACAAAGAACGTGTGTTGACATTAATCCCATATTTTGAGGAAATTACCTTTGAGCATTTTCCATGAGAGGAAAATCAACTAGCAGACGCGCTAGCCATTAAGTCGTCCATGTTTAAAGTCGGGTGAGATAATGAGGCTCCTCGGATCACCATTGAGCGGATGGATGAACCAACTTACTGTCACGAGATTGATATTGAAGAATTAGTTGACAAGCCTTGGTTCCATGAAGTTAAGAGGTATCTCGAGGCCCAAGAGTATCCAGAGGGAGCTTCAGTCAATGATAAGAAGTTCTTGAGAAGATTTTCTGCTAAATTCTTCTTCAGTAACAGAATCCTCTATAAATGCAACTACGACTCTACTTTGCTTCGTTGCATAGACCAGAGTGAGGCAGAAAAGATCATGGTTGATTTACACGAAGGTACCTTTGGCACTCATTCTAGTGGGCACACGATGGTTAAAAGATCCTACGGGCAGGATACTACTGGTCCACCATGGAAGCGGATTATTATCAACAATCATGAACTTGTCACAAGTTCCAGATCTATGCTGACAAAGTACATGTGCCTCCAGTTCCGCTAAACGTCCTGACTGCTCCTTGGCCCTTTGCAATATGGGGCATTAACATGATTGGAGAGATCAAACCCATAGCTTCTAATGGACACCGCTTCATCTTAGTTGCCATTAATAACTTTATAAAGTGGGTCGAGGTAGCTTCATTCTCTTCTGTTACCAAGAAAGTTATGGCCCGATTCATTAAAGAAAATCTCATCTGTTGGTATGGTATCCTGAAGAGAATCATCACAGATAATGGTACCAATATAAACAATACTATGATTACCGTACTATGCGCACAATTCAAGATCCAACACCATAACTCCTCTCCTTACCGACCAAAGATGAATGGCAATGTAGAAGCCGCAAATAAAAACATCAAGAAGATCATACAAAAAATGACAGTGGCCTACAAGTACTGGCATGAGATGTTACCATTTGCTCTCGATGGTTACCGTACCATGGCACACACACCAACAGGGGTAACTCCTTTCTCTTTGGTATACGGTATGGAAGATGTCCTACCAATTGAAGTCCAAATACCTTCTCTAAAAATCATAAAAGATGCAGGGCTGAATGAAGATGAATGGATTCAAACTCGACTTGACCAGTTGAACTTGATTGTTGAGAAGAGGCTTATAGCTGTCTGTCATGGTCAGATATACCAAAAACGCATGATCAAAGCTTTTAACAAGAAGGTAGGACATTAGGTATATCGGGTTGGTGACTTGGTAATCAAGCATATCATATTGCCACAAGGTGATCCCAGGGGAAAATGGACTCCTACATACGAAGGACCATTTGTGATCAAAAACATATTCTCTAGTGGAGCAATGATCTTAACCACTATGGATGGTGACAACCTTTCGCAACCTGTAAACACTGACATAGTCAAAAGATACTACGCATGAATAAAGACCCGCTAGGTTGACTGGCCTAGGAAAAAATTAGGGCATCCCGGTGAACCAAAAGGGTTCAGGCAAAAATTAGGGATAAAATACAAAAAAAAATCCGTACACCCGGCAAGCTGAAAACCTGAAAGAGCGTTTTGGGCAAAAAAGGGTAACTCGATGGACTGAAAACTCAAAAGGGCAGTCCAGGAAAAAGTTAGGGATTGAAAGCGTATGACTATGTCCTGTTGGATCACCTTACAGACAACCTTTAGTATCGACTGAAAAACTCAAACGATTCTAATCGGCCTCGGACAAAGCAGCAAGTGGATGAGACGCTCAGAGACATGAAGGCTATAGTAGAGTGGGAACCCCATGGGATTATTTTACATAGCTATCATTTCTTTGTATCAGTTTTCATATTCTACGATGACATTCTCTTACTAGGATGTTCGTCTCTTTGTACAAAAATACTTATTCAAGTTAATACAAGGATATTCCTTTGAAAGTGTAAAACTATATTTTTTCTTTTATTTCCCTGTTTTGTTTGCCAAAGCGTCCAATGATTATTTTTGAACATATACATTTGAACGTGATTACTATTTACAAATGAGCTCAAAAAAGGGAGGAACAGAAAATAGAAAGACAATCACTAATGGCTTTAAGAAATAGGATAATATATATAGGCCATTCCATAAAATCCCCGCAGGTACTTTTTCCAGCAAGAGCGGAAGCAAGGACATCCTACTACAGGAACACTAACGTATCTCCAATATGCAGCCTAATGATATCAGGCGCTCTCGCATTCTCGATGGAGCAGAACTTCCAGCTACCGCTCCAAATATTCCCCAGTGAAAGTCGCCCATCTTCTCAAGATTCCCCAGCAGGATTTCACGAAGTCCACAAGCAATGCATGATGTTTCCCTTCCCCAACATAGTTTATTTCTCTAATTTTGGAAACCCATCCATCAACACTTCAATTTCAACAAAATATGAAGACATGCACTCCACATCCCCAGCAGCAGTCAGGGATTTATTTTCCCTAATCCAACGACACTACAACAAAACAATTAATATGTTCATACATTGCATTTATACGTCACAACATTGACAACACAAATACATATAGCGTAATTTCCTTTATTTTGAGAAACAACATTATACCATGCACTTCATGAATCATTACATTGCATACAACTAACTCTTCACCTTTTTAGGAAAGATCAATCAACAGAAAATTATCATCAAATTTTCAACAAGACAAGGCAAATGTCTATGAACAAGCCGATAACAGATCAATTCCTGAGAAAGGACTGGTCGACCATCTACATAACGTAAATTTCCTTCAGACCCCTGTCGGTTCAGTTTAAATCTCTCAACGGTTTATTCTGATTCTTCCCCGCAGACATCTTCTCTGGTTCAGATAAGTCGCTTCAAGATTTATTCTGATTCTTTTCCAGACCCCTGTTGGTTCAGTTTAAATCTCTCAACGGTTTATTCTGATTCTTCCCCGTAGACATATTCTCTGGTTCATATAAGTCGCTTCAAGATTTATTCTGATATTTCTCCAGACCCCTGTCAGTTAAGTTTAAATCTCTCAACGGTTTATTCTGATTCTTTCCCACAGACATCTCCTCTGGTTCATATAAGTCGCTTCAAGATTTATTCTGATTCTTTTCCAGGCCCCTGCTGGTTCAGTTTTAAACCTCTCAATGGTTTATTCTGATTCTTTCCCACAGACTTCTTCTCTGGTTCAGATAAGTCACTTTAAGATTTATTCTGATTCTTCTCCAGACCCCTGTTGGTTCAGTTTTAAACCTCTCAACAGATTATTCTGATCCTTTCTCACAGACATCTTCTCTGGTTCAGATAAGTCGCTCCAATATTTATTCTGATTCTTTTCCAAACCCATGTTGGTTTAGTTTTAAACCTCTCAGCGGTTTATTCTGATTCGTTCCTAGTAGACACTTTCTCTGGTTCAGATAAATCGCTCAAAGATCTATTCTGATTCTCTCCAGTTAAAGAATACCCAAGACCTCTTTTGGTTGAGTTTAAACCTCTCAACAGTTTATCCTGATACTTTCCAATTATACATTTTCTATGGTTCAAGATTTATCTTATTCTTTCCAGTCAAACAATATTCAGGACTTCTGCTAGCTTCATTTTAAATTGACCAAAGATTTACTTTGATTCTTTTCCCAATTGAAGTCAAATTCAGACTTAGTCTAATTTCTGTCAACAATCACCTTTGGATGGAACCTATAAGCCCATCTCCGACAACTCTCCATCATTTCTCCAAATGGAATCTTTAAGCCCATTCCCTACACAATTAACCAACACACCATTGAGTGCAAATTTCTAGGCACTCTAGTGTTCAATAATCTTCAACTTTCGACTACGAACGACAAACATGCCTATCTCACTTTTCAAGTCTAAGAAGATTGAACAGGGGCAGCTGTTGTACCCCAAAATTCACCCCCTCATTTCTCAAAGGATCCTCCTAGACTCTCAGGATTGCTTCTATCAAGTTTCAAGTCTCGGACTACAATTTCCCAAGAAAGACATTCACAAGGACAAAATGGGCGAAATTAGGGTTTTTACTGAAAAATGACCGAACTCTGATTTTTGACCTAATACCTGGGTTAATGGTTGGAAGTATGATCACGAGGATCCGAGCGCGTCATTTTTATCTAATTGCATTTTTCAATTCATCTCCTGAGATCAGTGGATTGATAGACAAAATTCAGTCAACTGGTGGGAAAAGTCAATTGTACACTAAAAAGTCAAACTTTGACTTTTTGACGAAAAGTTGAATCCCAAAAATCATATTTTATCAAGACATCCAAAATATGAAATTTGATCATCAAAGATCAAGAAAGTCAAAAATCCAACTTTTGCAAGACTTGGAAAGTTTTCTAAGTTAAGTTCGTTGCTTCATGACATCTTGTCACTACAATTAAAGATAATTCAAGTTATTTCAAAGTGGCATTTCTACAAGTTTACAAATCCTAAACTTTGTATTGCTTGGAGTTTTTCATTTGACTCAAAACCTTGCCACAATGCTTTGCCTTTGATACAATGTGCATAAATTTCTCCACAAACCAAACTTGTTTCATGCTGCAAACTATGCTGTCCAAATTTTGGCTGAACACAAAAATGATATGTTATTTCTATGCATTGCCACAACACTCCAAAAACCTGTTCATTTGATGTCCTACAAAACCTTGTGCTATGCTGCACCACAAACCTGTCACAAAACCTGTATATTCTGCTCTATACAATCTAAAAAACCAGTCCAAAACTGCTCTATGCAGTCTGCTCCAACCTGCATCATAACAGCCACAAAATTGCACCAAAATGGCAAAAGAAAATTGTGTGGAAAAAAGCATCAAAGCAGTGGGCAAAAATAGTTCAAAACAACTTATTTTTTTTCCCTCCTAAACCTCAGTCAAGGGGTACAAAAGGGACTGACTCATAAGACACGAGGAGGATTCTTTTTGGAGTAGAAAAAAAGGAGAGAAAAGAAAAACAAATTTTTTGTTAAAACCAGCCCATTCATAAAACCCAGTTCCTCCATAAAAGCTTTGTTCATCTTCAACTCTGTTTAGACTCATCAAAACAGAAAAGATCCACAATCCACTATTATACAACCTTGCTAACCCTCCCATAAATCCTCAAAACACTTCATATCACATAGATACTGCTCAAGCTCAAGAACAGATTCTGTAATGCTCTTATTCTCAACTTCTAAACAAAAGACAGTACTACATAAACTTGACTATTGGGATTTGATTAAGCAACCTTCAACACAAAGGAAAGTCTAGTAGCTTCCTGGAGTTTCATTAAAGTCCACACATCATCTTGAAGGGTTTCAGACTCAAAACCGAAAGTGCAGTTGCAAGGTAAGTCATCTCAACCTTGCATTTTCCATACATCATTGTTGGTTTATTTCTGAAGATAAGATGAAGTAATCATTACTCTTGAAGTTAATCATTTCCTTCATGTTCATTTTTATCATTTATATGTCGAAAACTGACTGATACATGCAAAAGAATGGTGATAAAGGCAAAAAACTGTAACATGGGTCGACACATACCCACATGGGTCAACTCATTCTAAGTGAAAAAGTAGGGTATGAGTCGACACATGGCTGTATGCATCGATTCATACTGCTACCCAGGGCCTAAAACAGAAAGATGGAAGGTGCATGACTCGACACAAAACGCGTATGTGTCGACACAAGCAGGGAATGAGTCGATACATCCCATTATGCGTCGGATCATACTGAGTTGATTTAGTTTGGCAGGGGCAAGGAAAAGTTATGTGTCGATGCATAACAGCATGTGTCGACACATAATAGTTCAAAATGCTGTTTTCCTCTCTTTTTACACTTTTTCTGTATTATATACATATATACTTCATTACTATCCACTTATTCGATATGGTTGTAATAGTTAGACAATTATTTCATCCCCATTTGCAAACTGTATCCCCATCCCCCTAATGGTGTAATAGCGTAGGATTTTAATTTTCGCAAGTTTACCGTTTTTTATATAATTGCTAGTAAGATAGGATGTATATGGCAAGATAAAAACAACCGCTAGATAACCCTAATCAAACACAAACTAACTTGAATCGAACACACTTTTAACACGCGCACCTCTAGGGTAACCTCGCTTGTTTCCTCGGAAACACAGTCATGTCCCTCGAACATGGGACGCTTTATTAAATACCCTTCGATAAAAAAGATCGCAGTCCCTCGATGGCCCTCGATGTTGCCTTCGGTAAAACGATCTAGTCCCTTACGAAAAATTTCTAAAGCGTCTCATAAGTTGCCTCCTATGACTGTACGATTGACCTGCGCCTGTCCCTTTAAATCCAATGACGGGGCTTCTTACCAAAACAATGGTAAGATAGCAACATCTAAAGGAGGAGGAAAAGAATATCTAAGACCTTTTGAGTAGGTATATTTGCTCCTAGTTTCTCTCTTGCTCACAACAAAAACATTTTATACACCCACACTCTCATTTTGAAACATTTTCAAACGACAACACTTTGTACACGTTCTTATAGAAACGAGAGACATTACAAAGACACCTTTTCAAAATCACTTTCAAAAAACACATTACACAAACACTTCTTTGAACTATTTTCGAAATAACACTTTGTACGCGTTCTTATAGAAACAAGAGCTATTACAAAGACATTTTCAAAATACTTTCAAAACCCGCACCACAAGCACAGTCAAACAAAAGCAAGTGATCTAGCAAGCAACTAAGAGCCCGTAGATAACTACGGATGAAAAGGGTGTTAATACCTTCCCTTTTCATAATCTACCCCCCGAACTCAAGAAAACATCTCTAAAGGTCTTTCCTGTTGTTTTCAGCCTTTCCTTTTGGATAAAAGAAAAGTCGATGGCGACTCTTGCTATCCGCACAATTTCAATAAAATGCAAAACACCAAGTCAGTTTCCCACCGCGTTACACACTTGATCTTTCTTCAAGAGTTTGAAGATTGGCTCACAAGTAGCAGTTAGATGGGAAATGAACCTGGAAATGTAATTTAGGCGTCCCAAGAAACCTATAATTTCCTTCTCAGTGCGAGGAGCCGACGTCTCTTGTATAGCCTTCACCTTTGCAGGGTCTACCTGAATACCTTTTTCACTGATAATGAAACCTATGAGTTTACCAGACCTTACCCCAAAGGTGCACTTATTCGGATTTAACCTTAGCTTGTACGTCTTCAACCTATCAAACAACTTTTGTAGATGACCAAGGTGCTCTTCCTCAGTTTGAGACCTGGCTATCATGTCATCAACATAGACCTCTATCTCATGGTGAGTCATGTCATGGAACAAAGCTCCCATAGCTCGCTGATAGGTTTACCCAGCGTTCTTCAATCCAAACGACATCACTTTGTAACAGAAAGTTCCCCATTGTGTGACGAAGGTTGTCTTCTCCATGTCTTCGGGTGCCATCTTGATCTGATTGTAGCCAGAGAAACTTTCCATGAAGGAAAAGACTTTATGTTGCGCGGTGTTATCAACTAGAACGTCAACGTGGGGAAGCGGGAAGTCGTCCTTGGGGCTTTCCCTGTTCAAATCTCTGTATTCCACACACATACGTACCTTTCCGTCCTTTTTAGGCACCGAGACTACGTTAGCAACCCATTAGGGATAAGAGGTGACAGCTAAGAACCCAGCGTTGAACTGTTTCATAACCTATGCTTTAATTTTCTCTGACATTTCAGGACGCACACGACGAACCTTCTGCTTTACTGGAGGGAAATCTTCTTTAGTTGGTAGACGATGAACCACAATATCTGTGTCTAGCCCCGGCATGTCTTCATATAACCAGGCAAAGATCTAGACATAATCATGCAACATCTGTATTGTAACACCCCAATTCTACCCCAAGCAATTATGCAAAATAAATCAGTCATAAAATTTCAATCATACAAATGAATCGGGACGTCACAAATTCTTCTAACAAAATTCATTGCATTCATCGTGGATATATAACATTTTTTCAAACATCGGATGAACCATCAACAGAACATCTTTAATCAAATAAATCAACAACTACGCAGCGGAATTCTCAATAACATCTTTAAACTACACAACAACTTCGAAACATCTCATATTTAATAATAACCAATTTGAAATTCAACAACTGAAAATCAACAATCAAAAATCAGCAAATGTTCATCCCCCCGAGTGTTACATATCAGAGCAATGACACCGACTCGAACTACTGAAGGTATACAACCTTCACTCTCGATTACCTGCACATTACCAACATAAGGGCAACATTCAAACGGAAGGGGTGAGATATCTAACAATATAATAAAGCGCATGATAATTAATATATTAAGTTAGATCCACAAAATCACCACTTCTCATCTCATAATCAACGACAATCTCAACAATAATATACATTCACCAACATTAAAATACACTTCTTTTATGAAATCATATAATGCGACTCAATACTATGCAAATGCATGTCGTACCATTGGAGCAGAACTCCCATCTCAAAAATTTGCCAATTAATAGAGGCATCAACAAGGCACTGCCTTCATCTTAAAATTTGCCAATCCAGGCCATCTCAGCGAGCATAAGCTCCATCTCAAAAAAATGCAATGTATGCGACACAACCATGAATGTAATAACAACACTCAAGTTAACAACATCTCAAATCATCTCAAAACACATCTCAAATTAACATCTCAAATTAACATCTCAAATTAACATCTCAGATCATCTCAAATAATCATCTCAAAAACATCTTGAAATAATCAAAATAATTCATCAAGCATCATTTATTTATTATAAATCATCCACACAATATTATTAATAACTTCTCACTAAATCAACATTGTCATCCTGTAACTCTAATATCAAGACCGACACCATCCTACTGTTATAGCTCAAACAACAGCTTCTAAGCATCTAACATTCACCATTCTGTACAAAACCAATCTTAACGTCAAACGCAACTTCTGACCAGAACACTTCTAATAACACAGCTTCTAACCAACCCAACTTCTAATAACACAGCTTCTAATAATGCAACTTATGGCCGACACAATCTTCTGACTAATACAACTTCTGACTAACCCCATCTTCTGACTAGTACAACTTCTGACTAGCCACATCTTCTGACTACTACAAATTCTGACTAGCCACATCTTCTGACTAATACAACTTCTGACTAACCACATCTTCTGACTAATACAACTTCAGACTAACCATATCTTCTGACTAATACAACTTGTACTAGCCACATCTTCTGACTAATACAACTTCTACTATCAGAACCTCTATTCTCTAATAGTGCAACGCAATTTCTAACTAACATATGTATGACATCAGAACTTCTACCTTGCACTAATCTGACGCAACTTCTATTAACATACTTCTAACATCAGAACTGCTAATTTTTATTCATCCTACTATTTTGATTCTTTTCTTGTTATCAACCTAATTAGGAACAGTATGCCAAACGCCATCCCTAATTAATTCATGGTTCTAGACAACAACTTCTGATATCCTCCACGTACGGTCCTACGTTTTTCACCACTGTAACGTTCTGCGTTTTCCTCACTGCAGTATTCTATGTTTTCTTCCCTGCATCTTACTATGGGTTTCATAACTAAAGCCTTAGAACTTAATCTAATCATGATAATTCATCACCCATAATTACTTATAATTCTACAGCGTTTCAACAACATCAATGCATCAATATTCATCAAAATTCATCAATTCTCATCATACATCAATCATATATTCTCAATTCAAGAACAAGACAACAATCACCTCTAACCCCACATACCAATCATCATAACCCAATTATAGAGTCAGAACCCCATCCTTACCTTGGATTGGAGGTTGCTCTACAATTTCCGGGTTGAATTCTCGTTCTGCCATCTTTCCACTTTTTCCAGCAGCTTCATGTTCTCTTCTAAATCCTTATTCTTTCTTCTGCTTCTTTCTTTCTATTCTACTCCAACAAATAATAAAATAACCATATTATTCTATTATTCCTTATTGGGCTTAAAACCAATACACCCCCTTATTACTTCTACTCCCTCAAAATAAGCCCACATCAAAAAAAATATTATACTTCTAATATTATTTCACCACTAAATAAAATAATAAATCCAATTAATTATAACACATCTTCACCAATATTCCAAAAATAGTTTAATTAAATAATTAATTAAATTACGGGCGTTACAACTCTCCCCCACTTAGAATATTTTCGTCCTCGAAAATTTACCTCAATCAAACAATTCAGGATAGGAGTCTCGCATCTTGCTCTCTAACTCCCAAGTCATGCTTTCACCAGCAGCTCCTAGCCACACCACTTTAACCAAGGTAATCTCTTTGCCCCTTAGAGTCTTCATTTCACGATTCGTGATCCGTACAGGCATCGTCTCCACCGTAAGATTATCCCGTACTTGCACATTATCCATAAGAATCACATGAGATAGATCTGAAATATACTTTCGAATTTGCGACACATGAAACACATCATGCAAATTCGAAAGATTAGGCGGTAAAGCCACTCTATAATAAACATCCCCCACTCTCTCCGAAATCTGATACGGTCCAATAAAACGAGAAGTGAGCTTCTTAGACTTCAACGCTCGCCCAACACCAGTCACAGGTGTAACTCTTAAAAACACATGGTCACCAGCTTGAAATTCTAAATCCTTCCCTCGCTTGTCATGATAACTCTTCTGTCTACTTTGGGAAGCTTTCATCTTTTCTCTGATCAACTTCACCTTCTCAGTAGTCTCACAAACAAGTTCAGGTCCAAGTACTACACTTTCTCCAAATTCATGCCAACATAACGGAGTTCTACATCTTCGACCATACAACGCTTCAAAAGGTGCCATCCCAATACTGGAATGATAATTGTTATTATAAGTGAACTCTATCAACGGAAGATAAGTATATCATGAACCTCCCTTCTCAAGAACACATGCCCTCAGCAAATCTTCCAACGATTGAATCGTCCGTTCAGTCTGACCATCTGTCTGAGGATAATACGCTGAACTCAGCCTCAACTTAGAACCTAAAGCTTCTTGCAAACTTTTCCAAAAATCAGAAGTAAATCTTGGATCTCTATCTGACACAATGCACAAAGGAACACCATGCAGCTTCAAAATCACACTAATATAAATCTCATCCAACTTCGACACTGGAAAAATGATGTTAATAGGAATAAAATGAGCTGACTTTGTAAGCCTATCAACAATCACCCAAATCGAATCATGTCCTCTTAAAGTATTAGGCAACCATGTCACAAAGTCCATTGAAATGCTATCCCATTTCCATTCTGGAACTTCCAACGGTTGCATCAATCCTGCAGGCTTCTGATGTTCAACTTTCGACTTCTGACAAGTCAAACATGCATACACAAACCGAGCCACATCACTCTTCATTCCAGGCCACCAAAACAAACCTTTCAAATCTTGATACATCTTTGTAGCTCCTGGATGAATACTCAACTTTCTTCGATGACTCTCTTCAAGTATCACTTTCTTCATCTCAGCATCATCAGGAATACAAATCCGATTACGAAATCTCAACACACCTTGCTCATCTAACTTAAAATCACTATTCTCAGATTGATCAGTCCCAACCATCAAATCTACCAATTTCACATCCAACTTCTGAGCTTCTCTGATACTGTCTAGAAATTCATTATTAATTTTCAACATACCCAACATAACACTTTGCGGCATAACCTCGCAAACTAAGCTCATATCTCTGAACTGCTCAGTCAATTCCAACTCTTTAATCATCATCGCTGACATATGTAAAGTCTTTTGACTCAACGCATCAGCTACCACATTCGCTTTTCCTGGATGATAATTCAAACTGAAATCATAATCCTTTAACAATTCCAACCATCTTTGTTGTCTCATATTCAACTCCTTATGGTCAAACAAATACTTCAAACTCTTATGGTCACTAAACACTTAAAATCTAGAACCATAAAGATAATGCCTCCAAATCTTCAACATAAAAACAATTGCAGCAAGTTCTAAATCATGTGTAGGATAGTTCTTCTCATGAGTCCTCAACTGCCTTGACGCATAAGCAACTACCTTACTATTCTGCATGAGCACACCTCCTAAACCCATCTTAGAAGCATCACAATACACCACAAAAGACTCTCCTGGATTAGGCAACATCAAAATCGGAGCCGACGTTAACCTCTTCTTCAATTCTATAAAACTTTCTTCTCACTGAACATCCCATACAAAAGCTTTACCTTTACAAGTCAACTTAGTCAACGGGAGTGACAACTTAGAAAATCCTTCGATAAACCTTCTATAATAAGTAGCTAATCCCAAGAAGCTTCTAATCTCAGTAGCTGACTTTGGAGTTTCCCATTGCAACACAGCATCAACCTTCGATGGATCTACAGTAATGCCACTACCTGAAATCACATGACCAAGAAAACTAACCTCTTTTAACCAAAATTCACACTTGGACAACTTTGCATACAACTTCTTATCTTTTAAAACTTGCAATGCTACTCTTAAATGTTCAGCATGCTCTTCTTCTGACTTAGAGTAAATCAAAATATCATCAATGAACACCACTACGAACCGATCCAAATAAGTATGAAAGATACGATTCATATATTCCATGAATACTCCCAGCGCATTAGTAACACCGAAAGGCGACACCGAATACTCGTAATGTCCATAACGCATTCTGAAAGCCGTCTTCTGAATATCTTCGTTCTTCACTTTAATCTGATGATAACCCGACCTCAAATCAATCTTACTAAACACAAGGGCATCACCAATTGGTCTATCAAGTCATCTATTCTTGGAAGCAGATACTTGTTCTTAATCGTCACTTTATTCAGCTGTCTATAATCAACACAAAGCCTCATACTTCCATCTTTCTTCTTTACTAACAACACTAGAGCTCCCCACGGTGATACACTTGGTCTTATAAACTTATTCTCAAGTAACTCTTCCAATTGCTTCTTCAACTCAGACAATTAAGATGCAGACATCCTGTATGGTGCCATAGACACAGGTCTGGTACTAGGTACAAGATCAATAGCGAATTCAATTTCCCTCTCTGGCGGTACATCTGGAATCTCATCAGGGAAAACTTCAGGAAATTCACACACCACCTGCAATTCCTCAATTATAGCTTGAGTCTCTACAAATAGCGACGCCATCAACGAGAACATTTGTGCTTCCTCTTGCATCAACTTTCTCAACTGTCTAGCAGACAAGAGACCATCTTCCTCTTCTTCAGGAGTAGAAAACTTCACCGACTTGTCATAACAGTTAATATGAACATAGTTATGCTCTAACCAGTTCATACCTAAAATTATGTCCAAACTTCTTAACGGTAAATAAACCAAATCAACAACAAAGTTTGTCGAAGATCGACAAGGGACACTTCAAACACACAAAAGAAGTAGTCACTGACCCCTTGGCTGGAGTATCGACGACCATTTCTCCATTTAAAGAAGACAACATAAGACCCAATCTTTCAACACAATCAGCAACAATAAAATAATGCATAGCACCAGTATCAATAATAGTAATTAAAGGAGTACTATTAATGAAATGTGTACCTCTAATAAGTCCGTCCTCAACAGCTGTCTGATCCTCAACCAAAGCAAACACCTTTCCACTTGACTGAGCCTTCTTCGGTTTTAGACACTGACTACCAATATGCCTGTCTTCTCTACAGTTGAAACAAATCACATTCTTGTGTTCACACTCTGATACAACATGTTCGTTCTTACCACAACGATAACATCTCTTCACTTCAGCAGTGCACACATTACTCTTGTACCCAGGTTTCCCACACTTGAAGCAAATCACACCAGTAGGAGCATCTCCCCCACTAGTCCTCTGACCATGAGCAACTTTCTGTTTACCTTTACCAGTTGGGGCATCATAAGGCTTACCACGATTCTGTTGGTGCTTACCCCTCTTCTCACTGATAATCTTGTAATGTGCATTATTATCTTCCTCATAAATCCTGCAGCTATCAACCAAATCAGCAAAGACACGGATCTTCTGGTATCCAACTGCCTTCTTAATCTCCGGGCGCAACCCATTCTCAAACTTAATACACTTTGAAAACTCAGCATTTTCCTCAGTGTAATGCGGATAAAACTTAGCCAACTCAGCAAACTTGGCCGCATACTCAACAACTGACATACTTCCTTGCTTCAGCTCAAGGAACTCAATTTCCTTCTTACCACGGACATCTTCAGGAAAATACTTTCTCAAAAAATCCCTACGGAACACAGCCCAAGTGACATCCTCACCTGCAACTTCTAATCTTTGACAAGTCTCTAGCCACCAGTCATCAACCCCGACTGCTAGCATATGAGTCCCATAACGAACCTTCTGCGCTGGAGTGCAGTCCATCACGCGAAAGATTCTCTCAATCTCTTTCAACCACTCCAATGCTCCGTCAGGATCATACTTTCCCTTGAACGTAGGCGAATTCTCTCTCTGGAAAGTCGCCAAGCTACGATATCCAGCATTCCCGTCAGCATTCGGCTGATTTTCCATCGCACGAGTCATTGCTTCTAAAGCAGCAGCAAGGGCAGCATCATTCCTTCCAACCATCTCAACTTCTCACTACAACATAAACAACTGTTAGAACTCAAAATAACAATACTCGATTGTTAAACAACTACGACTCGACGACAAGGTCAGACCAACCTTTTGCTCTGATACCAACTTTGTAACACCCCAATTCTACCTCAAGCAATTATGCAAAATAAATCAGAGTTATAAAATTTCAATCATACAAATGAATCGGGATGTCACAAATTCTTCTAACAAAATTCATTGCATTCATCGTGTATATATAACACTTTTTCAAACATCGGATGAACCATCAACATAACATCTTTAATCAAATAAATCAACAACTACGTAGCGGAATTCTCAATAACATCTTTAAACTAAACAGCAACTTCGAAACATCTCATATTTAATAATAACCAATTTGAAATTCAACAACTAAAAATCAACAATCAAAAATCAGAAAACGTTCATCCCTCCGAGTGTTACATATCAGAGCAATGACACCGGCTCAAACTACTGAAGGTATACAACCTTCACTCTCGATTACCTGCACGTTACCAACATAAGGGCAACATTCAAACAAAATGGGTGAGATATCTAACAATAATATAAAGCGCATGATAAAGCACATCGAGAGTGTATACTGCAAAGAATACAGCTATTAATTAATAGGTTAAATAAGTTTTTGGTCCTTCTAAATATCTTAAATTTCGTTTTTAATCCCTTTAAATTTTTCCTTCAAAGAATGGTCCTCCTAAAAAATTAAATAATAACTTTTGGTCTCTCCTGACAAAATCGTAGCTAAAATGATCTCTAGTTTCGTTGTTAAATAAAAACTATCGCTAAAACCGTCGCTAAATTGTAAAAATCGTCTAAATTGCAGGAGGGACCAAAAGTTAAAATTCAATTTTTTAGGAGAACCATTCTTTAAAGAAAATTTTTAGAGATTAAAAATGAAATGTGAGATATTTAAAGAGACTAAAAATTTATTTAATCTTTAATTAATTAATTTATAAAAAATATTTATTTATATATGAGACGGAGAAAATATTTTATAAGATTACTTTGAATTTAGTAATTTTGAATCACTCTCAAATGTCTTAGAGTTGGAACGTAGAAGTACCTAGAATAATTCAGCCTATAATCGAGTTTGCACAAGATTGATGAAAACTCAAATGTAGGAAAGAGAATCTGGAATATTAGTAAAGAGGATGCATATTTTAGTATGTGATTTCATAATTCAGAATGACTAATTTATAGGCCAAGTTAGTGTTGTTTCACAAGGTTGCGACCCTTGATGAAACATACATTTTCAGCAACACTTTTACCAAATGTTGCAGTATTTTGTCTATAGATATACTTTTACAAAATATTGCATTTATAACAACAGTTCAGAAGTGTTGCCTATTCTAACTGCATGCTGCAACACTTCATGTAGTGTTGCCTATTTTTGAATTCAAATTACAAACTACCTAATGCAACACTTTACAAAGTGTTGCCTATTTCTGAATTCAAAAAATAAATTTACTTGCATATTTTCTTGTCATTTTGGAACACACACATGGTGATTAATTATTATTAATTACAAGAATGTCTAATTCATTATGGTGACTACATTGTCACAAACTCAATACTGGACTATAGGCTCCCTCAAGATCACATGCCAGGTAGGTTTAGATTCTCAGATTATTCTCACGTTCAGGGATCTAGACATTTATGCTCAGTTATTTTTAAGACCTTAATTAAGACGTTGTTTGAACTTAGACATATTATCATTAGAAATTTAGTCAGTTTAGACATGAGGTAATCATGGTTGGCCAATATGATATAAATATTACTCCTAATGTGTATACCTATATGAAGATTTAATTACTCTTTGTCTATGATCCGTGAGATGTGATCATCAGTCTATCCATATAATAGTCTCAATGTTTTAATGTTAATCGACTTCACAATAAAGCTTGACTATTAATACTTTATAAATGATGTCCTTGTACTTAATGGTGTCTCCCAATCAAGTCACACTTAATACTTTATCAAACAGACTAGATATTATATGGATTTTATTACTAAAAAAACAAACATAATAAAGAAATGTCTTATTATTATTAATAAATAATTCGACATAAGTACCAAGTAATAATTAAAATGTTAACCTTTAGAGCTTACACCTACAAAGAATAAGTATGATAAATGTTGCATAATAACAAAGAATGATATTCTATTTAGTATTTTCATGGTGGATCAATCTGATATAAATATTATTCATAATATGTATATCCATGGTATGGGATATGTGATCATTAATATATCCACATAATAGTTTCAATGTTCTAATATTAATCCACTTCGTAATAAAGCTTGACTATTGATACTTTAAGAATAATGTTCTTATATTTAATGGTGCCTCACAATTAAGTCACACTTCATTCTTTATCACGAACTAGCTATTCTAGAGACTTTATTACTTTAGAAAAATAAACATAATAAAGAAATGTCTTATTATTATTAATATATAATTCAATATAAGTACCAATTTCTAATAAAATTATTATCCTTTAGAGCTTACACCAATAAAAAATATGTATGATAAAGGTTGAACAATAATAAAGAATAGCAAAGAATAACATTCTATGTAGCTTTCTCATGGTGGGTCAATCCAATATAAATATTACTCCTAATATGTATATCTATGTGAAAACTTAATTACTCTTTATCTATGATCCAAGTTCCGAGATATGTTACCATTAGTCTATCCACATAATAGTTTCATTTCTTTAATGTTAACCCCTTTCACAATAAAGCTTACTATTGATACTTTAAGAATAGTGTTCCTATATTTAATGGTGTCTCATAATTAATTCACACATAATTCTTTATCAAAAGAACTAGCTATTTTAGGGACTTTATTACATTAGAAAAACAAGCATTATAAAGAAATATCTTATTATTATTAATAGATAATTTTATACAAGTACCAAATTCTATATTGACCTCTAGAGTTTACACCAACAAAGAATAAACATGATAAATGTTGCACTATAAATAATAGAGTCATCTCCCATTTTCAAATTATTAAGAGAGAAGAAAACAAAGAAAGCTCATACTAAAGGAAGATAAAACAATATGAACACTTCATTCATTAATAATATTCTTATAAGCATACTAAACGAGCACAATCTGAGAGAAACATTGGGCATCACACACGGTAATGAAAAAAAAATAGAAGCCTGAAAGGTAGGATTCTCCTAAAGAACAACCACTATGTTATCCATTATTTTCTCGTTTAGGATTAATATGCTCCCTGGATATTTCACCTCGGGGTGAAAGAATTTTACCTATTTCAAGTTATTCTCAAAGGTCACCTATATAATGGAATAACTAAACTCAATGACTTTCACATATTTTTTTGATCAAATGAACCTTTTCAGACTGGATCTCCTGCAACTTCTCCTCAGTTACTTTCAAAATATTTTAGGCTTCACTCAGAGTCTTATTTAATCCCCCTATTTTCTTGTGGTAGTAGTCTAAAGCCTCACTTACATTGGAGAAATCATTTTACATATCAAATAATGTCTTTTAGGTAGTTGCTAAGGTCGCATCCTTCTCTTTTATCCGTATAGTAAATCCATTCACCTTATCATCTTACAAGTAAGGATACTCATACATCCTCGCCTCATCTCACATTTCTCTTAGAAGTTTTTTTTACTCAATGGTGTCATGAAGAAACATGTATATTTCTAAAACAAGCACACGGAAATGATATTTGAGAATGTCCTTATCTTTTTGAAGACTCTCGGGCGTCAGGATATTACCCTTCCTTGTGGCCCCAAAAACCAACAAAGTGGCATCCTTGGTATGACGTATTTTCCATATCCTCTTGACAAAATATATTCACTTTACCCATAAAATATGCATAGTCTTCTTTAGATACGTAAAATCAAATCTATCTTACTGTCACTCTCACCATTAGGACGACGAGAACACTCGTGTGCTTGTGCTTGATTACATGTGGGCCTAGGTAACTTCTTAGATCGGGTTTACCCAACTGAAGAATGATTAAAGTGGTCATATTTGGAAGGCCATCCATCAGGAAGATCATCCTTTAGAGTGGCACAACAATAACAGTGGATGGCGAGGGCGTATTCCTCAACTTTATTATCATATGGAGCATTGTCTTCGAACAACTTATCTTATATGCAATACCTAGAAGAAAAAAAGGTAAAGTTAGTTATTTCCCTCAATATAGAATAACCAAATATACAAAAGATGTTTCCACGCTTACCAAAGATGTTACACCTCTTCTCTTTGGTGTTTACTCTCACTAGAAGACGAGTCTCAATATATCACCCCAGGCACTGCCAACAAAGTCATGGCCTTCACACAAAGCATTGAGCTTATTCTACAAATACCAATCCTCTTTAGATAAATTATCAAGCGCATATTTGTATGTCCTCACTCTTACTAAGAAGTGATTTTAGAAGCAAATATTTAGTGAACTTATAGATACCCCTTAAAGGGTGTCGCACTAAATATTACATATACTCTCTTGAGTAGTATTAGTTAGGGGTGTGACCAAGTAATACTTGTTCTTGAAATTTTTCAAGTCATCAACATATACTTCAAACATATTTTTCCTTTCCTGAGGGAGAGTAAACCTTGACTTAAGTCCAAGTTGGTCGAAGTTTGTTGGATGTTAAAGAGATGGAAGAAGAGCGTTAGAGTTGGAGCGCCTTTCTTATATTCACACTAGTATTGAATGACTTTGATCTAATCCTGACTCAAGGGGTGCGCTACAAATAGAAGATCCCCATGTGATAAATAATCCTAACCTCAAAATCATTAAAGGGAAGTCAGAACCCCATCGGAGAAAAGAGACATCATGGAAGGGGAGAACACAGTTTGTGTACTGACTACACAACCTCTTAGCACTTTCATGGGGAAACACTCACCCAATCAGAGGAAGGGACCACCTTAGTAAAGGCATTATCTAAGCCACGTCATTAACAAAGACATAAATAGTGTGTTGTGTCTCTTGATCCACCCATAGGAGTTGATCTTCGACCTCTAGAACTTCACCATTTTGTTTATCCTTTAAATCCATTCTTACTTATTGTCAAAATATTTATAAAAAAAACCGGCCATAAGTACAAGAACATGATTATGATTCTATCTACCACCTAACTTTATTATCAGTTAGATCATAACCAAAAGCACATATGTGTGCCCTAATATAAGTTTAAGTCTTCTTCTCTTGCCTAAGTCACCCACATACTCTAGATTGGTTAAAGGCAAAAATAATAAAGAAAAACCTATGGAAAGTTCTTTGGAGCTAATAACACCAAGGGTGTCCTCCTCTCCAGCAATAATATCGTCGTCTTCTAGGTTTCCCATAGAGGTCATATCCACAATGCTAGCAAAAAATCGACAAGACGATAAAGAATAAAGATTGTTACCTTAAAAAGCTTAAAACTTTCAAGATATGACGAGATTGATTCACTAGGATTCCAAGAGGAACGTAAGTGCAGAGAATGGAAACCTTAAATAAAGAAGAAATACATGATGATTCAAAAACAGTAATAGGGAGAAGAATAAACGCTTTGCAAATGAATAAGATAAAAGAAAGATTAATTTTTTCATATATATATATATATATATATATATATATATATATATATATATATATATATATATATATATATATATATTATATATATATATATATATATATATGACCTGGATTTTGTTAGAATAATAATGCAAGTGTGAGTAAGTGGAGAAAAAGTTCCACATTAGATATGAATGTGGAGAATTAAGCATATATAAGTGGGAGAGCCCACTCACCTATCACCTAAAGGTTTTAGGTGGATAAGTGGTGTGTCTCTCACAAATATGCATAATCCTCAACTTTGTATCAATGCTCCTAGACTCCCCCCCCCCCCCCCCAAACAAATAGTATCAGAGTCTGCTTCGAGAAAGAGACCAACTTAGTATCGAAATGTCCAAGAAGTAGTGACTCGTTGTAAGGTGTCAACGGTGGTATAAGTGGAGAGCATTGTGGACTCACACCTGAAGAAGAGTGTTAGAATAATAATGCAAGTGTGAGTAAGTGGAGAAATAGTTAGAATAATAATGTAAGTGTGAGTAAGTGAAGAAATGGTCCCACATTAGATAAGAATGTAGAGACTTAAACATATATAAGTGGGAGAATCCACTCACCTATCACTTTCAAATTTTAAGTGGATAAGTGGTGTGTCTCTCACAAATATTCATAATCATCAACTTTGTATCAATGCTCCTAGACTACCTCCAACAGATTTTATAATGACAATAAAATAATCTAAAAAGACATTACCCTTATCATAGCGGGCTAAGACCACATCGAGAGTGTATACTGCAAAAAATACAGCTATTAATTAATAGGTTAAATAAGTTTTTGGTCCTTCTAAATATCTTAAAATTCGTTTTTAGTCCCTTTAAATTTTTCCTTCAAAGAATAGTCCTCCTAAAAAATTAAATAATAACTTTTGGTCTCTCTTGACAAAATCATAGCTAAAATGGTCTCTAATTCCGTTGTTAAATAAAAACTATCGTTAAAACCGTCGCTAAATTGTAAAAATCGTCGTTAAATTGCAGGAGGAATCAAAAGTTAAAATTCAATTTTTAGGAGAATCATTCTTTAAAGAAAATTTTTAGAGAGATTAAAAACGAAAGGTGAAATATTTAAAGAGACTAAAAACTTATTTAATCTTTAATTAATTAATTTATAAAAAATATTTATTTATATATGAGACGGAGAAAATATATTTTATAAAATTACTTTGAATTTAGTAACTCTGAAGAGATATGTAACTGTTTTTACCCCGTCTGTTTTCCAAATGAATGACTATAAGAACGGGATCCAAATTATTTCCAAAAAGGAAATTCAAGTCACGTTAACAGTTCTTCCAAAATCACATTGACATCATAAATACCTCATATTAATCACTAAATAAAATACATAGTAAAAAAAATGTGAGACTATAGTGAGTGGGTTTAATTTATTCCACGAGTGATGTTACTTGTGACCACAACTATTTTCTATTTGGAAGACATGACCTGTCAGAATCCTGTCATACTTGGTGGAGGCAAACTTTGTTTAGACATATTTTTCTTGTGTCATCCTATTATTTTGGAAATAAAGCATTGTTAGTTGGGATCACTGTTCCACAATCTCTCTCCCCTTGTGTTTTTTACTTGACCAAAATTTTCCAAACAGTTAAGTTGAAAAAATAATCATAAGGTTGAAAATAAGCCAACATTTACTATTGGTATTTTCAATGATATGCAAGAGAAGGGATCAAAAAATGAGAAAAACCAAAAGAAAAAAGGTTGTATTATTTACTATATTATTGCCTAAAAAATCTTAAGATTCTTCTCATGAGACCAATATTGAGTCAGAGGCAGTGAGGCATTGAATTAAAATAATGGCCCACTCTGCTCTGTCTCATTGTGGTCGTGGCCAGTTTTTTAGTTAATGCACAAGACAAGACCACACATTTCCCTACCATATTCCTAACATGCATCTTCTGTTTTTTTTTCTCATTTAATATTGGAAATTTAATTTGTCAAGCATTTATGATTAGGTGGACACTTTTAAAATAAAAATGCAAAAATATGTATTTTTTTAATAAGTATTAATAGTAAAAAGAGATTAATTATTATACATTATTAACGGTTAATACATCATAATCATTCATAAATATTATTTTATAAATAATTAAAATAAAAACTAAATATTTCAATAAATATTTAATAATTACGATTGAATGACAGTATAAAACTGTTTTACGCGATCAATACATATCAATTAAATTTTACTAAAAATTATTTTTTAATTATTTTTAAAAATAAATAATTTTTAGCTAACATTTCTTCTTCTCTCAATCATAATGGTTAATTAAAAAAATCTCATCTTCTAGATAATAAGTTAAAATAAATACTTTTTTTTAAAAATAATTCTTTTTTTTACAAAACTAAACTGCCTAATATTGAAATTATTATTGCTTGAGATTGAAATGTTAAACTATTATTCTTTAGAGTAACTATACTTACTCTATAAAAAAAATATATTTATTTTTTTACATTGTAAAACTTATTAAGCATGTGTTTGATTACATGTTTGAAATAGTTAAAATAAATTTTTAATTTTTAAAATTAATTTTAATATATTTAGTTGTTATCAGATAAATTTTGATTTTGTTTCTAGAAATAATTTTAACTCAAAGTTAGAATGTATAATTTTTTAATATAAACATGATGTTTACTTTGTAACTTATTCTTTAATTTACTTTTAAATATAAAAAATTCAAACATAAATCAACATAACATGCATTCAGTTTTTATAAAAACAAAATCAATTCTATAAAATTAATTAGTTAAAAATACTATTTTTCCATTAAAAAAATCAATCGATAGATATTGTGAGTAAATTTTGATGTGAAGTTCTTTATAGTTTAAGAGAGTTTAAAGTTCGTTGAATTCCTTTTTTAAACCTAAATTTTATTTGGAAACTTTTTTTTTAAAAAATTTAAATCATTTTAAAATTAATATTAATTATGTTTTTGAGTTTTAAAATTTTCAAAAATCAATATTAATTTCAGTTTTTAGTAAATAAATTTTCAAAAACAAAAATCAATTTCAATTTTTAGTTAAGAAATTTTCAAAAAATAAATTTTTTTTTTAAACATCAACATTAAATTTAATATATATATATATATATATATATATATATATATATATATATATATATATATATATATATATATATATATATATATATATATATATATATATATATATATATATATATATATATATATATATATATATATATTATATATATATATATATATATATATATATATATATATATATATATATATATATTATATATATATAGTATATATATATATATATATATATATATATATATATATATATATATATATATATATATATATATATATATATATATATATATATATATATATATATATATATATATATATATATATATATATATATATATATATATATATATATATATATATATATATATATATATATATATATATATATATATATATATATATATATATATATATATATATATATATATATATATATATATATATATATATATATATATATATATATATATATATATATATATATATATATATATAATATTATACTTGTTAAACACACAAATGAAGATTTGAGAGAGTCAACTCACATGTGGATGGTGAGAGGTTCTCTATGTGTGTCTTATAATTTATGAAGTTAGTCGTTGATCCTTTTTCGAAACTCTTAGATTAGGTTATATATAGGACCCTTGGGTCTGGAAAAACGGTTGTTTCTAATTCTTAATGAGTAACATGGGAGTAGAGGAAGACTGAATCTCCCTCAAAGCGCTGAAAGGTAGTTTTTATTTTACTGATAATTTTATATTGTTATTCCTTAGAAAACTTCACAAGCCACATATGTTAATTGAGGTAGATCAAGGATTTCAGACCCAAAACCCTAAGAGGGCGACCTAGTATAAACGAAGGCTATAGTAGAATGAGAACGTTATGGGATTATTGCACATAGTTATCTTTTCTTTGTATCAAAATTTTCATTTTTTACAACGACATTCTCTTACTAGAAAGTTTGTCTCGTTGTACAAAAATACTTACTCAAAGTCAATACAAAGATATCCATTTTGAAAGTGCAAAAACTATCTGTTTTTCTTTTCGCTTATGTTTTGTTTACAAAAACGTCCAATGATTCATTGTTGAACATATGCATTTGAACATAATTACTGGTTACAAATAAACAAAATAAAAGACAATCGTTAATGGCTTTAAGGGATAGGGAAATCTCTCTAAGTTTATCTCCATAAAATTCCCCACGGTGATCAGTTTAATCCCCAGCGGAACAAAGCTTCCAGTTTATCAATCCCCTGTAGAAGTCGCCAAATTTCTCAGAATTCCCCAACCAGGATTTTTCAAACAGTACACGACATTTCCTTTACAATAGAGTTTATTTCTCTAAAGGGAATTTCATCAGCACTTCAACTTCACAACATGAAGACTTATGCTCCATATCCTCAGCAACGGACATGGATTTATTTTCCCCAGTCCAATAGCATTATAGCAGAATTATCTCACATGCGCATACATAGCATCCACATATCATAAACATTGATAACACGAATGCATTACACTATCCATTTCATACAACACGACTTTGCATTTTAGCTAACATTTTACCCTTTTCAGGATAAGGTTAACAGCTACCATTAACAATGTTCAATGTTTTCAGATACAGTTCAGATACGCTCCAGACACGGTTGCCACCCTGAAACTCATTCAACTCTCAGATACAATTCTGATACACACCAGACACGGATGCCATCCTGAAACTCATTTAACTCTCAGATACAGTTCAGATACGCTCCAGACACAGACGCCATTCTGATACTCATTCGGATTCAACTCTCAGATACAGTTCAGATACGCTTCAGACACAGACGCCATTCTGATACTCATTCTTTCAGCTTACAAATTACAATTCAACAATTACTCTTGGATGGCATCTACAAGCCCATCTCCTGCAACTTTCTATCACTTCTCCAAATGGAATCTTTAAGGCTATTCCCTCAACCATCACATCGCCGAGTGCAAATTTCTGGGCACTCTAGTGTCCAATCATCTTCCACCTTCGAGTCACGAATGGAAAAACATGTCAATCTAACTCTTCAGGCTTAAGAAGATTGAACAGGGGCAGCTGTTGTACCCCAAAATTTTCCCTCTCACTTATCAAGAATTTTCTCACAAGATCTCATTGGGCTTAAGACTGCATTAGGATTTGATCAGCTCAAGACACCTCCTTATGCACTGATGACCAAAATTAGGGTTTGAGATTGCACAAGGATTTTTGAACTTCCAATACTTCATATTATTTTCATGGATCATTATGGACCCCCAAGATTACTCATGCCAAGTTTCAAGCCTTGGATCACACTTTTGATCAATCAATTGAGCAGTTGACCTAAAAATCAGTTGTATTGGGGAAAAAGTCAACTATGGCCAATTTACAGTCAAACTTCATAATTTTTTATCCGCATCAACAATTTAAACTCATATGTATCATTTTATCAAGTTTGGACCATAATTCCTCAAGAAATTTGATCAAATCTCCAAAAGGGCAAAATGGTCAAAATTAGGGTTTTGAATGGGAAAGGGCAATTCCTGATTTTTGACCTAGAAAATGGTCAATTGGTTTAAGGAATGATCTCAAGATTCAAATTGCATCATGACATGGTTCAAAAAAATTTCAAATTCATTGGATTGACAGATGAATTTTGCAGTCAACTAATCAAAAGTCAACTGTATACTGAAAAGTCAAACTTTGACTTTTTGGTCAAATTCAAGTACCAAAGATCACAATTCATCAAAACATGTCAAAATATGAAACTTATTCATCAAGAAATCAAAAAGTCAAGATTTCATTTTGAAAAGTCAAAATTTCTAAACTTAGAAATTTTTCTAAGTGTTGGAAATTTCATGTTTTCTCATAACTTTGAGCCAAATTTTCACCATGATACGAGATGATTCAAGAGAAAATCCCAACATGAAAGTTGTAGATCTACATGACATACAACTTTGTTTCACACAACTTCTTCCAAAAATTCTTGGATCTCAAGTTATAATTTTATGAACATAGGGTCATGAAACTAAACACTTAGTGAAATTTTGCCCTAATTTGGTCAGGATTTTGACCCAACTTCATGGAAATTTTTCATATAGTTCCAAGAGGAATCTTCAAAATCAATTCAAATATGAGTTGTAGATAATATTGCAAGATTTACAAAATGTCCAAGAACTCCTTGAGATCATTCTTGAGTAGGGAGAATCGAATAGATGAAGTTAGGGTTTTGTCACTTGAATTACAAGTCATTTTTTATGAACACATGAACCAAATCCATAGCCATGATGCATAATCCTCACTTTGAAGGCCTAAAACTTGTTTTTCACTCCATAATTAATGGTTAACACAACTTATTATGCCCTTATCCAAGTGTTTCAAGCTTTGTCCAAATCAATTTGGCATTTTAGGGAGAAAGTAACATATTCATTCTTGTAAAGCAAGCTTTATGCACAAAGTCAGCTTCTTGAGATCCCAACTTGTTTTTATTGATTACACTCCATCTAAAAAGTCAGAAGCATTGTGTTTAAAGTGGTTAAATAACTCTATGAACCAAGTACAAGGCATGGAAACTTGAATTTCTCAAAAAATCACATGTTATGCATAAACATGTAAATTTGAATTCTGATCAACTAGAGCACTCCAAACTTGTTGCTTATAAATAGAGTCACTATTTATGAGCTAGAACACGAGCTTGAACACCCTGAAATACACCAAAACTCTCTCAAATCAGAAATTGCACAAAAACTCCATTGTTGCACAGTTTCTGACCTTGAGCATCAAACTCCTATTTCCCTCGTGCGCTTCTTGGCCTTTTAGTTTCTAAAGCTTCCTTACATCAAGTGTAACTTATCCCTGCACCTATTCCATTTCTGTAACATCATTTACCCTATCTTCCATAACCAAAATCATAGAATTGCACATTGACTTCTCCAAGTCATTTCAGCCACTCTCAGCTCAAGCAACCATTGCATTAGCTTCCTAGGACCTCAAGGAAGCTAACCTGACCATCACCATCACTTGAAACAAGCTCAAACTCCAAACACGATTTCCAGTTTTGAGGTAAGTTTTCTCAACTTGGAACTCTTCATACAGGCATCATCAATAGTTTATTTATGAATAAAACATGTAGATATTATTGCCCTGAAGCTAACCATGTCCTTAGTTTCCATTAATTTTGCTTGAGCTTAGAGAATTTTGAAACTGAAATTTCTGAAATTTTTAGGGTTCAGATTAGGGCCATTAAAATTCTTGCTTATTTTTGATCTATAGTTTTAATACTTTACATTTCTGGAATCGTGAGAAAATTTGCTACAAGTTTCATGTTTACAGTTTTCATTTTTGATGAGAAATGAACAAGTTACAGTTGCTCTGGCTGGAGGTTGAAGATGAAGTCTTCAGAACACGTTTTGTCTTACATATTTATTGTTTCATTTGTATTAACGGATGTATAGCCACCCCAGTGGTAGAAGCGCACGCTTGTAACCTATGAGACCTGGGTTCGAGCCCCAGTGGTACCCTTTTCACATTTTTACAATTCTGACTTTTTTTTTATAGGCGCTGGGCCCTTTGGGCCTGGCTTATTTTTGTGTTTGCTAGCTGACCTCCACATCGACTCTTGGCACCCCCTGGCCAAAATTATTTTATTTATTCATTTATTTCATTTTTCTTTTCTTAAATTTATTTTTTAAATACTAAAAATCATTAAAAAAATACAATAAATGATATATTTATATCTTGACTTATTTTATTTTATTTTTTCTACAAAAAAATATTTTTTATTTATTATACTTTATTTATTTTTATTAACTAAATCTTGTAAACTCAATTAATATTATGTTTTTATTTATTTATTTTTCACACCATTGAAAATACATTATTTTTAATATTAAAAAAAGGCCAAAAATTATGTTATGATACTATAAATATTTTCAAGATAAAAAATACCAAAAATAATTTTCTTAAACTTATTTTCTTTTTTTAGTTAATAGAACTAGGTTTTCATTTAGAATCTTTTCTTGATAAATTCAAACTTAATTAATTATTTTCTTTATTTAATTAGGTTAAGACAAAATCTTTTTTCATGAAAATCAAACAAAATTCATGTTCTTCACATTTTGCATCCTTGTGCATTTATTTTTATACTTTGTATTTATTTAAATTCCTTGTATATTAATACCCATTCAATTTGGTTGTAATAGATTAATTAGATTTAAATTCTTGCAATCCCCATTTACAAATTGTACACCCTCCCCACAAATATTGTAATAGACTAGTAATTTTAAATTTCGCAATTTATCGCTTTTATATATAATGCTAGTAATTAGGGTTTGTATGGAAAGACTAAAGCCGATACTTAGAAAACCCTAATTCAAGACAAAAACAAGCATGAAAATGATACACTTGCACACAAGCACCCCTAGGGTTATTCCACTTGGTTGCCTTATATAAAATGGCCATATTACGCATGTATGGTATCTTAGCAAAAAAACAAGCAAATACAAGATCATAGTCCCTCGATGATGCTATCTAAGTTGCCTTACAAATGATCTTAGTCCCTCAAAAAGAATGCTAATATACATTTCAATATTGCTAATCATGGTTATACGATGACCCACGCCCGTCCCATTTACATCCAAAGATAGGGTTGCTTACCAAATCAATGGTAAGACAATAATGTCAAAGGAAAAGAAAATGAACAAGAAAGACGTTTGAGTAGGTAGATTGCTCCTAATTACTTGCTCCATTTCAAAATAAACATCCTTGCTATTTTCAAAATAAACACTTACACTTTCAAACATCTTACAAACTTGAAAACATTTTCAAAAGATCAAACATCTTTGTATACATTCTTACAAACAAGAAGCATTACAAAGATTTCCTAAACAATGGCCTTTTTACAAAATACTTTTAAAAACCACACAAAGCACAATTTCAAACAAAAGCAAGTGATCTAGAAAGTAACTAAGAGACCATGGAAAACCATGGATGAAAAGGGTGCTAATACCTTCCCTTTTCATAATCTACTCCCTAAACTCAAGAAATAATCTCAAAGGTCTTTCCTGTGCTTTTTCACCTTTCCTTTTGAATAAAAGAAAAGCCGGTGGTGACTCTTGCTAACCGCAACATTTACGATAAAATGCAAAACCTTCAAGTCAGTTCTCCCACCGTATCACACCAGGGATTGGAATACTCTACCAAATCATATGTATCTTATTCGATTATGCTTTTAATATAAAGAATGTTTTCATGATTATTGATTCTATCTTCTTTATAGTGCTAAATCTTAATGAATTCAATTGATAATGAAAATTGCACTTAAATTCAAGAACAAAAGATAAGAATCACTTAAATACTAATTTATAGACATAGAATTAGGTTTAAGATCCATATCAAATACTTGAGCCTATGAGTAATCAAGTTGTTTAATCGATTGAGATATCTTCAATTAAACAAACCGAGGAAAATTGTAAAACTATTGTGTAGACATACATGTGGTTTTGACATAGTACATGGAAATATGAATCAAAACAGAACAAACGCAAGTAATCAATAAGATACATATGTGATAGTAGAGGAAAATCAGTCCCTGCAAGATTATCTCCCATAAAACCTTTCACTTACGTCATTTTCGTTATAAGCTAATTTTCGTGTTTTCGTTACTTTTCAATCATCCCGTCTTACTCGTACTTTAACTTTAAGGATATTGGTAATCCAAGTGTTCTAAGATCGCTCCAGTCTCTGTGGATACGATATACAAAATACTTCTTTTGATAATACACAACATCAAGAGGTTATCTATGTGTGTCTTATAATTTCTGAAGTTAGTCGCTGATCCTTTTTCGAAAATCTTAGATTAGGTTATATATAGGACCCTTGGGTCTGGAAAAATGGTTGTTTCCAATTCTTAATGAGTAACATGGGAGTAGAGGAAGACGGAATCTCCCTCAAAGCGCTTAAAGGTAGTTTTCATTTGACTGATAATTTTATATTGTTATTCTTTGGAAAACTTCACAAGCCACGTATGTTAATGGAGGTAGATCAAGGAATTCATACCCAAAACCCTAAGAGGGAGGCATAGTATATGCTTCGGGAAACAATCACTACTTCGGGTGCTCAAATCTATGCATAATGAAATGATCCCTAGTCCACAGTTCCTCAAGCAAGAGGCCTTTGGTAATGATCCCTTCAAGAAATATCAGGGACGAGTCCCTCAAGCATCTCTTGTAAAGACGAGCCCCTCAGACGAGACTTGCAAAAGTGATTCTCTCACACGAGACTTTGAGACCGAGTCACTCAAGTATTACTGATTACTAGTTTTTCTAAGTTTATTAATAGTACTTTCAAACTTTTTTATCACTTTTATGGTGTTTAAATTTCTTTGTAGTTTTCCCACTAATTTCGAAGTTAATGTTACTTTAGTTGCACAAATTTATTGTATGAGGCAAGTCTTTCAAGTGTTGCTTTAGGGGAGTTCTTCGTATGTTGAATGGGGTACTTCTTTTTAAGGTTCCTTTTGTGGTTGTCCAACATTACTGATGTCTTACATAAGATAAGGATCCTTTAATGGAGATTTAATGTATAATTGTCTTATAGGCGGCAAGGATCCTTCAGTGAAGGTCCATCATATAATTTCCTTATAACTGGCAAAAATCCTTCAATGAAGGTCCATCATATAATTTCCTTGTATGCGACAAGGATCCTTCAATGGTTGTCCAACATATAATTTTCCTTATAGGTGACAATTCCGTGAAGTTTCAACGTATAATTACCTTATAGGAGAACAATGTAACACCCTAAATTTCCTCGTGTTACTATAATTAAAAATTAGAGTAAATTAAAAACTTCATACAATTAGGATGCCACATTCATCAACATAAACCTACTCATATTATAATAACATGTAACACATACAACTTATTAAAATTATTAATAATAACTATAAAAACTTCAACATATTTAACTTCATCTTATTGCAGCGGAAAAGCATCCATAAAGTATTCAAATACTTATTTAATATAAAACATGTTATAAAGTAGTCATAAAACTTGCAACATAAGAGATACTATAAAATCTCTAACAAATAAAACATAACACTCAAATGTTTGACCCTAGTGTTACATATCAAAGCAGAGATCGACACCAACGAAAGCAATAAAGAAGAGCATTATCTTCTATGCATATCCACACCTTCACCGCAGATCACCTGTGTGTTATTCACATGCAGATAATATTCAAACATAAGGGGTGAGATTTCACAATAATATAAAGGAATGCATAATAATAAGTAGATAACAAATTATTTCATGCATAATCACACACTCCACAAATCACACTTCCATACAATCAACAACACCCAATTACACATAAATTATGTAATAACAACATTCACGCAATAACAATGATTATGCAATGACAACAATTATGCAATAAATCAAGACTCAACACCAATGACTCAATGCATGTGGTACTAATATGGGAGCACTCAGTTTCACCGCTCTGATCCCTACCTAGGATCGAAGCTCACCAAACAGACTACCTTCAAAAATCGTTACTAAGTAACACTTTACTAATCCATCACTGTAGGAATTAGCTACTCGCACCCAATCTGTACAATGGGATTAAGGCTCACTAAAAATCACTAACATCACCATAGGTAACGCTTCACTATTTCCCTAACATAGGAATCAACTACTTGTACCCAATCCCCATCGTAGGATTGAGGTTCACCAAAAGTAGACCACCGTCCAAACACGATGTTGCATGATTTATGAATGATATGCAACAACAATAACAACAATAACACGTGTACAATAATATTCACCTTAATCAATGTACCATGCTAATACAGGTCACCAAACACCATACATACACTACAAGCATTGACATTAGAATTATAGTAACACATAAATTGATAACACACCTTATGTACACATTAATCGCACCATGACATACAAAATCACATAATATACCACATCACGTAACGACAACAAACATGTACAATGATATTCACCTTAACTAGTGTACTATACCAATACCAGCCACCAAAACACCATGCATATGTCATAAGTGTAATTGCAAGCTTCTCAAGTCATGTTTAAAGCATTAGTTTTGATGAAGACAACATGGATATCAACATTCAAAGGATGTGCAAAAAGCTTATCAATATCATATACAAGTCTTGAAGATTATAAGAAGAATTATTAAAGAATCAACAAATGTCAAAAGGTTTAAATAATTCTTAATCTTGAATATAGATGTTCACAAATTTGCATTCATAATCATATACATATCCCACATTTTTAACAATAAGAAAAACCTTGTTTGAGATCTTTTTCAAAAGGTATTTGTGAAAATAAACTTTCAGGAACCGGTTCCTACCTAACAGGGAACCGGGTTCCAAACTTGTTCAAAAATCACCTCCATGGAATTTGTACCAGGAACCGGGTTGTACCTATAGGGGAACCGGTTCCTGCGTGTTATTTTTTGAATTATGAGTTATAACGTTCACTAAGAACCGAATTCTGTCTGTGTCGGAACCGGTTCCCAGCGAACCAGTGCAGCTTTTCTTTTGTTTTTTGAACATATTTCAAATGGTATTCTTTCATGAATGCATTGCATCTTTTCATATCAAATGGCATGAATGAAGAGGTGTTTGTGACATTATAAAATGTGCCGTTTTTCAGATTTATAAAAAACCTTCTTCAATTAACAATTTTCATCATTCAAATTTGCATACAAACTTTCAAGTGTTCATAAATTTTGTGAAACTTGCCATATACATTTTCATTAAGAAATCATTACAAGTTTCATACATTCATTGTGAACATTTATAATCATTGCTTGAGAATTGTTTCTATCTTGAAGAAGAAGATCAATTGAAGATTGATAGTGCTCTCCATCTCTTTCAAATAAATCATTGTATTACAAAAAGAAAGTATTCCCTTACTATCCAGGATTGTTGGAAGTAAGTGTTGTGATTTGAAGAGGATTGTTCTTCATTCACATTAGTGTTTGTTTGATCTTAAAGGTGTTAAGAACCTTTGGTCACCCTATAGGTTAGATAGTAAGCATAGGTTGTACAATCATTCTAACTATAGTGAAATCTCTTTCGTGTTGGAAAGGGGACTGGAGTACTCTCAGATTGTGAGGGGAACCAGGATATATCACCGTGTTCTTTACTTTTCCGCTTTTATCGCTTTCATCACCATAATCAAGAAAAGATAAGATATAATCAAAAACCTTCAAACACTTAACCAAAAATTACTACAAGTATTCTCTTAAAAACTGAATAAATTTTTATATACCTAATTCACCCCCCCCTCTTAGGCACTCTTAGACTTACAATTGGCATTAGAGCAAGTTATAGGTAACTTGTTCCTAAAGATCCAGAATGGCTTCCGCAAATCAAAATCCGGTTTTCAAAGATGGTGGTAGTAACAACAAGCCTCCATTGTTTTGTGGTGAATACTTTGACTTTTGGAAAATTCGCATGAAGGCTCATCTTGAAGTGCAAGGAGAAGAAATATGGAATGCTGTTGAGAATGGTCCATTTACTCCGGTGTGTGTTGTCAATGGTGTTGGGTCATCAAAGCCTAAAGCATCATGGGATGACGATGACAAGAAAAAAGTTCTCTTTGACAAAAAGGCAATCAATATTCTCCAAAGTGCTCTTAGTATGGATGAATTTTTCCGAGTATCGGCATGTACAACAGCAAAGGAAATTTGGGATACTCTTGTAGAAACTCATGAAGGAACCGCCAAAGTCAAAAGGTCTAGATTGAACACTTTGAGTCAAGAATATGAATTATTCAGAATGCTGCCCGGAGAATCCATCCTTGACTTGCAAAAGAGATTCGTTCACTTGACAAACCATTTGAAGGCACTCGGTAAGACTTTAACTAACGATGAATTAAATCTTAAAGTGCTTAGGTCTTTAACTAGGGAATGGCAACCAAAAGTGACGGCAATATCCGAAAAGAAAAGCCTAGCAACTATGACTTCCGCAACACTTTTCGGAAAGCTTCAAGAATATGAGACGGAACTTGGAAGGCTTGAAAAACATGAGAATCATGAGAAGAAATCCAAAGGCATTGCTTTGAAAGTTGATTCAAAAGAAAATCAAGATAAAGATGCATCGGAGGAAGATGAAAACCTCTTGCTTCTTGTAAAAAGGTTAGGAAAATATTTTGGTCATAAAAATAATCTTCATAATGCTAACTTTGTCAAAAGAAAGAAATTTTATAAGCATAAAGATAAAGAAGCCTCCACATCAACACAAGATGTCACATGATATGAATGTGGAAAGCAAGGTCACATAAAGCCGAATTGTCTAAAACTCTCCAAGAAAAATGGATTCAAAGGCAAAAAGGAGTTCAAGAACAAAAGGGCTTATGTTGCATGGGAAGATAATGAGATAAGTTCTTCATCTGAATCGGAAAGCGACGAATGTGCAAACTTAGCCTTAATGGCATCGCATCACTCCGACGATGAAGAAGAGGTTAGTAATGAATTTAATCTTTTTGATGATGATGTTCAAGGTGCAATTGATGAACTCTTGAAAGAATGCAAAAGTGTATACAAAAAGGTGTCAAAACAAGAAAAAGAACTTCTAATTTGTCTAGAAAAAATTGACACCATGACTAAAGATTTTGATCTTCAAAAACAAAATTTTATTAAAGAAAAGGAAAACTTTGCATGCTCCAAGTGTGAATCAAATGTCTTTCAAATTATTCAATTGAAAAGAGTCATTGAACGATATGAAAAAGGACAAATAGGATTGGAAGGATTACTAAGCCAACAACGTTATCCAAATGATAAAAGAGGTCTTGGTTATGTGAATACTAAGAAACCAAGTAACAATCCCACTGTTTTTGTAAAGGCTAGTAATAGTTCCAATCCCAAGAAAGTAGAAAAGAAGCAAGTTGTTCATAATCATCAAAAGAAAAAGGCTAATATATCCAAAAAGAAAACATTTCCTAAGAAGAAATCTTATCCTTCTAGATATAGAAGTAACTTTGAACCTACTTGTTTTTATTGTGGTATTAAAGGCCATACACCTAATGCTTGCTATTTTAGAAACTTTAGTATGGCAAGTGGGCATTATGTGTGGGTGAAAAAGGGAACTAACTATGAAGGACCCAAGGCAACTTGGGTACCTAACAAGAAATAATTTTTTTTGTAGGTATGCTTGAAATCCACATCAAATGTTTGGTATCTTGATAGTGGATGTTCAAAGCATATGACAGGAGATGTACACCAATTTTCATATCTAGTACATAAAGCCAAAGGGTATGTCACCTATGGAGACAACACCAAAGGAAAGATTCTTGGCGTTGGAATAGTTGGCACACCTCCATCCATTCAAATTGAGGATGTTCTCTATGTTGAAGGATTAAAGCACAACCTTCTTATCATAAGTCAACTTTGCAATAGAGGCTTCAAGATCAAATTCAACAAAGAAGAATGCCTTATTATGGATGAGGCAACCAATGAGGTAAAACTCAAAAGTATAAGATCTAACAATATTTTTATGATTACTTTAGATGATTTGTCTATGAAGGTACAATGTCTTTTGGTAAACAACAATGACGCTTGGTTATGGCACAAGAGGATTGCTCACATTCACATGGAGCACTTGAACAAATTGGTTAAGCATGACTTAGTTATTGGTCTACCAAAGATGAAGTTCATCAAAGACAAATTATGTAGTGCATGCCAAAAGGGCAAACAGACCAAATCAACTTTCAAATCAAAGAATGTGGTGTCTACTACAAGACCACTTCAATTGTTACACATGGATCTCTTTGGTCCATCAAGAACAAAAAGCTTCGGAGTTTGTATCCATAAGAAGTGATCATGGTGGAGAATTCCAAAATGCACAATTTGAAGAATTTTGTAGAGAACTTGGTATTTTGGATGAAGGTGATCTCTAAATGTTTCTCATAAGGTGCACGTCTTAATTTTTCTTCAAACAAATTTTATGTTTCAATACACTCTGCTTCTACTCCTTCTTTTATATGTTTTTATTTGATAAAATATGTGTGTATATATTGTTTGTATTTCACTCTTTTTCCCCATCCTTTTTGATGTTAACAAAGGGGGAGAGGAATTTGCATATGTGTTGTTTTGTTTCAAAGAAATTGCAGGCACTCACTCCAAAATTCAAAGAATCATGGACTTAGGGGGAGCATACAATTTAGGGGGAGCCTTGAATTTTCTCAACATTATTGCTACACAAAACAACATAAACATTTCAAGAATTGTTTTCAAGACTTGGTTGTCATCATCAAAAAGGGGGAGAATGTAATTGCAAGCTTCTCAAGTCATGTTTAAAGCATTAGTTTTGATGAAGACAACATGGATATCAACATTCAAAGGATGTGCAAAAAGCTTATCAATATCATATACAAGTCTTGAAGATTATAAGAAGAATTATTAAAGAATCAACAAATGTCAAAAGGTTTAAATAATTCTTAATCTTGAATATAGATGTTCACGAATTTGCATTCATAATCATATACATATCCCACATTTTTAACAATAAGAAAAACCTTGTTTGAGATCTTTTTCAAAAGGTATTTGTGAAAATAAACTTTCAGGAACCGGTTCCTACCTAACAGGGAACCAGGTTCCAAACTTGTTCAAAAATTACCTCCCTGGAATTTGTACCAGGAACCGGGTTGTACCTATAGGGGAACCGGTTCCTGCGTGTTATTTTTTGAATTCTGAGTTATAACGTTCACTAAGAACCGAGTTCTGCCTGTGTCGGAACCGGTTCCCAGCGAACCAGTGCAACTTTTCTTTTGTTTTTTGAACATATTTCAAATGGTATTCTTTCATTAATGCATTGCATCTTTTCATATCAAATGGCATGAATGAAGAGGTGTTTGTGACATTATAAAATGTGCAGTTTCTCAGATTTATAAAAAACCTTCTTCAATTAACAATTTTCATCATTCAAATTTGCATACAAACTTTCAAGTGTTCATAAATTTTGTGAAACTTGCCATATACATTTTCATTAAGAAATCATTACAAGTTTCATACATTCATTGTGAACATTTATAATCATTGCTTGAGAATTGTTTCTATCTTGAAGAAGAAGATCAATTGAAGATTGATAGTGCTCTCGAACTCTTTCAAATAAATCATTGTATTACAAAAAGAAAGTATTCCCTTATTATCTAGGATTGTTGGAAGTAAGTGTTGTGATTTGAAGAGGATTGTTCTTCATTCACATTAGTGTTTGTTTTATCTTAAAGGTGTTAAGAACCTTTGGTCACCCTATAGGTTAGATAGTAAGCATAGGCTGTACAATCATTCTAACTATAGTGAAATCTCTTTCGTGTTGGAAAGGGGACTGGAGTACTCTCAGATTGTGAGGGGAACCAGGATATATCACCGTGTTCTTTACTTTTCCTCTTTTATCGCTTTCATCACCATAATCAAGAAAAGATAAGATATAATCAAAAACCTTCAAACACTTAACCAAAAATTACTACAAGTATTCTCTTAAAAACCGAATAAATTTTTATATACCTAATTCACCCCCCCTCTTAGGAACTCTTAGACTTACAATAAGAAATCCACAATAACATTATAGTAACTCATCATGCAACAACAAACAATTCCTACACAATTATCACATCATAACATACAACTACGCACCATACATCACCATTTGTTCTAGACTGGTCCAATGACTAGAATTGGCCCAATCCGCTTCTACCATTGGCATGACCCAACAACGTTGGCACAAAATCTCTGGTTGACCGTGCCCTCGAGTTGCATGACCAACGATGTCCAAAACTCGTACCTGCCCATGCGAGCAGCCAGCTCTCAGTCTGCTCGACGCACAGAGAACAAACACCCAAGAAATGCTCATGAACACTTTTTCCTGTCATCTCATCCTTGCTTGACGCAACGGATAGTTACAGGAACGACTGCCCGTTTTGACCAAGTCCTGACAGTTACCTATTTTTGCGGAAGCGCATATCTAGGACCAAAAATAGGGACCAATGGCCAAGCGTCGGGGGCATTATATAAACCCTCACACATGTGAGGGTGTAATGCGGTGGGAGAACTGACTTAGGTTTTGCGTTTATCATAAAGGTTGCAGATAGCAGAGTCACCACCAACTTTTCTTTTATCCAATAAAGAAAGGGTGAAAAGAACAGGAAATACCTTTTTTGATTTTGAGTTCGGGGGGGGGGGGGGGGTAGATTATGAAAAGGGAAGGTGTTAGCACCCTTTTCATCCGTAGTTATCTACGGGCTCTTAATCGCTAGCTCACTTTTGAAATTGTTTGTGTTTGTTTGAAAATATTTTAAAAAGCTTGCCAATGTAAGGCGAACTTTGTAATGACTCTTGTATCGTTAAGAGTGTATACAAAGCGTTTGTTTTTGAAAATGTTTATGGAAAGTGTTTGTGAAAAATGTTTTGTTTTGAAGAGCTTTGTGAGCAAGCAATTACGAGTTCTACCCTACTCAAGGTCGTTCTTGTATTTTCCTCCTCCTTTAGATAGTACTATCCTGCCATTAGTTAGTAGGAAGTCCTATCGTTGGATGTGAAGGGACAAGCTGGGTCATCCTACACTCATCGAAGGCAACTCGTAAGGACGCTTTAGCAATTATCATTAAGGGACTAGATCATTTACTGAAAGCAACATTGAAAGGGTCATCGAGAGACTATAATCTTTGTATCGAGGAACTTTTCTAAAGTGTCCCCACGTTCGAGGGACATGACTGTTTTCCAAAAGGAAACAAGGGAGGTTACCCTAAAGGTGCGAGTGTGCAAGTGATTTATGTTCAGTTATTTTAGTCTTTACGTTAGGGTTAGCTATCGATTTGTTATTAGTATTTCTATGCAAGCCTAATTACTAAGCAATAATATAGAAAAGCGGTAAATGTGCAGAAAATAAATGTGGAACGGTGAACCCTAGACTATTACATCGCTTCAGGGCAGATACAAAAGTAGGGAAATGCGAGAAAGTAAAGCCTAATTACTATCACATCCCGGGAAACAGTTACAATAATGATGAAAAAGGAAACAAAAAGTCTAAGTTATTAGAACTCACGGAAATAAAAGTAAGAATAAAAGAAAGGTGAAAAAAGGAAAATGTTTTTTGAGGGTTTTATGAAAATGTTTTTTTGATGATTAACCTTAAAAACCTAATTAAGTTTAATTAAAAAATCGTTTAATTAAATTAATTATAAAAAACCTAAAACCTAATTGGATTAGGGTTTATGAAAAAAGGTTTTGAAAAATAATTAGGTATGTTAAAAAGGTTTTTGTGAATTTAGGGTTTGTTTTAAGGGAAAAGGAGAAAGAGTAAGAAAAATAGAGAAAAAAACCCACAAGTTGCCAAGGGTGGGTGTTGAACCCATGCCCTTAGCTTCCACAACCAACCGATTCACCACTGCGCCAAGCGCGCACTTGTGTTTGAAAAGGAGAATCAGCGCGCTATGTAAGTTCATCCTGCAAAACATGAAAAATATTAAAAAAATCCTAAAATGCCAAAACGTTGGGATCGAACCCACGCCTTGACATAGTAGCGACTTAGCGCACGTGTTGTAACCAACGGGGATAGTGTTATTGATGGAACGAATTAAAAAAATAATAAACGCATTGCATGGACCGGAGAGGCGCCGGATCCCAAGCTTCGATCGTCTTCTCTGGTGAGTCTTTTCTTCCAACTTGCAAAACAAACATTGTTAAAGATCTAAAGGGACCCTACCCCCTAAATCAGACCCTGCAAATTCAATGGGATCATTATTTTGGACTGGATCACAATGGTTTATGAGGTACGACTGAAATATCATGGATCATACCAAACATGGAAATTCATGGTTTCGATTGCCTGAAACTCCTACGATGATCCAATCATGTATAAACACATCTCAGAAACACATTAATAGTGTTAGTGTATCTTGAAACAAAACGAAAATCGAAATATGAATTTGCAAAAAATAATGAGATCAGATATGTATGCGTGCGGATTTTAGGAGCTTTGGATCATCAGGTTTGATCCATTCTTACTATGTAATTCTCCTGGAATCAATTGGAAGTGCTAGAATGCTTTGAAGGTGGCTACAAATAGGATTCTAAGATTGCCCTAGTTTGAGAATTTTTGTGATTTTGTAATAGTGTTTCTTGCACAAGGGTTTCGTATGAGGGTTTGTATGAATGGAGAGATTATATAGCCTGCAATTAGGTCAAATGTTTGTGGACTTGGACCTTGTAAGAAAGGCCTTGTCTTATTTCATTTGATTTTGACTTTAAATTAATAAAAATAAAAATAAATAAAATAAATAGGTTAATGGGTGAATGAAGTAATTCAAAGGTTCATTATGAAGTGTATAATGCGCATGGACCTTGAAATAATAGCCCATTAGCCCAAAATTCCAAGTTTGGTCACTTTTAGTTTCATGCATTTGCTCAAAATTTCCAAACTTGCACTAGTCATCTCTCTCTCAATTTTCATCATTTGAAAGTGATCTTGGACTTTGTGGAAATCTAAAGATGTCCTCTACAATCTCTGTTTTTATCATTTTTGCATTTGAAGACTTTATTTTGATGTAAGTTGCCTTGACAAAAAGTATCTTTTTGTTGGCTTTTGAAATGACCTATAATGTATTGACACATATCTCCCAAATGAAGCATTTTTTGGACTTGAGTTTAGAGATACAAAGATGTAGATAATTTAATTTCCTTCAAAATGAGCTTTGGTTGAGGAAAATTTGATTAAGCGTGTGAAAGTTGTGCTTGGCCAAAGTTCAGTTGACTTCTCCTTAAGAAAACCCTAATTTGGCAACTTTTGACTTTTGATGATTTGAGAGTTTTATTGATGAATCATGATTAACCTTTGATCAAATGATGAATGTGACTTCAAAATGTTTATGTTGACCCAAAAATCCTGAACTTTGACTGTATGTTGACCATAGTTGACTTTTTTGCCCTAATGCAGTTGATTTTCAGTCACCTGAGCAAACTTGTGATACAAGGCTTGAAACTTGGTATGAGCATTCTTGAAGACATATAAGAAACCATGAAATCCACTTGAGGCTTTAGAAACCCAAACTTACTTGAGAAAAGTGAAACCCTAGTTATAAGTCCATTGCTTTGGAGGAGAATTTGTCTGATCAATTCTTGAGCAACCTTGAGCAAATGAAAACCCTAGGAGAATGTCTTGAATAAAAATGAGAGGTCAAATTTTGGGATACAATAGATGCCCCTGTTCAATCTTCTTAAACTTGAGGAGTTAGATTGGCATGTCCTCCATTCGTGATCGGAAGGTGGATGAGGATTGAACACTTAAGTGCCCAGAAATTTGCACTCGCATGTGCAGGAAGTAACACTGTTGGTTGATAATATTGATTGAATAGGATTTAAATATTCCATTCAGAGAAGTGACAAAGTATCATCAGAGATGGGCTTATAGATCCCATCCAAATTAATTGTTGATATGAGTATCAGACTGAGTCTACGCTTGACTGTATCTGAAGAATGCTTTTCAGAATGAATCTTTGGGGAAAGTGATTAAGTAGATGCTTATCAGATTTAGTCTCTGAGGTAAATTCTTGTCATGTAGATAGTCTCCCCATCCTGCTTCGGGAATTGATCTATAATTTTCTTTTCATTGGTAAATCCATCCTGTTTCGGGAATTCATACCACCTGATCGTGTTGATAGTTTCCCCGTCCTGTTTCGGGAGTTAATCTTTTCCTGGTTAGATAGTTTCCCCGTCCTGTTTCAAGAATTAATCTTTTCCCGGTCATATGGATAGTTTCCCCGTCCTGTTTTGGGAGTTAATGTTGGACTTGCTTTTTATTGGCGAACCTGTCTTGTTTCAGGAGTTCATACCGTCTGGTCGTATGGATAGTTTCCCCGTCCTGTTCCGGGAATTAGTCTATGACATGGTCATGTAGATAGTTTCCCTGTCCTATTTCGGGAATTAATCTCTGACTTGTTTGAAAAATGTTGATGATATTCATTTGTTTATAGACTTTTACCTGAAAAGACATAATTAGTCTTTATGCACTGTCATGATGTATGTAATGCATTGCGCAATGATGTTCTCAAAGTATATGAGAGTGTCATATGTGTGTCATATGCATATGTTATTATACTTGTAAATGATCTATGGATGTGAGATGTCATTAAAACATATTGGTAGCTTTGTATGACATCTTTGACTGTTTCTGGGGATGAAGAATATGAATCTTCAATCTTGTTTAGAATGTCTCTGTTGAGGATTCCTGATTTTTGTTTTAAGAATACTCCATTGGGAATGTTTGACTTCTGCTTAGGGATAGAAGAGTTCAGGAACATTGGTCGTTCATCGCTCTACTGGGGAATTTAGTTCTTATATAACCTGACTGGGCAAAAAAGAGATGAATAACCTTCAGAGGTGCTGTATGAGTTTCCGATATGGATGCCGATTCTTCTGGGAAGGACAAAGTTAAATGATGTCTGGCTTGGTTTCAGATTCCGTAGCAACTCTCTGGGGATAGCAACCTGGACTACACTTTGTTGGAGAAGAGAATTTGTCGGGGATTTGCAGTAATCAGAGAAGTGAACTCTTCTTGGGAAATCAAATTTCGTTGGGGAAATAAAATCTGTTGGGGAAGGGAATTCTTAAGGGATTTCATAGTGTTGGAGAAATAAAATTCAGTTGGGGAATTAAACTCCTATGAACTGTGTTGAGGAAATCATTTCTGATGGGAATTGAGTTTCCACTATATAATGGAGCAATGATCAAACTCCTTTATCTGCTATGGGGATCTGTTGGGGGGTGTATCTTTTTTGGTGATGAGCTTGTGAAGGTAGCTCTGTGGGATTTCTCTGTGGGGATTTGTGGATGACTGGAACATTATCTTGGTTCCTAGAGTCTTGAGTAAATACTTGTTCCTATTTTTATGCACATATTCATTAACAGTAATCATATTCATATGCATATATTCATTAAATTTAGTCATTGGACGTTTTTGTGATCAAAATAGAGATAGTAAAACAAATTTGAATTTTGAAATAGACTTGCATTGATAATTTGCCTATAAACAGGCAGTTTTGTACATAGAGATAGAAATCATAGTAAGAGGAAATTGTCGTAAAATGAAAATAGTACAAAGTAAAAATAAAACATATAGCTAGGTGTAAATGATCCCATCAAGTTCCAACTCTAATATTGCCCCTATGTCTTCAAGCATCTCATCTCTTGCTGTCGGAAGAAATTGACTGGATTGATCAGTACCATTTGAACTTGACATTGGTAACAAAGCTTGCTGTAAGTAGATGGGTGATACAACAGGACACAGTCGTGCGCTTTCATCCCTAACTTTTTCCTGGGCCGTCCTTTCGGGTTTTCGGTCCACCGGGATACCCTTTTTTGCCCAAGCCGCCTTTTCAAGTTTTCGACTTGCCGGGTGTACAATATATATATATATATATATATATATATATATATATATATATATATATATATATATATATATATATATATATATATATATATATATATATATATATATATATATATATATATCCCTAATTTTTTCCCGAACCCTTTGGTTCGTCGGGATGCCCTTATTTATTCTTAGGCCAGTCAACCTAGCGGGTCACTTTTATGCGTAGTATTTTTTAACTATGTCCGTGTTCACAGGGTGCAGAACATCTTCATTATCCATGATGGTAAGTATCATTGCAGCGTTAGAAAATATTTTCTTGATTACAAATGGCCCTTCGTAGGTGGGAGTCCATTTACCCCTGGGATCACCTTGCGGTAGGATGATGCACTTTATTACCAAGTCACTATCCTGATATACCTGATGCTTGACTTTCTTGTTGAAGGCCTTGATCATACGCTTCTGGTACATCTGACCATGACAAACAGTCTCTAGTATTTTCTCATCAATCAAATTTATCTGGTCCAGCCTGGTCTGAATTTATTCGTCTTCATCTAAATCCGTATCTTTAATGATCCTTAGAGAAGGAATCTGGACTTTGACAGGTAAGACAACTTCCATTCTGTAGACTAGAGAGAAAGGGGTTGCCCCAGTTGATGTTTGTACGGAAGTGCGATTGCCATGAAGAGAAAACGGTATCATCTTATGCCAATCTTTATACGTCACTGTCATCTTCTGTATAATCTTCTTGATGTTCTTATTGGTGTCTTCCACTGCGCCATTTATCTTCGGCCGATACAAAGAAGAGTTGTGGTGCTTGATCTTGAACTGTGTGTAAAGTTCCGTGATCATGGTGTTGTTAAGATTGGTACCATTATTTGTGATAATCCTCTCGGGGATGCCATATCGACATATAAGGTTATGCTTAATGAATCAGGCGATAACATTCTTGGTAACAAAGGCTAATGAGGCTGCTTTAACCCACTTCGTGAAGTAATCAATAGTGACCAGGATGAAACGATGCCCATACATTGCAAACGGCCAAGGTGCAGTCAAGACATTCAGAGGAACCAGAGGCACATGTACTTTGTCGGCGTAGATCTGGAATTTGTGACAAGTTCTTGAGTGATGATGGCAATCATTTTCCATGGTTGACCAATAATAACCCTTTCTCAAAATCTTTTTAGCCATTGTATGCCCGCTGGAGTGAGTACCAGAGACACCTTCGTGCATATCTTCCATAATTTTCTCCGCTCCCTTCTTGTCTATATAACAAAGTAGAGTCGAGTCATGGTTACGCTTGTATAGAATTCTGTTTCTCAGGAAGAACTTGGCAGAGAACCTCCGTAGGAATTTCTTGTCATTGATAGATGCTTCTTCAGGATACTCTTGAGCTTTGAGGTACCTCTTTACGTCATGAAACCAAGGATCTTCCTCTACTTCGTCAGTGTCAACTTTGTAGAAATGTGCTGGTTCGTCTAGCCTTTCAATGGTAATTCGAGGAGCTTCATTGTCCCATCTGACTTTGAACATAGATAACATGGTAGCTAATGCGTCTGCCAACTGATTTTCTTCTCGTAGAATATGTTCAAAAGTGATTTCCTCGAAATACAAAATTAATGTCAACACATCCTCTTGATAAGGAATGAGATTTAGATGCTTCGTATCCCATTCTCCTTTAACCTGACTGATTACCAGGGCTGAGTCCACGTATACATTCAAGAACTTGATCCTCATATCAATAGCATCTTTGATACCCATGATGCACGCTTTGTATTCGGCCATGTTGTTGGTACAGTGAATGCACAATCTGGCAGTGACAGGCGTATGGCAACCTTTAGTAGAGATAACCACGAGACTAATTCTATTGCCAAGCGCGTTAGAAGCTCCATCAAAAACCATAGTCCATCAGGATCCTGGCTCAGGTCCTTCGTGCAGTCCAGGTTCTTCATAATTTGTAACTAGCATGATGTTCTCATCCTGGAACTCGAAATTCATAGACTGGTAGTCTAACGCCCCGATATTTAATTATTTATTTAATTAAATATTATTTTGAATATATTATTTTGATTCAAAATTTTATCGTTGAAGTCAGGATTATTTTATTAAGTTGGAATAATAATTTAATCAGCTTTAGATTGGTATAAATAAGTGGAAGTGTCATTTTACTAATAAGCCTAGAATTGATGTTGGGCTTAAGTGTGGTGTCGCGAAATAATAAGGAGGTTGTATTGGTTAGGCCCATTTAATTTACTAAGAATTGAATAATAGTATTTTATTAGAGAATAGAAGAAAAAAATAGAGAAAGTAGTGTTATCAGGAAAAACAAAATAAGAAGAGAAAGGAGAGAATAAGGTTTTGTGAGAAAAGGAGAAGAACAAGGAGGCTGCTGCTAGGGCTAGTTTCCAGATATTCCATTGAAGCTTCCTTGATTGTTTTCAAAATCAAACCAGGTAAGGGTGGGTTTCTTATCCTATAACATGGTATATGATATTTGTATGTGAAATTTTACTGTTTCATTGGTTTGTGTTGGTTTGTGTTGTTGTGATTAGCATGATTAATATTGTTTTAGTTATAGAAATGTCAAAGAAGTATGTGGGTTGCTGTGTTAAAAGTTTGTCTGGTTTGGGTTTGGATTAGGAGACAGAAGAACTATTGAAACAGTGTAGAAACTACGCATAGAAAATAAGTATAGAAAATAAGAAAAAGGAATTAAAAACAAAGCATGGCCTGGGGGAAGTGCCTGTGACGACTGTCACAAGCTGGCAGGGAAGGTATAATGGCCGTTATGGCCTGGGGAAGGTGTTGTTCCGACCGGCACAAGTGAGAGGTGAAGAGAAAAAGTGCCACTTGGGCACTGTGAGGCAGGGGCACTTGCTTCTGTCTCCGTTTCTCTGTTTTGTCTTTCTATGGCACTATTCTGCATAATTTTTCATTGATATCAGTAATAGCTAATAGCAGTATATATGAATGTCACTGTTTTCAGTAGCAGTAAATTAAATTTTGTTGCTAGAAGCTAGTTTTATGGAGAAAATGACACATCCATTAGTTGTATAATAAATTAGTAATTTAGGGAGAACAATTAACAGTGGACTATATATATTTTAAATGGCTGAATTAGTATTTTATTAGTGATGAAAATAATTTAGCAGTGGGATTAGTTGATTAAGTTAGCAAGTAATTGGAGACGAATCGATTAATTTGGTATGTTGGTATATTGATGTATTTTGTGAATTGACCAAAATGACATTTTGTTCCGATTTCTCTGTGGTGAATAAATGTTATGATTTACCTTGATTAATTGGTAATGACTGTGATATAGGCCTTTGGCCAATGTTGAAGGTGTGAATTGTTGTTATGTCGACCTTTATTATGTTGTTGTCGTTGTTGTGTTGCCAAGTTATGGTTGTTTATATCATCGCATAGCATAGCATAGCATTAAAGTTGGCCTGGATTGGCATGTTCTAAGTTGGAGCGAATGCTCACCACGTTGGCCTTTATTGGTAAGATTTTATATTGAGGGCTTATGCCTTATGCCTCGGTAAACTGGTATTTTCTAAGTTGAGAGTTCTACTCCAATGGTACCACATGTATTTGCATAATTGAGTCGCATTCGGAGTCGTTGATTTGTTGCTTATTTGAAGTGTTGTTTACGTACGGTAATGTTATAAGTTGAATTGAGGTGTTGATGAATGGTATTTTTATATGTTGATTTGGTACGAAGTGGTGATTTTACGTAAACTTATTTCGATATATTATTTATCATATGTTCTATTATAGTATTCGATATCTCACCCCTTCTGTTTGAATGTTACCCTTTGTTGGTAACGTGCAGGTAACCAAGAGGAGTAGCCATTAACATTGTTAGTTCGAGTTTGGTGTCATTTGCTTTGATACATAGCACTCGGGGGGAAATGAACGCTTGTTTTATTTTGTTGTTTATTTATCAAACCTTATGTTATTATTTGAGGAATCATCGTATTGATGTTGTTTTATGATTTAAAAGATGTTATGTCTCATATGGAGAATTATTATGAATCCGCTGCGTGATTAATCAAAGTTGGTTTATGTTATGAAGACTCCATTCATGAGTTGTGCTCATTCCGTTTTCTTTAAGTGTTATGTATCTATTCTAAAAGCATGACAGGTTTATGTGTCTCTGTTGAATGTGTAGCATCCTGATTATTTTGGAAATTTTTATACTCTAATTTTCCGTAAATTGCTTGGGGTAGAATTAGGGTGTCACATTAATGGTATCAGAGCAGATCGGTCCGTCCGATTAAGTTATCAAGTCGTAGTTGTTTAACAATCGAGTATTGTTAGTTTTTCTTAACCGCTGTTTGTGTTGCAGTGATAAGATAAGATGGCTTGGAGGAACGATGCTGCGATTGCTGCTGCTCTGCAAGCAATGGCTCAGGCTATGCAGAATCAGCTGAATGCAGACGAGAATGCCAGATCTCGTAGCTTGGCGACTTTCCAAAGGGAGAATACGCCGGTGTTCAAGGGTAGGCATGATCCTGATGGAGCACTAGATTGGTTGAAGGAAATCGAGAGGATTTTCCGTGTGATGGATTGCACCCCGACACAGAAGGTTCGGTATGGCACTCACATGCTAGAAGTTGAAGTTGATGACTGGTGGATAGAAATGCGTGCAAGGTTGGAAGCTGCAGGTGAGGAAATCACTTGGGTTATGTTCCGTAGGGAGTTTCTGAGGAAGTATTATCCTGAAGATGTTCGGGGTAAGAAAGAGATTGAGTTCCTTGAGCTGAAGCAAGGGAACAAATCTATCACTGAGAATGCTGCTAAGTTCATTGAGCTAGCTAAGTCCTATCCACATTTTGATGGTGAAGGTGTTGAATTTTCTAAGTGCATCAAGTTTGAGAATGGGTTGCGCTCGGAAATCAAGAAGGTTGTTGGATATCAGAAGATTCATGTCTTTTCTGATTTGGTTGACTGTTGCAGGATATTTGAAGAGTGTGATACGATTGGAGAACTGACTTGGGTGTTTTGCATTTGATCGGAAATGTTGTGGTTAGCAAGAGTCGCCACCGACTTTTCTTTTATCCAAAAGGAAAGGTGAAAAAGCACAAGAAAGACCTTTGAGATTGTTTCTTGAGTTCGGGGTGTAGATTATGAAAAGGGAAGGTATTAGCACCCCTTTCATCCATGGTTTTCCATGGGCTCTTAGTTACTTGCTAGATCACTTGCTTTTGTTTGAAATTATGCTTTGTGTGATTTTTGAAAGTATTTTGTAAAGAGGTCATTGTTTAGGCAATCTTTGTAATGATTCTTGTTTGTAAGAATGTATACAAAGATGTTTGATCTTTTGAAAATGTTTTCAATTTTGTAAGATGTTTGAAAGTGTATGTGTTTGTTTTGAAAATAGCAAGGATGTTTGCTTTGAAATGAAGCAAGTAATTAGGAGCAATATACCTATTCAAATGTCTTTCTTATTCATTTTCTTTTCCTTTGACATTGTTGTTTTACCATTGATTCAGTAAGCAACCCTATCTTTGGATGTAAACGGGACGGACGTGGGTCATCGTATAGCCATGATTAGCAATATTGCAAGGTATCTTAGCATTTTTTAGGGGATAAGATCATTTTGAAAGGCGACTTAGATAGCGTCATCGAGGGTCTATGGTCTTGTATTTTTGCTTATTTTTGGCTAAGATGCCTTACATGCGTAATATGGTTATTTTGTATAAGGAAACCAAGTGGGATAACCCTAGGGGTGCTTGTGTGCAAGTGTATTGTTTTCATGCTTGATTTTATCTTGAATTAGGGTTTTCTAAGTATTGGTTTTAGTCTTTCCATACAAAACCTAATTACTAGCATTTGTATATAAAGCGATAAATTGCAGAATTTAAAGTTACTACGCTATTACAATACTTATGGGATGGGGATATACAAATTATGAATGGGGATTGCAAGAATATAAACCTAATTAATCTATTACAACCAAATTGAATTTGTACAAGAATTGAAATAAATAATGTACAAGATGGATAAATATGCAAGAATGTAAATGTGAAGAAAATTAATATTTTTATTTGGATTTTTTAGAGAAAAGGGATTTGTTTTAAACTAATTAATTAAAAGAAAATAATTAATTAAACCTAAATTTTTTAAGAAAAAGATTTTAAATAAAACCCTAAATCTATTAATTGATTAAAAGAAAATAAGTTTGTAAGAAAAGTATTTTTGGTATTTTTGTCTTGAAAATAATTATAGTGTTATAAAATATTTTTAACCTTTTTTAATGTTAAAATAATATATTTAAATTGGTGTAAAAGAAAATAAATAAAAACCTATTATTTTAATTAAATTTACAAGATATTTAGTGAAATGGATAAAGTATTTATTAAATAAAAAATAATTTTTATGAGAAAAAATGAATAAACCATGTTAAAATGAAAATAATATTTTTGTATTTTTTATGATTTTTAATATTAGAGAAAATAATTAAGAAAAACAAATAAAAAGAAAATAAGAAAAATAAAATAAAGTTAGGCCAGGGGTGCATATATGAAACAGGGGGGAGGAATGTTAGAAAAAAATCAGGCCTAGGAGGAGGAAAGCCCATGCGTTGGAAAGAACAAAAAAATGTAAAAATGAGAAAAAAGCAAAGGGCAGCGCGCGCTGAGGCTCGAACCCATGACCTCCTGATTACCAGCGTGCTACCTTACCACTGGGGTGGCTATACATCCGTTAATACAAATGAAACAATAAATATGTAAGGCAAAACGTGTTCTGAAGATTTCATCTTCAACCTCCAACCAAAGGACCTGTATCTTCTTCATCTCTCAACAAAAATGAAAAGTTCAAACATGAAAGTTGTGGCATTTTTCCCCACGAATCCAAACATATAAACAACTTAAGCTAATAATCAAAGATGAATGAGAATTTTTCTAGCCCTAATTCAAAACCTAAAAATTGTAGAAAACTTCAACCCTAAAATTCTCTAAGCTCAGGCCATATAAATGTAAACTATGGATATGTACAGCTTCGTGGCAATGGTATCTACATTTTATCTTCACAAATCAAACTCAAATGATGCATGTATAAAGAGATAGAAGTTTGAAAACTTACCTCTTGCAGCTGGAGTCGTGTATGGAGTTTGAGCAACCTTTGTGATGGCCTGATGATTTCTATAGCTTGCCTAGACCTCCTTGAATGTGTTCCAACTCCTACTTTGTTTGAGGATGGCTGGAACTCCCTACTCAAGTCAAGTTGCAAGCTTCAGTTTTGAAAATGGTGGATGATGATGGAGGAGTTACATTTAGGAAATGAGGGCCTGAATCACTTTGATATGATGTATGGAAGGAGTTTAGACGATTAGTTTTCAAAACGCACGAGTGAAAATGGAGATGGTGAGTTTTTGCTCAAAACTGTCAAGTTTGGGAAGTTCTGTGCAGCAAGATGCTTGGGAGTGTTTTAGGACTTGTGAAAACATGTGTTGTGTTGCAATTGACTTGTTAATATGTATGGAAAAGATTAGAGCACAAAATCACTCAAGGCTTCTGAGTTATAGGGTTACGGCTCTATAACTTGCTTTTGAAGAAAAGTGAAATGACAAATCTCAAATGTTGTACAAGCATGTCCTGATGTTCTTCAGGCCTTAGACATCCTTCTTTTGGATTATAGGGGTTGTGTGTGCAGAAAGAACAAGTTATAAGCTCAAGACAAGTTGACTTTGTGATTAAAGCAACTTTTCAAGAATGGAATGGTAACTTTCTTCCTAAATATCCTTTCACTCTCGTGACAAGGGTAGTTAAATTAAATATGGAAATTGGAAACCAGAAATTATTTATAAAAGTTTTTAGCCAAGTTATCACCAAATTCCTTCGGTGCTTAGGAGTCATATACCGGTACAAACGAAATTAGCCAGACATAATGTATTTAGTAACCATGCAACGTAAAATACAATTCATAAAAATAATTAACATAGCATAAGAATAATAAAAACCAATTGCTTAAAAAACCTGTAATTATGTTGCTGTGGTAATCCTGAGTTCGTACAGTAGCCTTGCAATTAATTGAAATATAGTACTAACCGTGTTAATCCTTCGATGAAGAATTAACACTTTTGGAAACTGAACGTTACAGTGGCTATAATGGTTCAAAAGCAAATAAAACAGAATAATTCAGAAAGGAAAAAGTATGGCTCTGTAGCAAAATCTCCGACCCCTTCAAAGTGAATTCTTCAAGATATATATATAAGCCTTTGGTTGTAACTGCCTTCTTCCATTAATTTCGTATGTGCCTAAATTCTTGGCTGGTGGAACGAGATGCCAAAAACATCGCGTGGACTTCGTGTGGCCGCTTCGTGGTTTACTGCGTAGAATGGGTATTTAAGACGTTACGTTCGTAATGATATTCATTACGTTCGTAACATCATAGGATCTTTGTTACGTCTGTAACACGTTGTGTTACGTTTGTAACGGTGTCGGCTGGGTGTTGCATTCGTAACGCTAGGCGTTGCGCTCGTAACACCCTTATGTTTTTCTTCTTCCTTTTTGCCATTTCCTAGCTTGTTTTGTTCCTTTTAGCTAATTTGCCATCTTATTCCTTGGAAAATATAGTTTACCTGAAACAAATAAAAAGACCTTCGTGATGCATATTATTCGATAAAAATGTACAAATAACTCGTGTAAATTAGACCTAAAAAGCGATACGTTTTCGTGTTATCAAACTCTCCTACACTTGAACCTTTGCTTGTCCTCAAGCAAAAAGATAAGGCGGTTTATGAAAACGACGAATTTAAACACACGTGACAATGTTCGCAAACTAGCTAGTTTGTAAATTTTGATTAGGCCAAGAGATTTAGACGCAAAAGAGGTACGGTGTCGACATTAGAGTACTCCAATTATGCAGGCCATTCTGAGTCATGATGTTATAGCACCAATCAACCCTTTAAACTAGATTTCACCCGTGTTCATTCAGGCGCAATCACATTAAGCCCTTTATCTCCACACGCACATAGCAAAGTAACCGGTTAGCGACTATGATTCGTTGATTCTTGGTGTTCTGGCACTTATAAGTGGTAACCCCTTCTTATAACTTAATTGTAAATTGCGGGGGATCGGTCCATAGTCCGCCCTACCAAGTTCAATACCAGATACTTCTGAACCAATTTGCAATAAGTTTTCTTTTATCTTGCGAGAATTACATCCTTTGGGCTAAACGACCGGGTGAGGGTCACCTAACTTACTTTGGGAATTTCACGACAAAGATTGATATTCTATCTTCACTTCTTTTGGATCATTCACTTATATTCATTGGTTCCTTAAGTAGTTTGTGTTTTGACGGTGCCGACTGCTAGATAAACTACTAGGGGCTAATTTAAAGTAAAATTCGCGGTTGGCGGTATAATAAGTACCCAAAATGGCATCGCATAAGGTGGAGTTCTAAAATGTCAGAATCGTAACAATTTTGTCGAACTTCCTCAAGTGGCCTTAGCTGAATTGAGTATTTGGTTTTAGCTAGCCGTTTAGAAACATCACGTTGTATGATAATCGTAAAAAATTTTCGTTATGGCTCAAGAATTGTAAATTTTTGGGGAATTCCAATAATGCACGAAAAAGAACTTAAGCAATTAAAGATTTAATTGTACATGAAGTTATTTTGTTGAAGGGAAAGTACAAGAAAGGAAAAACGATGCGAAAAATTAAATCTAATCTAGAAAGCGAAATAAAATGATAGAGTTTCCTCCCCCACACTTAAATCTAACATTGTCCTCAATTTTTCTAAATAAGGTGAAGGAGGTAAAGATGGGAGGAGATGTCTTCATTTGGGTCCTCTTCCTCTGGCTCTTCCACGACCTCTTCTCTGTCCATCAAAACCAGGAAATCCAAGATGGCACAGGCTCTCCTGAAAGTCGTCCATGCGGACACTCAAACCACCCATTTCTGTTGTCAAAGTATCCATACGGGCCTCATGCCTAGCTCCTTGTTCAATTTGTTGCTGCTGCATCTGTTGCATGAGTTGCATCATTGCAGTTTGCTGAGCTTGGATATCCGTGACCTATTGGGATTGGCGGGTAAGCTGGGCATTCGTGTCTGTCATCCTTTGGGTTTGGTCCATCATTGCCTCATAAAGATCTTCAGTAGTCGGTGTTGTACCCCAAAATTTGCCCTCCCATATTCTTCAAGATTTGTAAAGAGCATGTTTCAAAATTCCCCAAGGGTTGCACAGTTCAAGAGCCTCCTAACAGTCAAAATTAGGGTTTTGGTTCTGACAAAGAAAATGAAGTTTCCAAGGGTCCAATCAAGTCCCACATGCCTATAAACATGGTCAAGCATCCTCATACTAAGTTTCAAGACTTACAGCACAAAATTGCACAGTCAAAAACCCTAATTGCCCTACAGCCAACTGCAGGGGCAAAATGGTCATTTTACAGTCAAAAGTTCAAATTTTTGGTCAACATCTCATTTTGAAGCCACAAACATCATTTTATCAATGCTTGATCATGATTCTCAAAGCTTGGCTCAAAAATCATCAAGATGCAAAAGTTTCCATATTTGGACAGTTGAAAAAGTCAACTGTAACTTGACCAAGGCATAACTTCCACATGGATTATCAGAAAAATTCCATCCAAAGCTCATTTTGAAGAGAAAGACATTTCCTACAACTCCTCTTCATACTTCAAGTCCAAGAAATGCTCTCACAAAAAGTTATCAATCTCAACATTATAGGTCATTTTCAAAAGTCAACAAAAAGGGACTTTAAGTCAAAGACCATAACTTGAGATTGGTAAATCAAAATGACATGGGACCAAATGCATTGGTTAAAGGACTCAAAGACCTTTCCAAAATGTCCAAGAACATGAGCAAAGCTTAAAAATTGAGCAAGTTATGCCTTGTGGAAGTTGGGAAATATTTGGATATTTTGAAAAGTCAACATTGCTTCAAATGACCTAAAAATGCTAATGGGCCTCTTTTTCTTCCACAATTCATCATCCAAGGCATGTGCACGACCATTTGGCCCAAAGGGAGGTTTTTCATCATTTTTATTTATTTATTTGGATTTTTAATTATTAATAATTCATTTAATTAAAATAAATAGGTGAAAAATACTAAACCTAGCTTTTTAAATCTTTTTGTGCATGAAATAATCTCAAGATTTTGTGTATAATCAGATTTGGAAAGAATCTTGATAATTGGACATGATTGGAACCAAGTTTGCATGAAAAAGATTGGAAAATATTTTGCCATGAAAATCAATATCCTCTCCATCAATTCCTTGATCCTTTGGCTCTGAATTCTTACCCTAATCGTTCACATATACATACTAATGCAAACCCTACTCCTCATAAGCTCCCAGCTGCGCCATACACAAAGAATCAAACTTGAGTTTTTTGCAAAAAAGTCAAATACTGAAAACAAGGTTCTAGCACGATTCAGAGCAAGAGACCAATTGCAAAAGCTTCCTCGTGCACTACTGAAGCTAACTGAATAATTTTCCAACCCTTACACGCCCAGAATTGGTTAGGGTTGCAGAACTTTCAAATTGGGCGTTTATGCATATGGTAAAATTGGAACACCTCAATGCCATGACCAAACTCAGCGTGCTTAGACGAAAACAAAACACTCCTCGCGCCTAATTTATGAGGCCATATGGCCTGTTCGCTATTTTGAAAACAAGCATGTTTTGGGGGGGTTTAAAACCCCCGTTAACTTCTTTTATATTTCAGGGAAAAATGTAAAACGGAGAAGATGATGAAGTGGCAAGCTATGGTTGGTTTATTTGAAATTTCGCGCTAAAGTTCAACTAACCATTGTTTTTACCTTATATTATTTATTTCTTATTATATATTCAAAAGGCGCAAGTGGCACGGTTGGCAGGCATATACATTGATAACCAACAGGACCTGGGTTCGAGCCCCAGGTCCCCATCCCTTTCCATAATATTTTTATTAACATTATCCTATGCAGCGTTCCCCCTTGAAGGCCATCATACACCCCTTGGTCCAACTTGCCACGCACACACCAAGATCAATCAAAGGGCCATAGTTTGAGGAACATAGTGGACATGAGTCAATGCACCCACATGCCAGCCAAGAAGTCAACAAGGCCAAAGAGTCATTGGGCTTAAACTGCTACCATTATACCTCTCAATTTGGGGACAGACCCCCCTACGTTTGCAATATTCTTTTCATTACTTTTTAATTTGATTCAATTATTTCCCTTTTTAATTAATTTCTTTAATTTAATATTTTCATAAAAAACATAAATACAATCTAAAAATCAGAAAAAGACAAAAAATAAATATTTTTATTTAACTAATATTTTTGTAAATAAATTTCATTAAATGATTTTAGTTTTTAAATCTAGGATTCATCTTAATATTTTTTCAATAAAAACCTAAAATTTGTAGAATTAGGGTTTGTATCAATTTTTATCCTTTTTCTTTTCTTTTCACAATAATTAATTATTAAATATTATTTTTGTAATTAAATTACCATGTAATTAATTAGGTTAATTTAGGTTTAATTTTAACATGTTTTTTTTCTTAACAAATAAAAATTGTAGAATTAAGGTTAATATTTTAATTTCATTTAATCTTTCTCATTAAAATCATAAATACCAAAATCTCAAAAAAACAATTTCTTTTTTATTTTAGTTTAATTAATTTAATAATAATTTAATTTCATTAAAAAGGGTCCAACGCCCTCGCTTTCAATTATTGATTTGTTTCGCGCATTTTATTTTATTTCTTATAATATTTATGTACCTCTCCCAAAGCTTTGTAAACTCGGACATTTTATTTCTCGCCTTTTGCTTTATTCCTTTATTTTCTGTCAAATCGGGTCCTGGATTAATTTTGGCGATGTGGACCCGCGCCTTTGTAATAGTTTAGAACTTTTATTTCTCGCAATTTTTTAACTGTTAAATAAATGCATGCAAGAATGAATGGTCTAAAATAAAAACAAACGCATAGATCACTTTGACATGAACAAGATAAATGCAATGAATCTGACACACAAATCACACACCACCCCTAGGGTACGCTTCACTGTTGCCTTGCCTCTCGAAAGGTGATCGTCGAGTAGAGGATGTTTTAGTAAGTCCTCATGATCCGGGAACCTGGAATGAGGGTAGCTTCTAAGGTATCTTCCTATTGCTCTGGTGATCACCATGTCCCGAACCTTCGAATTGACCCGAACACCTCCAACGATGGTGCTACCTACCTCTCAATGGTGGGATGGCACTACTTTAAAGGACATTTACACAGACGAATTCCTTAGGGTAGGTAGACGACTCTAGATACTTGCTCTAATTTCAAAACAAAATTCAAAAATACTTTTCACACCCACACCTTTTCAAAAAGCTTTCGAAAACAATTTTTCAAACACTCTTGAGGACCGATACAAGAGTCGAACTGGAATTTTCAAAGAAACTTTTTCAAAACCCACAGTTGAAAAGCAAACAAACCATTTTGAAAACACAATGAGCAAGTATCTAAGAGCCCATGGATAACCATGGATAGAAAGGGTGATAACACCTTCCCTTTCTATAACCTACCTCCCGAACCGAGAGCAATCTCTATAAGGAATTTTTCTGTGCTTTTGTCCTTTCCATTTGGAGAAAATAAAAGACGGTGGCGACTCTTGCTTCCGCGACATTTCACGAACCAACGTTAAACAGTCAGTTCCAGATCCACCGATCACAGAACTGGCGACTCTGCTGGGGAGATAACTTTAAAGTGAGGTGTACCTTAGGACTAAGATCACTTGTGTTTTCAATTGTCTGAATTGTTTGCTTTAAATTGTGGGCCTGTCTTGGGAGTTACATAGATCCTAACCCGGATCTGGGGATACCCTGTTTAGGTAGCATAAGCTGTGAGGGACTTGTCCGGCATAGACCGACACGGGTGAAGCAGTGGCTACATTGGTGTGGCACCTTGGTCTGTACCGATATCCCTTGTGTCGCAACGAGGAGAATATGGGTCTTCCAAGGAGTCGTTAAGCACCAACAGACCTTAGAACCTTAAATGACACAACTTGGCCATTAGAACAGTAGCAGTATGCTACGCCCATTGAGGCTAAACTCTCGTGATGGTTCTGGCCGCAAGAAAAGATTGCGATGCTGGAGTTATGACCGATTGAGGGTAGTCAGTGATATTGGGATCCTCTAAGAACCCGGTTACTTTTGATAGGACAGGTATGAACCAACAAACTGAAAGAGGGTAATACCTAGACCTCATGCTGGCCTAAACTCTAAGGGCTTCTCTTGTGTGACTTGTGTGCCTTCCAACTTGACTATTTGCATACTTGTTATCTGACACTTGAGTTTCTTGCAGGTTTTGTTTATAGTCCTTAGTTGGGACTCATAACAGGGTTTACTGAGTTTACTTGCAGGTTTTGTTTGTAGTCCTTAATAGGGACTTATAACAAAGTTACCCACATCACTCCATGCATACCATAACATCATACCATTGCATGCATCCTACATAAGGAATAATTCATTTCAAGGATCTCAAGGGCTTGCGATGCAGGTCATGATGAACCAACATGTCTGGCAAGGGGCAAAGGGGATTTATTTTCCTCTAGCCAAGGTTGTCAGGGGCTATGACCCACTCGATATGGTGAGCCTTGACTCTTGAAGAAGGACTCTCAACAACATGAAGTTCCTTCAATCAAGTTACCAGTTTCCAACTCTAACAATTTTCTTGTTTACCCCGCGAGGTCCTTGAAAACATTACATGCATGTCATTCATCATTGCATAACAGGTATCCTTGTTGCAGGTCACTTACCTTTCTCGCTGTTTATTTCAGCAATGGCTTCCCAACAAGATAACCAGGACCTTCTTGCTCAAGAGACCCGATTCGGGGAAATCCTCCTGAATCTATCCAAGGGGCAGGAGGAGCTAAGGACACTTCTCATGGAGACTTTGGTCAGGAACAGCGCTGAGGACGAACGGCTGAAACATCTGCAAGCTGAAGTGGATGCAATGAGAGCCCAGATGCTGGGGCAGGTGACTATCATCCAAGACTTAGCTCAAAGACAAGATGAGCTCGGGGTTCTCGTCAACCAACTGCTTCGGGGTAACCAACTGGGGAAAACATATAAGGTTGAAGGGCCAGTCATCATTCAACCACCTTTGAGGCAAGAGGATAAGAGAACTCCTCAAATGGCTTCAAGGTCACAAGTTCAGCACCAACCTCACCAGCTTCAGCCAGACAAGCCTAGGAGGCAATTCACCCAGCTCAACATGTCACTGTTTCAAGCTTTACAACGCCTGCTGAGGTTGAATCTGATCACGTTGAGGGCTCATCCCCGGAACCCCAATACAGCATCTCCTATCTATGATCCCAACAAAAGGTGTGCCTACCACTCTGCCAGTCCAGGACATGATACAAATGAGTGTTGGGCTCTGAAGAACAAGATCCAGGACCTGATTGACGAAGGAGCGCTAGAGTTCACACAAGATGGTCAGGCTGAGTTTTTCTACCATCCCTCCAAGGCTCACCATTTGAAGTGACAAGCCCTGAGACTAGAAAACTTTTGTTCATTCAAATGTTCAAGTTGTGTTGTTCTTTGATTGTTTAAACATTTATTCATGTTAAACATTGTTATTCCATTAATGCATCGCTTATGTCTATTTTGAATCAATACATTCGCATTCGCTATTTTCAAAATTGCTTCCATATTTTTTTGATGTCAACTCTTGACTAATAATTCTAAGCCTCTTGAGGGAGGATGACGAAAACGATACCACGATCTTTACAGTATGCTTTTGAACAGACCCCGCTGATGAGGCACATGCATTGTTTCAATTCCTAAACACTTGAGTTATAAGGAAGATAATCCCTCGTTACCCCCTTTGAGCCAAAGAAGTAGGAGTTTTTCTTTTCGAAAATTAAAACCCTTAATCATAACCTGGGGCAGGGTAGTTCTCTCAGTTGATCCAAGTGCATAACAAACGGCACCGAAGAGGTCCTTACAAAACAAAGAAAGACAGTGATGGTTCCGAATAATCAATAAAGAAAGGCAGTCATTACCAAAATCAAAAAGCCCAATAAGTCAAAACCTATAAAGGGACTTACGAAACTGGGGCATCCCGCTGACTGTAATTCCAAAAAAGGAAACAGTTCAGGCAAAAGAAAGGGATAACAAAAATCAGACAAGAAAGAGGTCTTACAAACCCTCAACAAAAAGGAATGACTGCATATTCAAAAATAAGTTATCAACATCCGAATCATCACCAGAAAATCAGAGCAAAGACTCAAACAAGGTCTAACGTATGATCAACTGAGTTTAGGTTTGGAGAACATCACGAAGAGCGGGTGGGTACAAATGAAATTTGAGCCTTTATCCTTTGTTTCTTAAACCGTGAACCAGGCCACGTTATAACCCTTAAAAGTCCTAGCTGAAGCATGGGTTAGTTCGAAAGCATACTGTGACAAAAGGTATCATGACTCCTTAAGGCCTACGGCAAAATACGGAGTTGACATCACGTTTTACAAACATCCATTTGTTTTATGGAAAAAAGAATGCACTTTCAAAATCTTCAAGACAGACATAGGCTTTGCATTTTTAACATAACTTTGTTTGCATATGACTTGTTATTTGAACAGCATAGAAGTTCGCACGACGAATGCCTAATGAACAGAAGTACCTCCAATCAAGGGGCATACATGATCATTGTCCATCATCTGGGGAAGTCCAATCAAGATTCAGGGAATCTCTCAAAGGCAAACAACCTGGGGCAAATCTCCGCCTGAGTCACTTGGGGCACTCCAGCAACGAATCTTGCCCGATCAAATACCTTCTGGTGGCATGACGAAACACTTCCAACAGGGGCAACTCCCTACATTCTGAAAGCACGGACATAGTCGAAAAAATACTACGCAAAATCAAGGACCCGCTAGGTTGACATACCTAGGAAAAAGTAAGGGCTTCCCGGCGAACCAAAAGGGTTCGGGCAAAAATAAGGGATGAAATGAAAATTTGTACACCCGGCAAGTCGAAAACCTGAAAAGGCGGCTTGGGCAAAAATGGGTATCCCGGTGGACTGAAAACCCGAAAGGGCGGTCCAGGCAAAAATTAGGGATTTAAGCGTACGACTATGTCCCGGCATCTAAATCACCTGTCTACCAGAAGATTTGTCAACTACCTCCACAAGGTATCTTTTCCCTCACATTAGAAACAGGGGCAATAAAGAGTTGTCTAAGCAATCTAATTGCTCTGTCTCCAAGGTATCAAGGGATGTTCAGCTAAAGAACACAACCAGTATATCTTAGTTCCCCAGAGAGTGAGCCAGCCAGTCAATACACTCTCCACGAGCAAAGTTACAGTCAGTCTTAAGGAAGTTGGGCACCCTCCGCAGATCTCAACATTCCCCAGCAATATACATATATTCTTAACAAGCATCCCCGACAGTCTTGGTCTAAAGATTGTTCCCCCGCGGTATATCAAAGATTCAGTGGAGTTACTTCCCCGATACAGTTCAAAACTTCCCCAAGAGAGTCCAATCTAGTTCCCCAGGAAAATTGGAATTCATCTCCCCAAGCAGTAAGCTTATCCCCAGTAGATTCTGGAAGCTTACCCTCGCAAAGCACGAACGCGTCTCCCGGCTTTATTCAAAGAGTTATTTCCCTACCAGGATATAACTGGGTTATCCTCAGCCAAAAGCCACGGAAAGATCGTTCTCGGCGAAGTCTTCTTACCCCCAGCGAAGTCTATTAACACTTCCAACACAACAATGGTATCCCCAGCAAGTTATTATCAACAACTCAACAAAGTACCTCTCTCCCCACAGAGTATTGCTCCCCAGCAAGATCGCTAGAGTACTTTTCTCCCCGCAGAGTTATCTATTCGCCAAGTTTATTCCCCAACGGAATTCTTGCAACTATCATCCCCAGCGGAGGCAAAAGTCTATTCTTTCAACATCAGCCCAGGAGTGACTTCCCGACACCCGTCAAGGATTTACTTTCCTAGACATTCATAAACATCAAATACATCATTATAGCATGCATATATGCATCATATCCTACAAATCTCATTTACGTTGAGAACATCATTGCTTGATCCATATCATGCATTGCATATGACTGACCTTTACCTTTCAAGAAAGATCTAGTTAAATTCTCAGCTATGTTTCAAGACCTTGACCGGTTCAGTTAAGTCGACTCCAAAGACTTTTCTGTTTCTTATCCAGTCAAAGGCCTTCTCTGGTTCAGTCAGATCGACCCTAAGATCTCCCTGTTTCTTATCCAGTTGAAGACATTTCAAGACCTAAACCAGTTCAGTTAAATCGACTCCAAAGATTTCTCTATTTCTTATCCAGTCAAAGGCCTTCTCTGGTTCAGTCAGATCGACCCTAAGATCTCCCTGTCAGTTGAAGACATTTCAAGACCTAGATCGGTTCAGTTAATCGACCCTAAGATTTTCTGTTTCTTATCCAGTCCAAGGCCTTCTCTAGTCCAGTTAAATCGACCCCAAACAGATTTTCCTAATAAAGACTCAGTAGAAGTTATCCAAGATTCTCTCAATGATTGCTGTTGAGGTTATAGTCGCCTATGGTTCTCTCCCCGATACTGCGGAGGTAGTAATCATCCCTAGATTTGCTCAACGATTGCTGTTGAAGCAGAAGTTATCCAAGGTTCTCTCAATGATTGCTATTGAGGTTGTAGTCGCCTATGGTTCTCTCCCCGATACTGCGGAGGTAGTAATCATCCCAAGATTCACTCAACGATTGCTGTTGAGGTTGAAGTTATCCAAGATTCTCTCAATGATTGCTATTGAGGTTGTATTCGCCTATGGTTCTCTCCCCGATACTGCGGAGGTAGTAATCATCCCAAGATTCGCTCAGCGTTACTGTTGAAGTCGAAGTCGTCCAAGATTCTCTCAATGATTGCTGTTGAGGTTGTAGTCGCCTATGGTTCTCTCCCCGATACTGCGGAGGTAGTAATCATCCCCAGATTCGCTCAGCGTTACTGTTGAAGTTGAAGTCGTCCAAGGTTCTCTCACCGTTCCTGTTGAGGTAGTAACCACCCCTGGTTCATTCATCACCGTTTGAAGTTCCAGATCCAGCTCCTGTAACCAGTCAGGACACATCTATACAAAGAATCTGAAGACCAACTCCTGTAACAGGTCAGGTACTCATTTTTCTTTCGCAGGTACGCAAGTTCAAGCTAAGGAATCTCTTACGCGATCAACACCCAGATGGCATCTATAAGCCCATCCACCTTCCATCATCTCTTAGCATGGCATCTATAAGCCCATCATCCTATCCATCAATCTCCAAATGGCATCTGTAAGCCCATTCCCCATCATCACACTGCTACTATGTGAGCGCAAATTTCTGGGCACTCTAGTGTTCAATCATCTTCCACCTTCGGATTACGAAAGGCACGTCAGCCAATCTGCATCCTCAGGTCTAAGAAGATTGAACAGGGGCAACTGTTGTACCCCAAAATTTGCCCTCCCATATTCTTCAAGATTTGTAAAGAGCATGTTTCAAAATTCCCCAAGGGTTGCACAATTCAAGAGCCTCATAACAATCAAAATTAGGGTTTTGGTTCTGACAAAGAAAATGAAGTTTCCAAGGGTCCAATCAAGTCCCACATGCCTACAAACATGGTCAAGCATCCTCATACTAAGTTTCAAGACTTACAGCACAAAATTGCACAGTCAAAAACCCTAATTTCCCTACAGTCAACTGCAGGGGCAAAATGGTCATTTTACAGTCAAAAGTTCAAATTTTTGGTCAACATCTCATTTTGAAGCCAAAAACATCATTTTATCAATGCTTGATCATGATTCTCAAAGCTTGGCTCAAAAATCATCAAGATGCAAAAGTTTCCATATTTGGACAGTTGAAAAAGTCAACTGTAACTTGACCAAGGCATAACTTCCACATGGATTATCAGAAAAATTCCATCCAAAGCTCATTTTGAAGAGAAAGACATTTCCTACAACTCCTCTTCATACTTCAAGTCCAAGAAATGCTCTCACAAAAAGTTATCAATCTCAACATTATAGGTCATTTTCAAAAGTCAACAAAAAGGGACTTTAAGTCAAAGACCATAACTTGAGATTGGTAAATCAAAATGACATGGGACCAAAGGCATTGGTTAAAGGACTCAACGAACTTTCCAAAATGTCCAAGAACATGAGCAAAGCTTAAAAATTGAGCAAGTTATGCCTTGTGGAAGTTGGGAAATGTTTGGATATTTTGAAAAGTCAACATTGCTTCAAATGACCTAAAAATGCTAATGGGCCTCTTTTTCTTCCACAATTCATCATCCAAGGCATGTGCACGACCATTTGGCCCAAAGGGAGGTTTTTCATCATTTTTATTTATTTATTTGGATTTTTAATTATTAATAATTCATTTAATTAAAATAAATAGGTGAAAAATACTAAACCTAGCTTTTTAAATCTTTTTGTGCATGAAATAATCTCAAGATTTTGTGTATAATCAGATTTGGAAAGAATCTTGATAATTGGACATGATTGGAACCAAGTTTGCATGAAAAAGATTGGAAAATATTTTGCCATGAAAATCAATATCCTCTCCATCAATTCCTTGATCATTTGGCTCTGAATTCTTACCCTAATCGTTCACATATACATACTAATGCAAACCCTACTCCTCATAAGCTCCCAGCTGCGCCATACACAAAGAATCAAACTTGAGTTTTTTGCAAAAAAGTCAAATACTGAAAACAAGGTTCTAGCACGATTCAGAGCAAGAGACCAATTTCAAAAGCTTCCTCGTGCACTACTGAAGCTAACTGAATAATTTTCCAACCCTTACACGCCCAGAATTGGTTAGGGTTGCAGAACTTTCAAATTGGGCGTTTATGTATATGGTAAAATTGGAACACCTCAATGCCATGACCAAACTCAGCGTGCTTAGACGAAAACAAAACACTCCTCGCGCCTAATTTATGAGGCCATATGGCCTGTTCGCTATTTTGAAAACAAGCATGTTTTGGGGGGGTTTAAAACCCCCGTTAACTTCTTTTATATTTCAGGGAAAAATGTAAAACGGAGAAGATGATGAAGTGGCAAGCTATGGTTGGTTTATTTGAAATTTCGCGCTAAAGTTCAACTAATCATTGTTTTTACCTTATATTATTTATTTCTTATTATGCATTCAAAAGGCGCAAGTGGCACGGTTGGCAGGCATATACATTGATAACCAACAGGACCTGGGTTCGAGCCCCAGGTCCCCATCCGTTTCCATAATATTTTTATTAACATTATCCTATGCAGCGTTCCCCCTTGAAGGCCATCATACACCCCTTGGTCCAACTTGCCACGCACACACCAAGATCAATCAAAGGGCCATAGTTTGAGGAACATAGTGGACATGAGTCAATGCACCCACATGCCAGCCAAGAAGTCAACAAGGCCAAAGAGTCATTGGGCTTAAACTGCTACCATTATACCTCTCAATTTGGGGACAGACCCCCCTAGGTTTGCAATATTCTTTTCATTATTTTTTTATTTGATTCAATTATTTCCCTTTTTAATTAATTTCTTTAATTTAATATTTTCATAAAAAACATAAAAACAATCTAAAAATCAGAAAAAGACAAAAAATAAATATTTTTATTTAACTAATATTTTTGTAAATAAATTTCATTAAATGATTTTAGTTTTTAAATCTAGGATTCATCTTAATATTTTTTCAATAAAAACCTAAAATTTGTATAATTAGGGTTTGTATCAATTTTTATCCTTTTTCTTTTCTTTTCACAATAATTAATTATTAAATATTATTTTTGTAATTAAATTACCATGTAATTAATTAGGTTAATTTAGGTTTAATTTTAACATGTTTTTTTCTTAACAAATAAAAATTGTAGAATTAAGGTTAATATTTTAATTTCATTTAATCTTTCTCATTAAAATCATAAATACCAAAATCTCAAAAAAACAATTTCTTTTTTATTTTAGTTTAATTAATTTAATAATAATTTAATTTCATTAAAAAGGGTCCAACGCCCTCGCTTTCAATTATTGATTTGTTTCGCGCATTTTATTTTATTTCTTATAATATTTATGTACCTCTCCCAAAGCTTTGTAAACTCGGACATTTTATTTCTCGCCTTTTGCTTTATTCCTTTATTTTCTGTCAAATCGGGTCCTGGATTAATTTTGGCGATGTGGACCCGCGCCTTTGTAATAGTTTAGAACTTTTATTTCTCGCAATTTTTTAACTGTTAAATAAATGCATGCAAGAATGAATGGTCTAAAATAAAAACAAACGCATAGATCACTTTGACATGAACAAGATAAATGCAATGAATCTGACACACAAATCACACACCACCCCTAGGGTACGCTTCACTGTTGCCTTGCCTCTCGAAAGGTGATCGTCGAGTAGAGGATGTTTTAGTAAGTCCTCATGATTCGGGAACCTGGCATGAGGGTAGCTTCTAAGGTATCTTCCTATTGCTCTGGTGATCACCATGTCCCGAACCTTCGAATTGACCCGAACACCTCCAACGGTGGTGCTACCTACCTCTCAATGGTGGGATGGCACTACTTTAAAGGACATTTACACAGACGAATTCCTTAGGGTAGGTAGACGACTCTAGATACTTGCTCTAATTTCAAAACAAAATTCAAAAATACTTTTCACACCGACACCTTTTCAAAAAGCTTTCGAAAACAATTTTTCAAACACTCTTGAGGACCGATACAAGAGTCGAACTGGAATTTTCAAAGAAACTTTTTCAAAACCCACAGTTGAAAAGAAAACAAACCATTTTGAAAACACAATGAGCAAGTATCTAAGAGCCCATGGATAACCATGGATAGAAAGGGTGCTAACACCTTCCCTTTCTATAACCTACCTCCCGAACCGAGAGCAATCTCTATAAGGAATTTTTCTGTGCTTTTGTCCTTTCCATTTGGAGAAAATAAAAGACGGTGGCGACTCTTGCTTCCGCGACATTTCGCGAACCAGCGTTAAACAGTCAGTTCCAGATCCACCGATCACAGTCGGGTTACGAGGCCTTCTTCCGCGCCTAGTAGAAATGCTTGGCATATCCTGTTGAGGTGCGGTTTGGTGCTGTGCATCCATTTATTCTTCTACCTCATTAACAGGTTGAGGATTTTGGTTCCTCTGAGAAGCTTGGTCGGGTTTAGGGGCGTTTAAATCATAAATCCATTTTTCCATGTTTGCCACATTTGTGAGCAACCTGTTTGGCATAATCACACTTGGAACAATTTTGTTCCTCACCATCAAATCGTACTTGCCATCATCTCGGTTCCTAATCAGACGCATGTATTTGCAGTTATCTAAATCCATGAGAAGAGGCGGTAAAGCATCAAGAGTCTCCAATTGGCTTTACAAATTAAGCCCATGAGCTAATGTGGTTATCATCCCTCTGATAAAAAATGGTTGATGTCCCCTTGCATAAAGGGATTCAAAATGACGAAGAAGAAATGGAGTAGCATTTACCTTGGTATTCCCAGCTAAGCACCAATGAAGGAAAAATACCTCCTTTGATTTGACTTTGTTGCTATTAGCTCGGCCGAAGCTGGTGTTGGAGAGAATCTTGAAGAAGTACCTGGTGGTAGGGTTGTGAACGTGAGATGCCAAACACTCATCCCAATTTCCTGTCGAGACATTTGTGAGTTTCTCCCATAATTCTAACAATACAACGACCCAATATTCGGTAACAGGGACCTTGTGGTGCACCGTTTCAGAGTCATCTTCCTTGGTTGAAAATCTGAGCAGCTCCGTGATTTTTTCTTGGTTTAACGTATATTCGGTGTTGAACATACGGAAAGATGCGGTGCCCGTGAGGAACATGCCGTCATCACTCGGTGTCAAATACGAAAACGAGCTAAGGAACTCGAGCGTCAGCTTGGGGTACGTCGAGTGATGTTGCGCGCATACGAATGAGAGGCCAGAGAGACGGAGCAGCCAATCCACTCCACCAAATATTCCCAATTTGTGGAGACAATCGTTGTCGGGATATCTCGTGGCCAAGACTCCCCTACGGTGAAACTTTAAATATTGCTCCCGTTGGTGTCCGCCGTCTTGATTCCTAAAAATGATTCCACCCATGTCGGCTTCTCTGTTCTCCATTGACAATCCGTTGATTTAAGCAAGGTTTTACTGTTAAAGTGGTGAGGGAGAGATTTTTGTAGAGAGTGTTTGAATGGGATAGATTTGGGACTATGTGAAACTTTTTGTAGGATGCAAATATGGTTGCTCTTAAATGGAGTGGATGCAAGTTTGGAAAATGGGTATGGTGATGAAATCTGGAAAATGGGTGAGAGGAGGCGGCTGCGTTTGAAACTGAGAGAGAAAGAAAGGATGCAGCGTTAGCACTTCTGTTTTGTTTCTGTTCGTAACAGCTAGCCCTGTTACGTTCGTAACAGCTGTGTTACGTTCGTAACAGCTGTGTTACGTTCGTAACACCTCTGTTTAGGGAAAAAAAATAGCTTTCATACACCACTATATTACTTCTGGATTTTTGGGGGAAGTTAGGCAACAAAATAGCATAGTTGAATATAGTAGTGTATGAATATAGTAGTGTAAAGCAATAATACTAACACTAAAAAAAATAATGACAGTAATAACAGAAAAAATAATAACAGTAATGACAGTAAAATTGAAACTTGATGAATAATTTGAATATCATTAACTAATAAAATTGTTTAGAATTTGAAACAAATAATAACTAAATTCATAAAATAATAATAAAATACTAAAACTAAGTTCCTCCCCCACACTTAAACTAAACAGTGACCTCACTGTGTACATAAATGCAAGAACGGAACAAATTAGCATAACAACGACAACTCCTAGCCACGATGAGTAGAGAACAGGTGTTGGTGAATGAAATCCAGTTGTTCATTTACCAAATCCATAAAAGCAATGAAATCCACATGTAAAGATGTAAGCTCACCCCGCATTCCGGTTATTTCTGCATTCAAAGAGTCGATTGTGACAGTAGGTGGAGGTGGTGGTGGTGGTATCTCGGGAACTGGGAAGGTAGACTCGGTGGAAACTACATGCTGATCCCATGGGTCAGGAAACTGCTGGTATCCAGGTGGTGTTTCAGGATCGGATTCTTCAGCAGCTGGAGAGGTATTTGGGACCTCATAAATTTCAATAGTGGAGGGAGACGAAGGCGGTGTAGGAGGATGGTGGAGATTAAAAAGCCAATTTGCTCTGTTATAGACACTAGTAATAGGATTTGGGAGTACAAACTGGTGAACAGTTTCATGGTTAATCAGCAGCTCAAATTCATTCTGCCCAAGGTTTCCTATGAATCTAGTGTTGAAGCAAAACTCAATATTCATCGGCTTAATCCCATAGTGTGTATTTGTTCCTAACATAGGTCTTCAGAGTCCAATAGCATTGGAGATCATAGTAACTAACCCACCTATGAGGATTGGTGCATTTTCTGTTTGGATAATACGTTCCATATTAGGAATCATATAGGTGGCACCATTTACTGGACAGTTCTGCGAAGCACAATACATGATGAAAAGCTCATCACGTGACACAAATGTAACATTCTGCTCTTTTCCGAAGAGGGTGTGGGCAATGATTTTATGGAAGTACCTAATAGCAGGGTTATGGATGGACTCCGAGTAAAGATCATTTGGCTCAGGATGGTTGTTTCCAGTAATACTACCCCAGAAATAATCAAGGTCATGATCTAGCAATAGGTCTTCTTGGGTTATGGTGATAACATCAGGGCCATTAGGGAATCCTAACAGATTGGCAAACTCCCTATGATTGTAGCGGTAGTCCATATTAAACAGTCTGAAGGTGATCAGCCCGCAGTTGAAACCTAACCCATGATTTGGCAGATAGCTTAGTGTGCTCAAGAACTCAAGGGTCAACTTACGGTAGGTACAATAGCGTCTCCGAATTGGAGCAACGTCCCAACTTATTTGGTTAAGAAGATACAGAACGCTCTCACGAATGCCTAAGGCAGTCATTGCATGGTCGTCAGCATAAATGGTTGGACACATCTCTCGCTCAACTAGATCCTTAAAACGCCTTCTCTGATGCCTACCTCTCAGGGTTATGTTCATGTAGTTCATACGTGCCATGGAGCTAAAAAATAAAGCTAATGAGTTACCCTGAAAATATTTAATAAATGTATGAAAAACTAAGTTAGTATTTTCAGGTTAAAATGCCGAAGTTAATCAAAAAGAAAAAAGAAGTTCAAATAAAAAGGAGTAAGGGATGCAACATAAAAATTTGAAAGATTAAAACAAAGTTAAAAAAATAAAAACATATAAAAACAGCAAAAATAATTAGAAGTAAACATGGGTTGCCTCCCATGAAGCGCTTTTGTTTTATGTCGATGGCTCGACAGACAGTACCTATTCAATTAGGTATCAGGGTAGGTGGCTCACTTAACTGTAGATAAGCCGAATAGTTTAGATTTTTGATGTTAAAATAATGCTTTAAGCGCTGGCCATTGACTATAAATGGTTCTATGGAATTTCCTTTAATTTCTACCGCACCACTAGGGAAAACTTTATTAATTTCGAATGGTCCTGACCACCTGGAACGTAATTTACCCGGAAAGAGTTTCAGTCTAGAGTTGAATAAGATTACAATGTCTCCTTCCTTAAATTCTTTCCGCGAGATACGCTTATCATGCCATTTTTTTGTTCTCTCCTTATAGATTCTAGCATTTTCATAAGCATCTAAACGCAATTCTTCTAATTCATGGATATCTAATATTCGTTTCTCGCCAGCAGTCTTGTAATTTAAGTTAAGAGTTTTAATGGCCCAGTAAGCTTTATGTTCTAATTCTACTGGCAAATGACAAGATTTTCCATAAACTAATTTAAATGGCGTTGTTTCGATAGGGGTTTTAAAAGCTGTCCTATATGCCCAAAGAGCATCATTTAGCTTGGAGGACCAATCCTTTCTGGATATGGCTACGGTTTTCTCAAGGATTTGTTTAATTTCCCTATTTGACATTTCCACTTGTCCACTCGTTTGAGGATGGTATGGTGTGGCTATGCGATGTTTAACGCCAAATTTTGAAAGTAGTTTTTCGAAAATTCTAGAGATAAAATGGGAACCACCATCACTAATTACTAGTCTTGGTATACCGAATCATGGGAAGATTACATTCTTGAATAATTTAATACCACTCGTGTATCGTTTGTGGGTGCAGCGACGGCTTCAATCCATTTTGATACGTAGTCAACAGTTACCAATATATACTTATTTCCAAAAGATGCGGGGAATGGTCCCATGAAATCAATTCCCCATACATCAAAAATTTCGACTTCGAGAATCCCTTTTTGCGACATTTCATCACGTCTAGATATATTTCCTGTGCGCTGACATCTATCTCAGTTCATAATTGCTACGTGGATGTCTTTCCATAAAGTAGGCCAAAAAAAACCAACTTGAAGTATTTTTGCACAAGTTTTCGAAGTACTAGCATGTCCACCATAAGGGGCGGAATGGCAATGAGTAATGACATCGTCCACTTCATCGTTAGGAACACAGCAACGGTAGATACCATCGGTGCCTATTTTAAAGAGTAGTGGTTCATCCCAAAAGTAGTGTCTAAGATCATGGAAGAATTTCTTCCGCTGTTGGTACGTTAAATCGGGTGGTAGAACACCGGCGGCTAAGTAGTTAACAAAATCAGCGTACCATGGTAATGTGGTGTTGGTATAAATGGCTTATACTACCGCAGTTGTTAAATGTTCATCGCATTGATCTAAATTGTCGGTAGGAGCTGTCTCTAGTTTAGCAATAAGGCGTTCATATGGGAAATCTTCGTTTATGGGAACACTCTCAGTTTGGATTCCATCCAATCTTGATAAATGGTCTGCTACTAAGTTCTCGGTTCCCCTTTTGTCTTTTATTTCCAAGTCAAACTCTTGTAGGAGTAAGATCCATCTGAGTAGTCTTGGTTTGGCGTCTTTCTTACTTAGCAAGTATCAGATCGCAGCATGATCCATGTAAATAACGATTTTGGCGCCTACTAAGTAGGAATGAAATTTGTCCAACGCGAATACAACAACTAAGAGTTCCTTCTCCGTAGTGGCGTAATTCAATTGTGCGGGATCAAGTGTTCTGCTTGCATAGTAAATAGCGTGAAGCTTTTTATCCTTGTGTTGTCCTAGGACTGCGCCTACAGCATAATCGCTCGCATCACACATTATTTCAAATGGTTGGTTCCAATCAGGAGGTTGCATTATAGGTGTTGAAATCAATGCTTCTTTAAGCGTCTCAAATGCATTTAAGCATTTATCGTCGAAAATAAACTCGGCTTCTTTCATCAATAGTTCAGTTAGTGGCTTAGTGATTTTAGAGAAATCTTTTATAAAACATCGGTAAAAACCAGCGTGTCCTAGAAAACTTCTTATTTCTCTAACTGTTTTGGGTGGTTGAAGGTTTTTGATAATTTCGATTTTTGCTTTATCGACTTCAATCCCTCTGTTTGATACAATGTGACCCAACACAATTCCTTGTCTCACCATGAAGTGACATTTTTCCCAGTTGAGCACTAGGTTGACATTGACACAGTGTTTCAGTACCAGCTCAAGATTTGATAAACATCCGTCAAAACTTTCTCCGCAGACAAAAAAAATCATCCATGAATACTTCCATAATTCCGTCCAAAAAGTCTGCGAAAATCGCCATCATGCATCGTTGAAAAGTTGCAGGTGCGTTACATAGTCCAAATGGCATTCTTCGGTATGCAAAGGTACCATAGGGGCATGTGAACATAGTTTTCTCTTGATCATCAGGATGAATGGGAATTTGGAAGAATCCTGAGTATCCGTCAAGATAGAAAAAATGGGAATGTTTAGCTAAGCGCTTAAGCATTTGATCAATGAATGGTAATGGGAAATGGTCCTTGCGCGTAGCTTTGTTTATTTTTCTGTAATTAATACACATTCTCCATCTTGTTTGGGTACGTTGTGCTATCGATTCTCCTTTTGTGTTTGTTATAACCGTAACACCTCCTTTCTTAGGTACTACATGAACTGGACTGACCCAGTTGCTATCTGATATTGGGTATATGATACCTGCCTCGAGTAATTTCTGCACTTCTTTCTTTACGACTTCACTTAGTATAGGATTCATTCGTCTTTGATGTTCTCTAGAAGTCTTGCAGTTCTCTTCTAGTATAATGCGGTGCATACAGATAGTAGGACTTATTCCTTTTAGATCCGATATGTTATATCCTAACGCGGTTGGATACTTCCTTAACACATTGAGAAGTTTTTCAGTTTCGATCTTCCCTAAATTGGCATTGACTATAACTGGCCGTTCGAGTTCTTTATCTAAAAATTCATACCTTAGATCTTTAGGTAACATTTTAAGTTCTATACCAGTTTTCTTATCAGTTGGGGTAGGATCGGGTGTTAAGGCGAAACATTCGCTTAGGTTGGCATCGTGATATTCCTGTCTCCAGTCATCATCCTCGAAAATAGTTGGCGTCAAAACTTTCAATATCCCAGAATAGGTGTCTTCTTGGCTTTCTAGTTCTTTGACACATTCATCGATAATATCTAGGAAATATCATGAGTCATCTATAACAGGGGCTTTGAAGAATTGGGAAAGAATAAATTCTACTTTTTCTTCTCCTACCTCGAAGGTAATCTTTCCTTTCTTAACGTCGATAATGGCTCCTGCAGTGGCTAAAAATGGCCTTCTTAATATGATGGGAATATTTGAATCTTCCTTTATGTCCATTATTATAAAGTCAGTAGGTATGTAAAATTGTCCTATTCGGACAGGAATGTTTTCTAGCATACCAACAGGGAATTTGACTGATCTGTCAGCTAGTTGTAGGGACATCTTGGTAGGTCTCATGTCACCTAGTTTGAGCTTCTCGCAAATAGATAAGGGCATTAGACTAACACTTGCTCCTAAATCACATAGAGCTTTGTCTATGACAGATTTTCCAATTACACATGGTATGGAGAAACTACCAGGATCCTTTAGCTTTGGAGGCATATTATTTTGAATTATGGCGCTACATTCGGCAGTTAGCATAACGGTTTCGTTTTCAACAATTTTTTTCTTATTAGACAGTATTTCTTTTAGGAATTTAGCATATGACGACATTTGAGTTATAGCTTCTGTAAACGGAATAGTGACATTTAGTTGTTTCAGAAGTTCTATGAATTTCTTGAATTGTCCCTCGTTTTTGGATTTTGCAAGTCTTTGAGGGTATGGAATTGGTGGTTTATATGACGGTGGAGGTACGTAAGGTTTATCTGAAACCTCTCCGCTCTCGTTTGCATCTTCCTTTACATTCTCAGATTGTTCTTTCGATTTCTCTGCTTCCTTTTCAGGTTTTTGATACATGGTCGGGTTTTGGAGTCTAGGATCTACCGGTCCATCAAGTGCTGTCCCACTTCGTAATGTGATAGCATTTGCATGTCCTTTAGGATTGGGTTGTGGTTGTCTTGGAAATGTACCAACAGGTGCGGCAGAACTAGCTTGGTGTTGTGCTACTTGGGAGATTTGGGTTTCTAACATTTTATTGTGAGTTGCTAGGGCATCTACCTTATTTGCTAATAACTTCAATTGTTCACCGGTGTGAATGTTTTGATTGAGAAATTCTTTGTTTTGTTGAGCTTGATTAGCGATAAAGTTTTCCATTAGGATTTCAAGGTTAGACTTCCTAGGAATATTAGGAACATTAGCAGCGGGTTTTTGATAGCCTGGAGGTACAGCGGGTGCTTGGCGAGGTGCATATAAAGCGTTATTGTTCTTGTACGAGAAGTTAGGATGGTTCTTCCAACCAGGGTTATAGGTATTAGCATAAGGATTACCTTGAGCGTGATTCACCCGATCAACTGATATTCCGGCTAGGATTTGACATTCGGTTCCAACATGACCAGGAACTCCACAAACTTCACAGTTTGGGGTTACTGCAGCCACGGTGGCTGCAGGAGGTAAGGTCAAGCTTTCTATCTTTTGGGTAAGAGCATCTACCTTAGCATTAACTTTATTTAGGCTACTGATCTCGTACATCCCACTTTTGGTTGAAGTTTTCTCCACGGGTGTTCTTTCTCCTCCCCACTGATAGTGGTTTTGAGCCATATTTTCAATGAGTTGGTTAGCTTCGTCGTAAGGCTTGTCCATCAGTGTACCACCTGCGGCGGAATCTATAGAGAGTCTTGTGTTGTACAAGAGTCCATTATAAAATGTATGGATAATCAGCCAGTTTTCTAATCCGTGATGTGGGCACATTCGCATCATATCTTTGTAGCGTTCCCATGCATCGAATAACGATTCAGTATCCTTCTGCCTAAATCCGTTGATTTGAGCTCTTAATGCAGCAATCTTGCTTGGGGGAAAGTATTATGCTAAAAATACAGTCTTAAGTCCTTCCCACGTAGTGACGGAATTTGACGGCAAGGATTGCAACCAAGCCCACGCTCTATCTCTTAGCGAAAAAGGAAAAAGACGTAATCTTATTGCATCTTTACTAACACCATTTGCTATAATTGTGTTGGCAAATTGAATGAATTCTGTAAGATGTTCATTTGTATCCTCGGTAGGATTTCTAGAGAATTGGCGTTGTTGCATAGCTGATATCAATGACAGTTTCAACTCAAAATTGTTTCGATTAATTGCTGGAGCAGCAATGCCATTGTGGGGTTCTTGTTGTCTTGTAGCTGCGTACTCCTTCAGTGGACAAGTCCTTCGTTCTTCGGCCATGTTTACTTCTGGATTGATTTCGGTTTCAGAGGAAGAATTAGAATCTGTTTTGGAATCAATCTTGATTTCGGGCTTTGGTAAAGGAATAGCGTGATTTAACAGTAATCCCTAACTGTTCGTCTTATGGAAAGGATGCGTTCAGGTTCGTCCGTCGATTTGTCAAGTGGTTCGCCTTGTGAACGATTCCTTGGCATACAAATCGAAAAAGGGTTTATGTTGCCTAGTCTAAACGTGTAACAGAAGAATCGTACTTAATTGACTAATCAGTCCCTGGCAACGGCGCCAAAAACTTGATCGGGACTTTATGAGTCTATCGGGATACTAACTGCAAGTATACAGTTTAGTCGTTCTAGTTTTAAATGATTATCGAACCCACAGAGACTGAGGATCAATCACATACGATCTAATGTTACAATTGTTTAACTAAGCGATGAATATTTGGTTTTGGGGGAAAAGATTTTAATTAAAAACAATAGTAATAGTTATACCGGTATGTGATAGTCGGACTTCGGGAACTTGGTGAATCACTTGGCATATAAAGTATTTCGGTAAAAACGAATTGTTTAAAAACCTGAGACATACACTCTCGTGTTCATGAAATAAGTTATGCTACTAAACCTAGTGGATGCACTTTAAATTTAATAACACTTTTTGAAAACGACTTGAGTTTAATTAATTTGTTAAAACACTCTCGTGTATTTAAAAATTAATGTTTCGTTACCACTATCTGAGTCGAACCCCAGCTCTCGCATACAGGTTCTTGCCTTAATTAATTTCCCACTCTCGTGGCAAAATCGTGTTAAATATCCTTTCACTCTCGTGACAAGGGTAGTTAAATTAAATATGGAAATTGGAAACCAGAAATTATTTATAAAAGTTTTTATCCAAGTTATCACCAAATTCCTTCGGTGCTTAGGAGTCACATACCGGAACAAACGAAATTAGCCAGACATAATGTATTTAGTAACCATGCAACGTAAAATGCAATTCATAAAAATAATTAACATAGCATAAGAATAATAAAAACCAATTGCATAAAAAACCTGTAATTATGTTGCTGTGGTAATCTTGAGTTCGTACAGTAGCCTTGCAATTAATTGAAATATAGGACTAACCGTGTTAATCCTTCGATGAAGAATTAACACTTTTGGAAACTACTTTTGGAAACTGAACGTTACAGTGGCTATAATGGTTCAAAAGCAAATAAAACAGAATAATGCAGAAAGGAAAAAGTATGGTTCTGTAGCAAAATCTCTGACCCCTTCAAAGTGAATTCTTCAAGATATATATAGGCCTTTGGTTGCAACTGCCTTCTTCCATTAATTTCGTACGTGCCTAAATTCTTGGCTGGTGGAACGAGATGCCAAAAACTTCGCGTGGACTTCGTCTGGCCGCTTCGTGGTTTACTGCGTAGACTGGGTATTTAAGACGTTACGTTCGTAATAATATTCATTACGTTCGTAATAGCATAGGATCTTTGTTACGTCCGTAACACATTGTGTTACGTTCGTAACGGTGTCGGCTGGGTGTTGCATTCGTAACGCTAGGCGTTGCGCTCGTAACACCCTTCTGTTTTTCTTCTTCCTTTTTGCCATTTCCTAGCTTGTTTTGTTCCTTTTAGCTAATTTTCCATCTTATGCCTTGGAAAATATAGTTCACCTGAAACAAATAAAAATACCTTCGTGATGCATATTATTCGATAAAAACGTACAAATAACTCGTGTAAATTAGACCTAAAAAGCGAAACGTTTTCGTGTTATCAGGGTACATGGGCAGTTTTCAAGAATTTTACCAAGGCTTTTGCAGATGTCTTTTTATGATCTTAGAATTTCCCCCATCTCTTTTCGGGAGGTCTCAGGGATAGCCAATGACCGAGCCTTCGTCTGGACAGGCTCAATCAGAATACTTTTACCTCGAGTCTCGGTTAACTCGGCAGCAGAAGTGTCAGTAGGAATGATAACAGGGGTTGTAACAGATTTGTTAGTTGGAGTATTAGTGGGGATGATTGTAGGACTGGTGTTGTACCCCAAAATTTTCCCTCTCACTTATAAAGAATTTTCTCACAAGATCCCATTGAGTTCAAGACTGCACTAGGGTTTGATCAGCTCAAGACACCTCCTCAAGCACTAATGACTGAAAATTAGGGTTTGAGATTGCATAAGGATTTTTGGACTATTAATGCTTCATATGACTTTCATGGACCATTATGGATCCCCAAGATTACTCATGTCAAGTTTCAAGCATTGGATCGCACTTTTTATCAGTCAATTGGACAACTGACCTAAAAATTAGTTGTATTGGGGAAAAAGTCAACCATGGACAATTTACAGTAAAACTTCATAATTTTTTATCAACCCCAACATTATAAACTCATATGTAGCATTTGATCAAGTTTGGACCACAACTCCTCAAGAAATTTGATCAAATCATCAAAAGGGCAAAATGGTCAAAATTAGGGTTTGACTAGGAAAGGGAAATTTCTGGTTTTTGACCTAGCAAATGGTCAATTGAGTTAAGTCATGATCTCAAGAGTCAAATTTCATCACTTTTACCTAATGACATGGTTCAAAACACTACAAGTCCATTGGATTGACAAATGAATTTTTCAGTCAACTGATCAAAAGTCAACTTTATACTGAAAAGTCAAACTTTGACTTTTTGGTCAAAATCAAATGCCAAAGATCATAATTCATCAAAACATGTCAAAACATGAAACTTGTTCATCAATAATTCAAGATTTTGTTTTGAAAAGATGAAATTTCTTAACTTAGAAACTTTTCTAAGTATAGAAAATTTCTTATTTTTTCATAACTTTGAGCCAAATTTTCACCATGATACAAGTTGATTCAAAGGAAACTCCCAACATGAAAGTTGTAGATCTCCATGAAATCTACAACTTTTCTTCACACAACTTCTCCTAAAAATTCTTGGATCTCAAGTAATAATTTTGTGAATACATGCTCATGAACTAAAAAGGACTTAGTGAAATTTTGCCCTAGTTAGGCATATTTTTTACCTAACTTCATGGAAATTTTTCACATAGTTCCAAGGGGAATCTTCAAAATCAATTCAAAGATGAGTTCAAGAGAACATTGCAAGCTTTCCAAAATGTCCAAGAACTCCTTGATATCATTCTTGAGTACGGAGAATCAAAGAGATGAAGTTGGTGTTTTGTCACTTAGATTACAAGTCATTTTGTGAAGAACATTGGATCCAATCCTCAAGCATGTTGTACAAATCCCACTTTGCAGGCTTCTAACTTGATTTTCACTCCATAATTTAATTTTTTCACAGCTGTTGGAAGTTTTAATCCAAGCATTTAATGCATTGTACAAAGTTAATTCCATTTTGGGAAGAAAGGCAACATTGCCATTTTAGAAAAGCAAGCTTTTGCAAAGTCAGCTTGCATTGAGCCTTGCATTGGTTCTTTCTGCACAAACACACTTCACACAATCAGAATAAGTATGTTTAAAGGTCTCAGCCCCCTTACAAGCTTTGTAATTCACCTTGAAACCATGCTTGCTAGCTCTGCTTCAAAAACAAGCAACCAAGCAAAACATGTGATTTTTGAAATCTGAGTAGTTACAAGTCTTAAAACCTCTTGCTTATAAGTAGATACACTATTGGCAAGTTGACACACAAATGCTATTACCCTGAAACTGCCTCAAACATTCCAAAACCAAAAACCTGTTCAAGAATACCATTAGCATACAATTTTGAACCAAAACTCATGATCTTCATTTCCACTCGTGCGTTTTGAAAACTAATCACTCAAGCACCTTCTATATATCATACCAAAGCAATCCAGACCCTTGTTTCCTCACTGTAACTCCTCCATCACTATCCACAATTTTCAAAAACCAAGCTTGCAGGTTGACTTGAGTAGAGAGATTCAGGGACATTCAAGGCAAAGTAAGAGTTGGGATACACTCAAGGAGGTCCAAGCAAGCTAAACAGATCCACAGGCCATCTCAAAAGCTGCTCAAACTCCATTCACGAATCCAGATGCAAGAGGTAAAAACTCAAACTTTTATCTCTTCATACAAGCATCATTTGGTCTTGATTTGTGAAAACAAAATGTAGATATCCTTGCTCTAAAGCTAACCATGTTCATAGTTTCCATTTATATTAACTGTGTATAGAGAATTTTGGATTTGAATATTCTGAAAAAATTAGGTTTCAATTTGGGGCCAGTAAAATTAGATTTTATCTTTGACTTTTAGTTTACATAAGTTATATGGTTGAATTCGTGGGAAGAAACACCACAACTTTCATGTTTGAATTTTCCATTTTTGTGGAGGAATGAGGAAGATACAGGTGGTCCGGCCATGACTCAAGGTTGAAGATGAAGTTGCCTTCAGAAAGTAGTTTGCCTTATATATTTATGGTTTTGCCTATATAAACGGATGTATAGCCACCCCAGTGGTAAAACGCATGCCTGTTCACCCTATGGTCCTGGGTTCAAGCCCCAGCGAGACCATTTTGCTTTTTTTTTTTTTTCCATATTTTTGACATTTCTGATTTTTTGTTTGCAGGCGCTGGGCCCTTTGAGCCTGGAATTCTTTTTTTTTTTTGTTTTTGTTAGCATACACTCTGCTTACTTGTGACACCACCCTGGCCCATTTTATTTTTATTTATTTGTTTCTTTTTCTTTTAAATATATTTTCTAAAATACCAAAAAAATCATAAAATGTATAAAAAATGTAGACTTATATTTTGACATATTTTAATTATTTTTCCACATAAAAATTATTTTATTTATCATAGTTTATTTACTTTTATTAATTTTCTTGTAAAGTTTTAATTAAAACTAAAATATTATTTATTTTATGCTAATGAAAATATATTTTTAATATCAAAAAGACTAAAGAATATTTTATAACACCATGTTATTTTCAAAGACAAAAAATATAAAAATATAAATTTTTTTTTTTATAAACTTCATTTCTTTTTAAGTAGAATTAGGGTTTTATTCAAGAATATTTTTCTTAATGTTATTAAAATTGATTAATTATTTTATTTATCAAATTAGGTTAAAATCAAGACCCTTTTTTTCTTAAGAAACCAAAAAAACAAAATCTTTTCTTTACATTTACACTTATTGCATATTTAATTCATCTTGCATATTATTTGTTTCAACTATTTGTACAATATTCAATTTGGTTGTAATAGATTAATTAGGTTTTATATTATTGAAATCCCATTCATAAATTGTATACCCCTCCCACAAATGTTGTAATAGCGTAGTAACGTTAAATTTCACAATTTATCGCTTTTATATAATATGCTAGTAATTAGGGTTTGTATGGCAAGACTAAATTCAATACTTAGCAAAACCCTAATCCAAGACAAAGACAAGCATGTAAAATGACACACTTGCACACAAACACCCCTAGGGTAAATTCCACTTGTTTCCTTACAAAAATGGCCATATTACGCATGTAAGGTATCTTAGCAAAAACAAGCAAATACAAGATCATAGTCCCTCGATGACGCTATTCAAAGTTGCCTTACAAAATGATCTTAGTCCCTCAAAACAAATGCTAAGATACTTTGTAACATTGCTAATCATGGTTATACGATGACCCACGCCCGTCCTGTTTACATCCAAAGATAGGGTTGCCTACCAAATCAATGGTAAGACAACAATGTCAAAGGAAAAGAAAATGAACAAGGAAGACTTTTCAGTAGGTAGATTACTCCTAATTACTTGCTCCATATCAAAACAAACATCCTTACTATTTTCAAAACAATCACATACACTTTCAAACATCTTGCAAAAATTGAAAACATTTTTAAAAGATCAAACATCTTTGCATACATTCTTACGAACGAGAATCATTACAAAGATTGCCTAAACAAAGGCCTCTTTAAAAAATACTTTCGAAAACCACACAAAGCACAAATTTCAAACAAAAGCAAGTGATCTAGCAAGTAACTAAGAGCCCATGGAAAACCATGGATAAAAGGGTGCTAATACCTTCCCTTTTTATAATCTACCCCCCGAACTCAAGAAACAATCTCAAAGGTCTTTCCTGTGTTTTTTCACCTTTCCTTTTGGATAAAAGAAAATTCGATGGCGACTCTTGCTAAACCACAACATTTGCGATAAAACACAAAACCTCAAGTCAGTTCTCCCACCGCATCACAGAACTGGCGACTCTGCTGGAGATAATTCTAAAAGAGGGGTTACCTTAGGGATTAGATCACATTTATTTGCTTACATTGTTTGACTTGTATGTTTTATATTATGGTTCCTTGTTTGGGTTTGAATCCTCTACCCGGATTTGGGATACATTATAGGTAAGTAGTAATACATTGTGGAAATTGTGCGGGGTATACCGACATGGTTTAAGCAATAGCTACGTTAGTGCGACATATTTGTGGGTACCGGTAGCCTTTGAGTTAATCAAATAGAATACGGGGCCGCTGAGTGATGTCATGAAGCACTAATGAACTTCTAGAACCTTTACTTGACCAACTTGGCCTTTAGGATGTAGTGAGATGACCAGCTTTGGTGGAGTCCGAAGTTGGTAGATACTCGATACTACACTCATTGAGGTTTGGTTTCTTGGGATATTTCAGTCGCCATTAAAGAGGCTTGAGCTGAAACAATGACCAAGGAAACAAACCATTGATATTGAGCTCCTTAGAACTCGGTTACTATTACTAGGACATGTTTAAGCCAACTGAACTTCAAGAGGGTACTTACCTATAAAACTCCATGCAAGCCTAAACCTAAGGACTTGTTTGCTTTGTTTGTATATGCATACTTGTACATAACATCATGAACATCATGAACATCATATGCATCCACTAACCATTTCAAGGATTTTAGGATTCATCTTTGTTTTTGTTTTGTAGGATATGGATTCACTTCGCAGGAAAACTATTCAAGTCAATCTTGTGAGAATTCCTCCATAACTTAAGGAGCTAGTTTCAAGGATTCCTGAAAACTCTCCATTCACCGAGAGACATGGTCGCCTACTCAACTTGGTCACCTCCAACACAGATGAGGACATGATGAAGGTGCTCTTTCAGTTCTTTGATCCTTTACACCATTGCTTCACATTTCCCGACTATCAACTTGTGCCTACTTTAGAAGAATTCTCCCAACTCTTGAGGATTCCCATTCTCAATCAACTACCTTTCAATGGTACGGAAAGAGACCCAAAGCCAGAAGAGATTGCTCAAGCTCTACACTTGCACTCGTCTGATGTCACAACTCATTGGGAAACAAGGAGTGGTGTCAAAGGTTTCCTAGCAAAATTCATGTTTGAGAAAGCCCAAAGCTGTTGGAATTCCTTGGACTTGAAAGCCTTTGAGGAAATTGTGGCTCTCCTCATCTATGGGATGGTTTTGTTTCCAAACTCTGACCAACTCATAGATGTGAACACCGTCAAAATCTTTATACCCCGCAACCCGGTGCCTATATTACTAGGAGATATCCTACACTTTTTTCACACTCGCGCAATGAGGAAAAGAGGTGTCCTTATGTGTTGCACTCCTCTCTTGGCAAGGTGGTTTATTTCTCATCTTCCCCAATCTATATTAAAGAATGAGCAAGGTTCAAGGTGGTCACAAAGGTTGATGACGCTCAAACATTCAGACATTCATTGGTACTCTCGATCCAAAGAGAATGTTATCATTGTCGACCGTTGTGGAGAATTTCCTAATGCCCCTTTACTTGGCATTAAGTGAGGAATCACCTACAACCCTTTTTTAGCCTTAAGACAGTTTGGTTATGCCCGAAGGGATGGCCCGCACGAGATGTTGATTCAAGGTTTGGTATTCAACTATGACAACAACGATCAAGGTCTTTGCCAGAGATTTATCCGAGCTTGGAGGATGTTGAACAAGGTGGATAGCAAGACTTTGGGGCACAAAAATTTCATCCCTCTTAAGGAGATTGTTTGCTAAATTATTCCTTAGTAATGACATCCTGTACAAATGCAATCATGACTCTATTTTGCTTCGGTGTGTGGATAAGGTTGAAGCTGAAAAGATCATGGCTGAATTACATGAAGGTACCTTTGGCACTCACTCCAATGGGCATAAGATGGCAAAGAAAATCCTACGGGAAGGCTATTGTTAGTCTACCATGGAAGCAGATTGCTATCAACACTCTCGGACCTGTCATAAGTGTCAAATTTATGCTGACAAGGTGCACGTACCTCCGGTTCCTCTGAATGTCTTGACGGCTCCTTGACCTTTTGCTATGTGGGGGATTGATATGATTAGAGAGATCAAGCCGACAACCTCCAATGAACACCGCTTCATCCTAGTGGCCATTGACTATTTTACCAAGTGGGTTGAAGTAGCTTCCTTCGCTTCCGTTACCAAGAATGTTGTTGCCCGCTTCATCAAGCAAAACCTTATTTGCTGGTATAGTATCCCAGAAAGGATCATCACTGACAATGGTACAAATATCAATAACACTATGATCACTGCCTTGTGCGAGCAATTTAAGATTCAGCATCACAATTCTTCTCCCTATCGGCCAAAGATGAATGGTGTTGTCGAAGCTGCAAATAAAAACATTAAGAAGATCATACAGAAAATGACAGTCACATACAAAGACTAGCATGAGATGCTACCATTCGCTCTCCACGGTTATCGTACCATGGCTCGCACATCAACTGGGGAAATACCATATTCTTTGGTTTACGACATGGAGGCTTTCTTGCCTATTGAGGTTCAGATCCCCTCTCTGAGAATTATGAAGGATGCATGATTGAATGAAAACGATTAGATCCAGACTCGACTTGATCAACTGAACTTAATTGATGAAAAGAGACTTACTGCTATTTGCCATGGTCAGATGTATCAAAAACGGATGATCAAGGCTTTCAACAAGAAAGTCATACACTAAGTATATCAAGCTGGGGATCTAGTGATCAAACATATCATTTTGCCACAAAGTGATCCCAGGGGAAAATAGACTCCTACCTATAAAGGACCATTTGTAATCAAGAACATATTCTCTTGTGGGGCAATGATCTTGACCACCATGGATGGCGACGACCTGCCACACCCTGCGAACACGGACATAGTCAAAAGATACTACGCATAAAAGACCCGCTAGGTTGACACACCTAGGAAAAACAAGGGGCATCCCGGCGAACCAAAAGGTTCGGGCAAAAATTAGGGATAAAATAAAAAATATATATGTACACCCAGCAAGTTGAAAACCTGAAAGGGCGACTTGGGAAAAAAAGGGTTTCCCGGTGGACTGAAAACCTGAAAGGGCGGTCCAGGAAAAAGTTAGGGAATTAAAGCGTGTGACTATGTCCCGTCGAATCATTTGATGGACAACCTTTGACTTCCACTGACAAACTCGGAGTTTATGATCAATTCAATCATCTTCGGACGAAGAAACAAATAGATAAGATATTCGGAGATATAAAGGCTATAGCAGAATGGGAACCCCATGGGATTATTACACATAGCTATCTTTCTTTGTATCAAAATTTTCTTTTTTTATGACATCATTCTCTTACTAGAATGTTTGTTCCCTTTGTACAAAAATACTTATTCAAAGTCAATACAAAGATGTCCCTTTAAAAGTACAAAAACTATTTGTCTTTTTCTTTACGCTTGTGTTTTGTTTGCAAAAACGTCCAATGATTCATTAATGAACATGTGCATTTGAACATGATTGCTGTTTACAAATAAACAAAATGAGGAAGACAATTACTGATAGGTTGAAAGAATAGGAAAATGTCTCTAGGCTATTCCATGAGTGATCCCCTATAGTACGTAATTTAAATCCCCAACAGAACAAAATTTCAAATTATTAATCCCCAGTAGAAATCGTCAAATTTCTCAGGATTCCCCAAGCAGATCTTATAAATAATACATGGCATTTCCCTCACAACAAAATTTACTTCTCTCAACAAAAGTTCACCAGTACTTCAACTTTAAGACATGGAAACTCACATATCCTCAACAACATTCAGGAATTTATTTTCCTCAAACGAACAACAATACAATAAATCAGCTCACATGCGCATACATTGCATCCATATATCATAAAGATTAATGAAGCAAATACATTGCATCATACATTTAATGCAAACATAACTTTGTATTTCAGCTAACATTTTACCCTTTTCAGGATAAGATTAACAGCTACCATTAACAATATGCAATCATGATACATTTCAGATACGCTCCAGACACGGATGCCCTTCTGATACTCATTCAGATTCAACTTTTAGATACAGTACGGATACGCTCCAGACACGGATGCCATTCTGATACTCATTCAGATTCAACTTTCAGATACAGTACGAATATGCTCTAGACATGGATGCCATTCTGATACTCATTCAGATTCAACTTTCAAATACAATATGAATACGCTCCAGACACGGATGCCATTCTGATACTCATTCAGATTCAACTTTCAGATACAGTACGAATACGCTCCAGACACGGATGCCATTCAGATACTCATTCAGATTTAACTTTCAGATACAGTACGGATACGCTCCAGACATGGATGCCATTTTGATACTCATTCAGATTCAACTTACAGATACAGTTCAGATACGCGCCAGACACGGATGCCATTCTGATACTCATTCAGATTCAACCTTTTGATACAGTTCAGATACACGCCAGACACGGATTCATCCTGATACTCATTCAGATTCAACCTTTTGATACAGTTTGGATACGCTCCAGACATGGATGTCATTCTGATACTCATTCAGATTCAACAATCATGATACAATTTAGATACGCTCCAGACACGGATGCCATCCTGATACTCATTGAGATTCAACTCTCAGATACAGTTCAGATACGCGCCATACACGGATTCCATCCTGATACTCATTCAGATACAACCTTTCAGATAGAGTTCAGATACGCTCCAGACACGGACACCATTCTGATACTTATTCTTTCAGCTTACAACTCACAATTCAACAAGAATTCTTGGATGGCATCTACAAGCCCATATCCAACAAGGTTCTATCACCTCTCCAAATGGAATCTTTAAGCCCATTCCCTCAACTACACATTGTCGAGTGCAAATTTCTGGGCACTCTAGTGTCAAATCATCTTTCACCTTCGAGTCATGAATGGCAAAATCCGCCAACCTAACTCTTCAGGTTTAAGAAGATTGAACAGGGGAAGCTGTTGCATCCCAAAATTTTCCCTCTCATTTATCAAGACTTTTCTCACAAGATCCCTTTGACTCAAGACTGGAGTAGAGTTTGACCAGCTCAAGACATCTCATCATGCACTGATGGCCCAAAATTAGGGTTTAGAATTGCACAAGGATTTTTGGACTACCAATGCTTCATATGACTTTCAAGTATCATCATGGACCCCTAAGATTACTCATGTCAGGTTTCAATCCTTGAATCACATTTTTGATCAGTCAATTGAATAGTTGACCTAAAAATCAACTGTATTGGGGAAAAAATCAACCATGGCCAATTTACAGTCAAACTTCATAATTTTTTATCCACATAAACATTTTAGACTCATGTGAATCATTTGATCAAGTTTGGACCACATTTCCTCAAGAAATTTGATCAAATCATCAAAAGGGCAAAATGGTCAAAATTAGGGTTTTGACTGAGAAAGGGCAATTTCTGATTTTTGACCTAGCAAATGACCAATTGGTTTGAAGCATGATTTCAAGGGTTCAATTATATCCTCTTGACCTATTGACATGGTTCAAAACATTGCAATTTCATTGGATTGGCAGATGAAATTTGCAGTCAACTGATCAAAAGTCAACTATATACTGAAAAGTTAAACTTTGACTTTTTGGTCAAAATCAAGTGCCAAGGATCACAATTCATCAAAAAATGTCAAAATGTGAAACTTGTTCATCAAGAAATCAAGGATTGAAGATTTGGTTTTGAAATTTTCTTAACTTAGAAATTTTTCGAAGTATAGAAAATTTCTTATTTTTTCTCAACTTTAAGCCAATTTTCCACCATGATACAAGATGATTCAAAGAAAGTTCCCAACATGAAAGTTGTATATCTCCATGAAATATACAACATTTCTTCACACATTTTTCCCTAAAGATGCTTGGATCTCAAGATATAATTTTGTGAATACATGCCCATGAACTAAAATAACTTAGTGAAATTTTGCCCTAATTTAGGCAGGTTTTTGACCTAACTTCATGGAAAATTTTCACCTAGTTCCAAGGAGAATCTTGAAATTCATTTCATAGATGAGTTATAGAGAATATTGCAAGCTTTCCAAAATGTCCAAGAACTCCTTGAGATCATTTTTGAGTAGGGAGAATCAAAGAGATGAAGTTGACAATTTCTTACTTTGATTTCAAGCCATTCCATGAAGAACAAAATTCAAATCTAAACCTATGCTGCCTAATCCTTGCTTTACAGGTCTCAAACTTGTTTCTCACTTCATAATTTAATGCTTACACAGTTGATAAAGCCTTAATCCAAGCATAAGAGTCTTTGTCCAAGCTTTAATTCCATAAATGGCACAAAATTGCCATTGCCATTTTAGTAAAGCATAACTTTTGCAACTTTTCACTTCTTGAGCTTAGCACCTGTTCTCTCTACACACACAAGTCCTATAAACCAAAAGCAAATTGTCTAGAACTTATACCAACTCCAAGCAGGCATGTACAAGCATGTAGATAGTTGTCTCCTCACTTTTCTTAAAGGACAAGCAATAGAGCAAAAAGCCTACAATTGAGAAATCTGTTGTGGAGCTGACTTGAAACCTTCTCTATACTTATACACAAACACATTAAGACCTAACACACAATTGCTCAAGACCAAAAACTCTCTAAAACTCCCTATCACCAAAAACCTGTCATAACTTGTAGTTTGAGACCAAGCATAGCAATCCAAAAATCTACTCGTGCGTTTTCAGTTCTAACCACTCAAACACTTAACCTACCTCATATCTAAGTGTTCAAGACCATCACCCCTCCACTGTAACTCCTTCTTCTCCATCTGCCATTTTTGTTTTTCAAGCTTGTAGGTTGACTTGGATAGAGAGATTCAGGCACTTTCAAAGCAAGGCAAGGATTGGAACACACTCAGGGAGGTTCAGGCAAGCTAAAGGAATCTTCAGGCCTTCATAAAACTCACTCAAACTCCATTCACGATCTCAGCTGAAGGAGGTAAGAACTCTAACTTCTATCTCTTCATACAGACATCCATTGGTCTCGATTTGTGAAAGGAAAATGTAAATATTATTGTGCTAAAGCCAACCATGTGCATATATTTCATTTATGTTCGTTATGTATAGAGAATTTTAGATTTCAAATTTCTATAAAAATTAGGTTTAAAATTAGGGCCATTGAAATTAGCTTTGATCATTGATTGTTAGTTTACATGAGTTACATGGTTGAAATCGTGGGAAAAAGTGCTACCATTTTCATGTTTGAAGTTTCCATTTTCATGGAGAAATGAGAAAGATACAGAGGTTCTGGCTAGCTTGAGGAAGAAGATGAAGTACAGGGCAAGGAGGCGTTATGTGTTATGTGTTTTATATTTCATATGAACTAACGGATGTACAGCCACCCCAGTGGCAAGGCAGCGTGCTGAGAATGCCAAGGTCATAGGTTCGAGCCTTGGTGCTTGCCTTTTGCATATTTTCTCATTTTTGCCATTTTTTCGTTTTTGCAGTGCTGGGCTTTTGTTCATTTGGGCTTGTTTTTTTCTTCTAATGTTACCTCCTGATTACCCATGACACCCCTGGCCCAATTTATTTTCATTCATTTATTTTATTTTTATTTATTTCATTAAATATTTTTCTTTTGCATAAAAAATCATTAAAAAAATATAAAACATGATAAATATTGCATTTTATTTATTTTATTTTATTTTCACATAAAATTTTTTTTTATTAAATTATATACTAACTATTTTTCTTAAATAAACTTGTAAAATAAAAATAGACTTAGGTATATTTTTATCCCTTTTTCTTCATACTTGTAAATATTTATTTTGACATATAAAAAGGCTAAATATTTTCATAAATATTATTTATTATTTTAAGACAAAAAATACACAAAAATAATACTTAAAGAACTTTATTTTATTTTAAGTTAGAAATTCGGGTTAACCACTTTTCAAGAAATAATTTTCTTTTTTAATGTTATTAGGTTTAATTCAAAACTCTTTATATGAAAAACAAAACAAAAAATATTTTTCTTGCATACATACCATTGCATATTTATATTGTTTATTATTTATTCAAATACTTGTACAAATTCGATTTGGTTGTAATAGATTAAATTAGGTTTACATTATTGCAAATCCCCATTCATAATTTGTATACCCCCTCCCATAAAATGTTGTAATAGCGTAGTAATCTTTAAATTACGCAATTTACCGCTTTTATATACCATGCTAGTAATTAGGGTTTGAATGGCAAGATAAAAACAATCAAATAGAAAACACTAATCCAAGACAAAATCAGGCATGGAAATAATACACTTGCACACAAGCACCCTTAGGGTTACTCCACTCAGTTGCCTTATACAAAATGGCCATATTATGCATGTGAAGTATCTTGGCAAAAACAAACAAGTATAAAATCATAGTCCCTCGATGACGCTATTCAAAGTTTCCTTAAAAAATGATCTTGGTCCCTAAAAAATGCTAAGATACTTTGCAATATTGGTAATCATGGTTATACGATGACCCACGCCCGTCCCGTTTGCATCCAAAGATAGGGTTGCTTACCAAATCAATGGTAAGACAACAATGTCAAAGGAATAGAAAATGAACAAGAAAGACATTTGAGTAGGTAGATTACTTCTAGTTACTTGCTCTATTTTCAAACAACTATCCTTGATATTTTCAAAACAAACACACATATTTCCCAACATCTTACAAACATTGAAAACATTTTCAAAAAAGACAAACATCTTTGTATACATTCTTACGAATGAGAATCATTACAAAGATTGTCTAAACAATGGCCTCTCTTACAAAATACTTTCAAAAACCACACAAAGCACAATTTAAAAACAAAAGCAAGTGATCTAGCAAGTAACTAAGAGCCCATGGAAAACCATGGATGAAAAGGGTGCTAATACCTTCCCTTTTCATAATCTACCCCCCGAACTCAAGAAATAATCTCAAAGGTCTTTCCTGTGCTTGTTCACCTTTCCTTTTTGGATAAAAGAAAAGTCGGTGATGACTCTTGCTAACCACAACATTTGCTATAAAATGAAAAACCCTCAAGTCAGTTCTCCCACCGAATCACAGGTACGAACTCGTGCTCAAAGTCTTATGATGCCTTACCCCTCCATTCTCCCGGTAATCATTGAGCCTTTCATGGAAGGAGATGTTCCATACACTATCCTACATCCTGACACGCCCACATCTCTTGAAGACTTACAAAGGGATTGGATACAACTCAAAGGAGAACGAGATACGTTCGAAGCCCAATTCTACCCAAGCGAGAAGAAGGTTTTGGAACTCACTAGGCTATTTAATGAGGAGCAGACTCTGAATGCCTACATTGCACCAAATAGGATGCGCACTACCTTTATATCTTAGAGTTCTTGTATTATTTTGCCTAAGGGGCATTGATGTACTCAAGCTTTAACTTATTAATATAACGTGTGTTTCCTTTTGGTCTAAAACGAATTTGAATCTTTGAAATCCTTGAAATCATTACATGTGCATATACCATTCATCATAACATAAACAGGTTTTTACAACAAGTCTCCTCATCTCTCTACTGTTTACTTTAGTAAGATGGATCTCGAGCAAACAATGAAAGACCTCCAAGCTCAGAATACACAGTTTCAACAGTTACTCTTGACCCTGGCCAAGGGACAAGAAGAATTGAAGACTTTACTGGCTGCAGAGAGGAAAAAGAAAACCAAGAAGGTAATCGGAGTCTTAAACATGGGAAGAAGATTTCATGGGCAGACAAGAAGGACTTTGGACTTTGCAACAACATCCGGTGAAAGAGACAACCAAGATGGTAATTGCAAGGAAACAGTTGTCCCGACAGAATCAGAAAAGGAAGAGAAAGAAGAAGAATACTCTGAAGAACAATACCCTCCAGCTGATGACAAGTATAAACATCTCGAAGAGCATTTGAGCGCGATGGAAATCCAAAAGGTGCCTGGTTTGGACTTTGAGGAATTGGGTTTGGTGTCGGGGATTGTGATTCCTCCGAAATTTAAAGCACCTATGTTCGCTAAATATGACGGAGTTTCATGCCCTAAAATGCATCTCTGGTCATATGTGAGGAAAATTCAATCCCATACGGCTGATAAAGACTTATGGGTGCACTTCTTCCAAGACAGTCTGTCTGGAACTCAACTTGACTGGTTTTACCAACTAAAAAGAGCCAACGTTCACAATTGGGAAGATCTCACTGCAGCTTTCTACAAACAATATCAGTACAATGCTGATATGGCGCCTACCCATACTCAACTCCAGAGTATGGCCATAATGTCCAATAAAGGTTTCAAAGACTATGCACAAAAATGGAGAGATTTGGCTGGAAGAGTTCAACCCCCTCTATCTGAGAGAGAATTGGTAGACATGTTCTTGGGCACCTTGTCTGGCCCCTTCTTCAATCATTTAATCGAAAGTTCATCTACAGGCTTTACTGGACTAATATTAACCAGAGAGAGGATAGAAGCCGGTATAAAGAATGGAAATATTCAGAAAGACACATCTTCTTCTACAGCTGTAAGAAAGCCCTTGATCGGAAAGAAAGAGGTGGCTACCGTATACTCGCAGAGAAACCCAGATAGGGCCAAACTCCAACCAATGGTGGGAGCTGTTATGATCCCAAAGCCTGCGTCTAATTAGCAAAGAAATAATCAACCAAGGATGGAAAGGCCAGTCAGGCAGTTCACCAGAATCAACATGACCCCGTCTCAAGTATTACCGCATCTACTAAGATCCAACTTAGTGACCTTGAAAGAAGCTCTGAAAAACCCTAATACAACATCTCCTCATTATCATCCCAATGCTCGTTGTGCATATCACTCTGAAAGTCCTGGTCATGATACTAATAACTGTTGGGCTCTAAAGAACAAAATACAATACCTCATTGAAGCAAAAGAAATTGAGTTCGATGCGCCTGAAAATCCAAATGTAATTTTTGCCCCTATGCCTAGACATGGCCACAATACCAATGCCATTGAAGAAGATTTGTTTGTTACTTCAATTGATGAACTCATGACCCTAATTCTGATCATTAAACTGAATTTGTTGAATGTCAGTGTGTCCCCAGGCTGTGGTGAAGTTTGTCATCTCTGTTTGTCCTCCCCAACCGACTGTCCTTTGTTGAAAATAGGCGTTCAATGCCTAATAGATAACAAAGACATTTTGTTTGAAAAGACTTCTATTCCAACTGCCCCTTTTGATTATGTTTCTATCATCACCATTTCCGCCAATTCTTCCAGGGTCTCCACCAAAAGACCCGTTAGAATTACATCAGTTCTGAAAGCAACTTCTTTAATAATCACAATGCCTGGACCAGTCCCATACTCATCAGACAAAACCATACCATGGAATTATGGAGCGGATGTCTAATACCATGGTATCAAGCATGACTGGCCAACCGCCGAAGATTCAAGCTCCGAGAAGGTCAACTCCGACATCAGTAACATTGCAAGAACTAGAAAAATTACCCAAAGTGGTAGGATCTTTTCTCCAGAAATTGCTCCTCCAAAAGCAGTTTCTGGACCCTTAATCATCCATGCGGCTTCTCCAAAGGTTACTTCCACACCCATAATGATCTCTGCAAATACTCCAATTGACAAAGCCGTTACAACCCCTGTAATCATTCAGACTGACACTTCTGCTGCCAAATTAACCGAGACTCGAGGAAAAGGTGTTATGATTGAGCCTGTCCGGATGAAGGCTCAGTCATTTACTATCCCTGAGACCTCCAAGAAAGAAATGGAGGAAATCTTAAAAATCATAAAGAGAAGCGACTACGATGTAGTTGAACAACTGGGGCAAACTCCCTCTAAAATTTCTATGTTGCCATTGCTACTATGTTCTGAGGCACGTGCAAAAGCCTTGGTGAAGTTCTTAAAAACCGCCCATGTACCTCAAGAGACATCTGCCGATCAATTTTAAGACTGTGTAGCCAGCCTAACTGCGGATAATGGTTTAGGTTTTTCAGATGATGATCTGACGCCGAGGGGAATAAAGCATAATGAGGCATTGCATGTCTCGGTGGAATGTAGGGGCACAACTCTGGCTCATGTTTTGGTTGACACTATCTCATCTCTGAATGTATTACCCAAAAAAACTCCTGATAGACTTAACTGTAAGGGGTTGACTTTGAAGCCAAGCAACATAGTAGTAAGGGATTCTGACGGCTCGAAAAGGATGGTACATGGGAAGGTAGACATTCCCATAAAGTTTGGAACCCAAACCTTCAATTCAACTTTTTATGTGATGGACATCCGCCCTTCATACTCCTGCTTGCTAGGCCGACCATGGATCCACAATGCTAGCGCTGTTACTTCCATGTTGCACCAAATGTTGAAGTATCCAGTTCAAGGGAAGATTATCACCGTTCATGGAGAGGAAGAATGCATGATCAGCCATCTCAATTCCTTCAGATATGTGGAATTAGATGGTGAATTCATTGAAACTCCATTTCAACACTTTGAAGAGGTCCCTCAAGATGTGGCAGTGACCAAGGTTGTTCCCAAGATTACGAGGCCTCCACTCCGGATGTCGTCGCTAAAGGATGCCAAAGCAGTGGTAGAAGAAGGCGGGTGCACTATCTAGGGACAACTCCTAGATATCCCATATAAATCTGACCAATTTGGCCTAGGTTTCACTTCAAATGCTCAAAAGGCTTTACGCCGTGCCCGTGCTGGAGGTCCACCTTTGAAGATCAACAACCGTGAAGTCAACCTAGTAGAATATGGTGAAGATGGTTGCAACCTAGAGGATTGGATCTTCCCGACTGTCAATGGAGGGCTCAACAATTGGGAGGCTAGAGACTTCGTCCCGGTCACTTTTATCCCTCAGTAATTTGTCTTTACATTTTGCTGGATCTGTAATATTCAAAACAATTCGCACTCTTAAAACCTTGTGTCTTACCCGAGGCACAATGGTCCATTTGTAAGGGTTATTATCTCATTTTTCATATGACATCAATGAATCATGGACATTTTCGCATATAAACTTTTGTGCTCATTGTTTTTCTTCTACATTTTACTTTCTTTCAAAGGTAGCTATACCCTTACACACACCCACACTCACAATGCAGGTATACATCTATTCGGGATCCCATGAGTAACGATACTGCTATGGCCTTTTGTGACTATGAGAATCTAATCTACCAAGCCGAAGACGAAGGTGAGGAAGATTGTGAAGTACCAGGGGAACTTGCCAGACTGCTACAACAAGAAGAAAGAACCATCCAACCTCACGAGGAACCCGTGGATACAATCAACCTAGGTACCGAAGAAGATAAAAAAGAGGTCAAGGTGGGTGCCAATCTGGAACCCAGTATCAAGAAGCGTCTGATTCAGTTGTTACACGATTATGTTGAAGTCTTTGCCTGGTCGTATGAAGACATGCCAGGACTTGATGAAGATCTTTTGGTACATCGTCTTCCTACAAAAGAGGATTATCCGCCAGTAAAGCAAAAGGTTCACCGCATAAGGCCTGATATGTCAGAAAAGATTAAAGCAGAGGTCATGAAGCAATTCAACGCTGGATTCTTGGTTGTCACCTCTTATCCCTAATGGGTTGCCAATGTTGTTCCCGTGCCCAAAAAAGACGGCAAAGTGAGAATGTGTGTGGACTACAGAGATTTGAATAGGGCAAGCCCTAAGGATGATTTTCCACCCCCCACATTGATATCCTAGTTCACAATACGGCACAACACAAAGTGTTTTCCTTCATGGAAGGATTCTCAGGTTACAACCAAATCAAAATGGCGCCTGAGGACATGGAGAAAACAACCTTTGTCATGCAGTGGGGTACTTTCTGCTATAAGGTAATGCCATTCGAACTAAAGAACACTGAGGCAACCTATCAGTGTGCCATGGTAGCTCTATTTCACAACATGATACATCACGAAATAGAAGTCTAAGTGGACGGTATGATAGCCAAATCTCAAACAGAGGAAGAACATCTTGATCACTTACAAAAACTGTTTGAAAGACTGAAGAAGTACAAGCTAAGGTTGAATCCAAACAAATGCACATTTGGGGTACGGTCTGGTAAACTCCTAGGCTTTATCGTCAGCAACAAAGGTATTGAAGTAGATCCTGCCAATGTAAAAGCAATACAAAAAATGCCTGCTCCTCGTACTGAGAAGGAAGTCAGAGGTTTCTTGGGACGTTTGAACTATATCGCCATATTCATTTCTCACCTAACAGCTACTTGTGAGCCAATCTTCAAACTATTGAAGAAAGATCAAGTAGTCAAATGGAATGATGAATTCCAAATTGCTTTTGACAAAATCAAAGAATACTTACCAGAGCCTCATGTGTTGATGCCACCAGTCAAGAGAAGACCGTTGATCATATATCTGACTGTTTTAGAAAACTCAATGGGGTGTGTATTGGGACAGCATGACGAGTCTGGCCGAAAAGAGCATGCTATTTACTACCTGAGCAAAAATTTTACCGAATGTGAAACCAGATATTAACTACTCGAGAAAACTTGTTGCGCTCTGGCATGGGCTGCTCGCCGGCTAAGACGGTATATGTTAACTCATACTACCTTGCTGATATCTAAAATGGATCCAATAAAATACATCTTCGAGAAACCTGCCCTTTCTGGGAGAATAGCGAGATGGCAGATGACCCTAACAGAGTATGACATACAATATACTACCCAGAAAGCAATAAAGGGCAGTGTACTAGCAGATCACTTTGCTCACCAGGCTGTAGAAGACTACCAATCCATGAAGTTCGAATTCCCGGATGAAGACATCATGACATTAGACAACTGTGAAGAATTCAGGCCATATGACGGACCTGAACAAGGATCCCGGTGGACCCGGTTCTTTGATGGAGCATCTAACGCACTCGGCAATGGTATTGGTGTTGTACTCATATCTCCGGAAGGGTGTCATACTCCCTTTACTTCCAGACTTTGCTTCAATTGTACAAACAACATGGCGGAATACGAAGCATGCATCTTCGATATCAAAGCTGCCATAGACTTGGGGATCAAATCCTTGGATGTATTCGGAGACTCAGCTTTGGTTATCAGCCAGATCAAAGTGGAATGGGACACCAAACACCCAAACCTCATCCCTTACAAAGAACACGTTTTGACATTGCTACCACATTTGAGAAGATTACCTTCGAGCATTTCCCGCGAGAAGAAAATCATCTAGCAGACACTCTAGCCACAATGTCATCTATGTTTAAACTTAATTGGGATAACGAGGCTCCCCAAATCACCAGTGAACGAATGGAGGAACCAACGCAGTGTCACGAGATTAATACTGAAGAAGTAGTGGACCATCCTTGGTTTCACGAAGTCAAGAGGTATCTCGAGGCTCAAGAACACCCATAAGGAGCTTTAATCAATGATAAGAAGTTCTTAAGGAGATTATCTGTTAATTTCTTCCTTAGTAACGACATCCTATATAAACACAATCATGACTCTGTGTTACTTCGGTGTGTAGATAAGGTTGAAGCTGAAAGAATCATGGCTGAATCACATGAAAGCACTTTTGGCACCCACTCCATTGGGAATACGATGGCAAAGAAAATCCTACGGGCAGACTATTATTGGTCTACCATGGAAGCAGATTGCTATCAACACTCTCAGACTTGCCATAAGTGTCACATTTATGCTGACAAGGTACACGTCCCTCTGGTTCCTCTGAATGTCTTGACAGCTCCTTGGCCCTTTTCTATGTGGGGGGTTGATATGATTGGGGAAATTAAGTCGACAACCTCCAATGGGCACCGCTTCACCCTAGTGGCCATTGACTATTTTACAAAATGGGTGGAGGCAGCTTCTTTCGCTTCCGTTACCAAGAATGTTGTTGCCCGCTTCATCAAGCAAAATCTCATTTTCCGGTACGATATCCCGGAAAGGATCATCACTAACAACGGTACAAATCTCAACAACACTATGATCACCGCATTGTGCAAGCAATTCAAGATTCAACATCACAATTCTTCTCCCTATCAGCCAAAGATGAATGGTGTTTTCGAAGCTGCAAATAAGAACATTAAAAGGATCATACAGAAGATGACAGTCACATACAAAGACTGGAATGAGATGTTACCATTCTCTCTCCACGGGTATCGTACCACGACTCGCACATCAATCGGGGCAACACCCTATTCTCAAGTTTACGGCATGGAAGTTGTCTTGCCTATCGAGGTCCAGATCCCCTCTCTGAGGATTATGAAGGATGCAGGGCTAAACAAAGACGACTGGATCCAGACTCGACTTGATCAACTGAACTTGATTGATAAGAAGATACTTACTGCTGTTTGCCATGGTCAAATGTATCAAAAACGGATGATCAAGGCTTTCAACAAAAAGGTCATACGCCAAGTGTATCAAGTTGGAGATTTGGTGATCAAACGCATCATACTGCCACAAGGTGATCCTAGGGGAAAATGGACTCCTACCTATGAAGGACCATTTGTAATCAAAAACATTTTCTCTGGTGGGGCAATGATCTTAACCACCACAGATAGTGACGACCTGCCACATCCTATGAACGCGAACATAGTCAAAAGATACTACGCATAAGAGACTCGCTAGGTTGACACACCTAGGCAAAAAAAGGGCATCCCAGCGAATCAAAAAGGTTCAGGAAAAATTGAGGGATAAAACAAAAGAAAACATGTACACCCAGTAAGTTGAAAACCCGAAAGGGCGACTTGGGCAAAAAAGGGTTTCCCGGTGGACTGAAAACCTGAAAGGGCGGTCCAGGAAAAATTTAGGGAATGTAAAGCGTATGACTGTGTCCCGTTGGATCACCTCACGGACAACCTTTGGCTTCAACTAACAAATTCATAGGTTCTGATCAATTCAATCAGCTTTGGATAAGGCAACAAATAAACAAGATACTCAGAGATACGAAGGTTATAGCAGAATGGAAACCCCATGGGGTTATTACACATAGCTATCTTTTCTTTGTATCAAAATTTTCATTTTTTATGACAACATTCTTTTACTATAATGTTTGTCTCCTTGTACAAAAAAATACCTACTCAAAGTCAATACAAATATATCTCTTTCAAAGTGCAAAAACTATTTGTTTGTGTTTTGTCTACAAAACGTCCAATGATTCATTGTTGAACATATGCATTTGAATATAATTACTGTTTACAAATAAACAAAATGAAAAAAAGGCAATTACTGATGGTTTGAATGGATAAGGAAAGACCTTTAGGCTATTACCTAAAAAATCCCCACCGTACATCGTTTAATCCCCAGCGAAACAAAGTTTCAAATTGTCGATCCCCAATAGAAGTCGTCAAAATTCTCAGGATTTCCCAATGGAATTTTTCAAGCTGTATACGACATCTCCCTTACAACAGAGTTTATTTCTGTAAGCAGAAATTCATCAACACTTAGACTTCACAACATGAAGACTTATACTCCATATCCTCAGCAGCAGTCAGGGATCTATTTTCCCCAATCCAACAGCAGTGCAGCAAACTAGCTCACATACGCATACATTGCATCCATATATCATAAACATTGATAACACTGATGCATTATACTATGCATTTCATACAACATAACATTTCATATTAGCTAACATTTTATCTTTTTTAGGATAAGATTAATCAAACAGCTACCATTAACAGTTTCAAGTCTTCAGATACAGTTCAGATACGCTCCAGGCACGGATGCCATTCTGATACTCATTCAGATTCAGCTTTCAGATACAGTTCAGATACGCTCCAGACACAGATGCCATTCTGATACTCATTCAGATTCAACTTTCAGATACAGTTCAGATACACACCAGACACGGATGCCATTCTGACACTCATTCAGATTCAGCTTTCAGATACAGTTCAAATACACACCAGACACCGATTCCATTATGACACTCATTCAGATTCAGCTTTCAGATATAGTTCAGATACGCTCTAGACACGGATTCCACTCTGATACTCATTCAGATTCAGCTTTTAGATACAGTTCAGATACGCACCAGACACGAATTCCATTCTGATACTCATTCAGACTCAACTTTCAAATATAACTCAGATACGCCCCAGACACGGACGCCATTATGATACTCATTCTTTTAGCTTACAAATTACAATTCAACAATCACTCTTGGATGGCATCTGCAAGCCCATCTCCTACAACTTTCTATCACCTCTCCAAATGGCATCTTTAAGCCCATTCCCTCTACCATGACACCGTCGATTGCAAATTTCTGGGCACTCTAGTGTCCAATCATCTTCCACCTTCGAGTCACAAATGGAAAAACTCGCCAGTCTAAATCTTCAGGCTTAAGAATATTGAACAGGGGAAGCTTTTGTACCCCAAAATTTTCCCTTTCACTTATCAATAATTTGCTCACAAGATCTCATTGAGTTCAAGACTGCACTAGGGTTTGATCAGCTCAAGACACCTCCTCAAGCACTGATGACTGAAAATTAGGGTTTGAGATTGCATAAGGATTTTTGGACTATTAATGCTTCATATGACTTTCATGGACCATCATGGACCCCAAGATTACTCATGTCAATTTTCAAGCCTTGGATCACACTTTTGATCAATCAATTGGACAACTAACCTAAAAATCAACTGTATTTGGGAAAAAGTCAACCATGGCAAATTTACAATCAAACTTCATAATTTTTTATCCACCCCAACATTTTAAACTCATATGTAGCATTTGATCAAGTTTGGACCACAACTCCTCAAGAAATTTCATCAAATCATCAATAGGGCAAAATGGTCAAAATTAGGGTTTTGACTGGGAAAGGGCAATTTCTGGTTTTTGACCTAGCAAATGGTCAATTGAGTTAAGGCATGATCTCAAGAGACCAATTGCATCACTTTGACCTAATGACATGGTTCAAAACACTACAAGTCCATTGGATTGACAGATGAATTTTTCAGTCAACTGATCAAAAGTCAATTGTATACTGAAAAGTCAAACTTTGACTTTTTGGTCAAAATCAAATGCCAAAGATAATAATTCATCAAAACATGTCAAAACATGAAACTTGTTCATCAATAAATCATGAATTCAAGATTTTGTTTTGAAAAGATGAAATTTCTTAACTTAGAAAATTTTCTAAGTATAGAAAATTTCTTATTTTTTCTTAACTTTGAGCCAAATTTTCACAATGATGCAAGTTGATTCAAAGGAAACTTCCAACATGAAAGTTGTAGATCTCCATGAAATCTACAACTTTTCTTCACACAACTTCTCCTAAAAATTCTTGGATCCCAAGTTATAATTTTGTGAATACATGCTCATGAACTAAAAAGGACTTAGTGAAATTTTGCCCTAGTTAGGCAGATTTTTAACCTAACTTCAAGGAAATTTTTCACATAGTTCCATGGGTAATATTCAAAAGCAATTCAAAGATGAGTTGTAGAGCACATTGTAATATTTCCAAAATGTCCAAGAACTCCTTGAGATAATTCTTGAGTTGGGAGAATTGAAGAGATGAAGTTGGTGTTTTGTCACTTGGATTATAAGTCATTTTGTGAAGAACATTGGATCCAATCCTCAAGCATGTTGTACAAATTCCACTTTCCAGGCTTCTAACTTGATTTTCACTCCATTATTTAATGTTTTCACAGTTGTTGGAAGCTATAATCCAAGCATTCAATGCATTGTACAAAGTTAATTCCATTTTGGGAAGAAAGGCAACATTGCCATTTTAGAAAAGCAAGCTTTTGCAAAGTCAGTTTGCATTGAGCCTTGCATTGGTTCTTTCTGCACAAACACACTCCACACAATCAGAATAAGTATGTTTAAAGGTCTCATCCTCCCTACAAGCTTTGTACTTCACCTTGAAACCACACTTGCTAGCTTTGCTTCAAAAACAAGTAACCAAGCAAAACATGTGAGTTTTTGAAATCTGAGTTGTTACAAGTCTTAAAACCTCTTGCTTATAAGTAGATACACTATTGGCAAGTTGACACACGAATGTTATTGCACTGAAACTGCCTCAAACATTCCAAAACCAAAAAACCTGTTCAAGAATACCATTAGCATATAATTTTGAAGCAAAACACATGATCTTCATTTCCACTCGTGCGTTTTGAAAAATAATCACTCAAACACCTTCTATACCTCATACCAAAGCAATCCAGACCCTTGTTTCCTCACTGTAAATCCTCCATTACTATCCACCATTTTCAAAAACCAAGCTTGCAGGTTGACTTGAGTAGAGAGATTCAGGGACATTCAAGGCAAAGTAAGAGTTGGGATACACTCAAGGAGGTCCAAGCAAGCTAAACAGATCCTCAGGCCATCTCAAAAGCTGCTCAAACTCCATTCACGACTCCAGCTGCAAGAGGTAAAAACTCAAACTTCTATCTCTTCATACAAGCATCATTTGGTCCTGATTTGTGAAAACAAAATGTAGATATCCTTACTCTAAAGCTAACCATGTTCATAGTTTCCATTTATATTAATTGTGTATAAAGAATTTTGGATTTGAAATTTCTGAGAAAATTAGGTTTCAATTTGGGGCCAGTAAAATTAGATTTTATCTTTGACTTTTAGTTTACATAAGTTATATGGTTGAATTCGTGGGAAGAAACACCACAACTTTTATGTTTGAACTTTCCATTTTTGTGGAGGAATGAGGAAGATACAGGTGGTCCGACCATGGCTCAAGGTTGAAGATGAAGTTGCCTTCAGAAAGCAGTTTTCCTTATATATTTATGGTTTTGCCTATATAAACTGATGTATAGCCACCCCAGTGGTAAAGCGCGCGCCTGTTCACCCTATGGTCCTGGGTTCAAGCCCCAGCGAGATCATTTTTCTTTTTTTTCACATTTTTGACATTTCTGATTTTTTGTTAGCAGGCGTTGGGCCCTTTGGGCCTGACATTCTTTTTTTTGCTAGCATACACCCTGCTTGCTTGTGACACCACCCTGGCCCATTTTATTTTCATTTATTTATTTATTTATTTTTCTTTTAAATATATTTTCTAAAATACCAAAAAAAATCATAAAATGTATAAAAAAATATAGACTTATATTTTGACATATTTTAATTATTTTTCCACATAAAAATTATTTTATTTGTCATACTTTATTTACTTTTATTAATTTTATTGTAAAGTTTTAATTAAAACAAAAATATTATTTATTTTTATGCTAATGAAAATATATTTTTAATATCAAAAAGACTAAAGAATATTTTATAACACCATGTTATTTTCAAAGACAAAAAATATAAAAATATAAAAAAAAATTTTATTTATAAACTTCATTTCTTTTTAAGTATAATTAGGGTTTTATTCAAGAATCTTTTTCTTGATGATATTAAAATTGATTAATTATTTTCTTTATCAAATTAGGTTAAAATCAAGACCCTTTTTTTCTTAAGAAACCAAAAAAACAAAATCTTTTCTTTACATTTACATTTATTGCATATTTAATTCATCTTGCATATTATTTGTTTTAACTATTTGTACATAATTCAATTTGGTTGTAATGGATTAATTAGGTTTTATATTATTGCAATCCCCATTCATAAATTGTATACCCCCTCCCACAAATGTTGTAATAGTGTAGTAACGTTAAATTTCGCAATTTATCGCTTTTATATAATACGCTAGTAATTAGGTTTTCTATGGCAAGACTAAAATCAATACTTAGGAAAACCCTAATCCAAGACAAAAACAAGCATGTAAAATGACACACTTGCACACAAACACCCCTAGGGTAAATTCCACTTGCTGCCTTACAAAAATGGCCATATTACGCATATAAGGTATCTTAGCAAAAACAAGCAAATACAAGATCATAGTCCCTCGATGACGCTATTCAAAGTTGCCTTACAAAATGATCTTAGTCCCTCAAAATAATTGCTAAGATACTTTGCAACATTGCTAATTATGGTTATACGATGATCCACGCCCGTCCCGTTTACATCCAAAGATAGGGTTGCCTACCAAATCAATGGTAAGACAACAATGTCAAAGGAAAAGAAAATGAACAAGGAAGACTTTTGAGTAGGTAGATTGCTCCTAATTACTTGCTCCATCTCAAGACAAACATCCTTGCTATTTTCAAAACAATCACATACACTTTCAAACATCTTGCAAAAATTGAAAACATTTTCAAAATATCAAACATCTTTGTATACATTCTTACGAACGAGAATCATTACAAAGATTGCCTAAACAAAGGCCTCTTTACAAAATACTTTCAAAGACCACACAAAGCACAAATTTCAAATAAAAGCAAGTGATCTAGCAAGTAACTAAGAGCCCATGGAAAACCATGGTTAAAAAGGGTGCTAATACCTTCCTTTTTTATAATCTACCCCCGAACTCAAGAAACAATCTCAAAGGTCTTTCCTGTGCTTTTTCACCTTTCCTTTTGGATAAAAGAAAAGTCGGTGGCGACTCTTGCTAAACCGCAACATTTGCAATAAAATGCAAAACCTCAAGTCAGTTCCCCCACCGTATCACAACTGGTAATAGCCTTTGGGGGAGCAACAACAAGAATGATTACGGGTCCAGAAACTGCTTTTGGGGGAGCAATTTCTGGAGAGAATATCCTTCCTCTTCGGGTAATCTTGCTAGTTCCTACAATATTACTGATATCGGAGTCAACCTTCTCAGAACTTGAATCTTCGGCGGCTGGCCAATCTTGCTTAATACCTTGGTAGTAGACATCCCCTCCATAATTCCATGGTATGGTTTTGCTTGACTAATATGGGACTGGTTTAGGCATTGTGATTATTAAAGGAGTTGCCTTCAGAATTGATGTAATTCTAACGGATCTTTTGGTGGAGACCCTGGAAGAATTGGCGGAAAGGGTAATGATAGAAACATCTTCAAAAGGAACAGGTGGAACAGAAGTCTTTTCAAACAAAATTTCTTTATTATCTATTAGGCACTGAACGCCTGCTTTCAACAAAGGACAGCTGGTTGGTGTGAACAAACAAAAATGACAGCCTTCATCACAGCCCGAGAACACACTGGCATACAACAAGTTTACTTTAATAGTCATGAGTTGGGTCATAAGTTCATCAACTGAAGTAACAAAGATTTCTTCTTCAATGGCGTTGGTATTATGGCCAGGTTTGGGCATAGGGGCAGAAATGACATTTGGCTTTTCGGGCGCATCGAATTCAATCTATTTTGCTTCAATGAGGTCTTGTATTTTGTTCTTTAGAGCCCAACAGTTATTAGTATCCTGACCAAGACTTTCAGAGTGGTATGCACAACGGGCATTAGGATGATAGTGAGGAGATGTTGTATTAGGATTCTTTGGAGCTTCTTTCAAGGTCACCAGGCTGGATCTTAACAGATGTGGCAATACTTGAGATAAGGTCATGTTAATTCAGGTGAATTGTCTGACTGGCCTTTCCATCCTTGGTTGGTTATTTCTTTGTTGATCAGGCGCATGCTTAGGAATCATAACAACCCCCACCATTGGTTGGCGTTCGGCCCTATCTTGATTTCTCTAAGGATAAACATCAACTATTTCTTTCTTTCCGATAAGGCAGCAGGGGATGTATCTTTTTGAATCTTTCCACTCTTAATCCTGGCTTCTACCCTATCTTTGGTCAATATCAGTTCAGTAAAACCTGCCGATGAACTTCCAATTAAATGATTGAAGAAGGGACCAGACAAGGTGCCCAAGAACATGCCTGCCAACTCTCTCTCAGATAGAGGGGGTTGAACTCTTCCGGATAAATCTCTCCATTTTTGCACATAGTCTTTGAAACCTTCATTGGAAATCATGGCCATACTCTGGAGTTGAGTACGGGTAGGCGCAAGATCAACATTGTATTGGTATTGTTTGTAAAAGGCTGCAGCAAGATCTTCCCAGTTATGAACATTGGCTCTTTCTAACTGATAAAACCAATCAAGTTGAGTTCCAGACAGGCTGTCTTGGAAGAAGTGTACCCATAAGTCTTTGTCAGCGGTATGAGGCTGGATTTTCTCACATAGGACCGGAGATACATTTTAGGGCATGAGACTCCGTCATACTTGGCGAACACAGGTGCTTTGAATTTGGGAGGAATGACAATCCCCGACACTAACCGCAATTCCTCAAAGTCCAAGCCAGGCACTTTTTGGATTTCCATCGCACTCAACCTCTCTTCGAGATGTTTATACTTGTCATCAGTTGGAGGGTATTGTTCTTCAGAATAGTCTTCTTCTTCCTCTTCCTCTTCTAATTCTGACGGGACAACTGTTTCCTTGCCTTTCCCATCTTGATTGTCTCTCTCACGAAATGTCGTTGCAAAGTCTAGGGTCCTTCTTGTCTGTCCATGAAATCTTCTTCCCATGTTTAGGACTTCGGTTACCTTCTTTGTCTTCTTTTTCTTTTCCTCAGCTAGCAAAGTTTTCAACTCTTCTTTTCCTTTGGCCAGAGTTAAGAACAACTGTTGAAACTGTGCATTCTGAGCTTGGAGGTCCTTCACTATTTGCTCGAGATCCATCTTACTGAAATAAACAGTAGAGAGATGAGGAGACTTGTTGCAAGAAACCTGCTTATGTTATGATGAATGATAAATGCGTATGCAATGATTTCAAGTTTCAAATTCGTTTTAGACAAAAAAGGAAAAACACGTTATATTAATAAATTAAAGATTTTGAGTACATCAATGCCTTCTTGGGAAAAACAAATACAAGAAACTCTAAGATAAAAAGGTAGTGTGCATCCTCTTTGGTGAAATGTAGGCATTCCGAGTCTGCTCCTCATGAAGTATCCTAGTGAGTTCCAAAACCTTCTTCTTGCTGGCATAGAATTGGGCTTCGAAAGTGTCTCGCTCCCCCTTGAGTTATATCCAATATCTTTGTAAGTCTTCAAGAGAGGTAGGCATGTCAGGATGCAGGATAATGTATGGAACATCTCCTTCCATAACAAGCTCAATGATTACTTGGAAAATGGAGGGATAAGGCATCATAAAATTATGAGTACGAGTTCGTACCCATTTGAGGTAAGGCTCAAGAGGAATGGAATTCTTATGCCCCAATGTCTTGCTATATACCTTGTTAAATCATCCTCCAAGCTCGGATAAACCTCTGGTGAAGACCTTGATCGTCGTTCTCGTAGTTAAATACCAAACCTTGGATGAGAATCTTATGTGGGCCATCCCTTCGGGCGTAACTAAACTGTCTTAAGGCTAAGCAGGGGTTGTAGGTGATACCTCCCCCAATTCCAAGTAAAGGGACATTAGGGAATTCTCCACAATGTTTAACAATGATAACATTCTCTTTGGATCGGGAGCACCAATGAATGTCCGAATGTTTGAGCGTCATCAACCTTTGTGACTACCTTGAACCTTGCTCGTTTTTTAATACAGATTGGGGAAGATGCGAAATAAACCATCTTGCCAAGAGAGGAGTGCAACACATAAGGACACCTATTTTCCTCATTGTGCGAGTGTGAAAAGAGTGTAGGATATCTCCTAGCAATGTAGGCACCGGGTTGTGGGATATGAATATTTTGACGGCGTTGACATCTATGAGTTGGCCAGGGTTTAGAAACAAAACCATCCCATAGATAAGGAGAGCCACAATTTCCTCAAAGGCTTGCAAATCCAAGGAGTTCCACCAGCTTTGGGCTTTCTCGAACAAGAACTTTGCTAAGAAACCATTGACACCACTCCTTGTTTCCCAATGAGTTGTGATATCAAATGAGTGCAAGTGTAGAGATTGAGCAATCTCTTCTGGCTTTGGGTCTCTTTCCATATCGTTGAAACGTAGTTGATTGAGAATGGGAATCCTCAAGAGTTGGGAGAATTCTTCCAAAGTTGGCACAAGTTGATAGTCGGGAAATATGAAGCAATGGTGTAAAGGATCAAAGAACTGAAAGAGCATCTTCATCATGTCCTCATCTGTGTTGGAGGTGACCAAGTCGAGTAGGCGACCATGTCTCTCGGTGAATGGAGAGTTTTCAGGAATCCTTAAAGCTAGCTCCTTAAGTTGTAGAGGGATCTTTACAATATTAACTTGAATAGTTTTCCTGCGAAGTGAATCCATGTCCTACAAAACAAGAACAAAGATGAATCCCAAAATCCTTGAAATGGTTAGTGGATGTATATGATGTTCATGATGTTCATGATGTTATGTACAGGTATGCATATACAAACAAAATAAACAAATCCTTAGGTTTAGGCTTGCATGGAGTTTTATAGGTAAGTACCCTCTTGAAGTTTAGTTGGCTTAAACTTGTCCTAGTAATAGTAACCGGGTTCTAAGGATCTCAATATCATTGGTTTTTTTCCTAAGTCATTGTTTCTGCACAAGCCTCTTTAATGGCGACCAAAATATCCCAAGAAACTAAACCTCAATGAGTGTAGTATCGAGTATCTACCAACTTCGGACTGCACCAAAGCTCATCATCTCACTACATCCTAAAGGCCAAGTTGGTCAAGTAAAGGTTCTAAAAGTTCATTAGTGCTTTATGACATCACTCAGCAGCCCTGTATTCTCTTTGATTAACTCAAAGGCTACTGGTACCCACAAATATGTCGCACTAATATAGCTATTGCTTAGACCATGTCGGTATACCCGACATAGTTTCCACAATATATTGCTACTTACTTATAATGTATCCCAAATCCGGGTAGAGGATTCAAACCCAAACAAAGAACCATAATGTAAAGCATATAAGTCAAACAATCTAAGCAAATAAATGTGATTTATCCCTAAGATAACCCCACTTTAGAATTTTCCCCAGCAGAGTCGCCAGTTCTGTGATACGGTAGGAGAACTGACTTGGGTGTTTTGCGTTTGATCCCAAATTTTGCGGGTGGCAAGAGTCGCCACCGACTTTTCTTTTATCCAAAAGGAAAGGTGAAAAAGCACAGGAAAGACCTTTGAGATTGTTTCTAGAGTTCGGGGGGGGGGGGGGGTAGATTATGAAAAGGGAAGGTATTAGCACCCATTTCATCCATAGTTTTCCATGGGCTCTTAGTTACTTGCTAGATCACTTGCTTTTGTTTAAAATTGTGCTTTGTGTGATTTTTGAAAGCATTTTGTAAAGAGTCCATTGTTTAGGAAATCTTTGTAATGATTCTTGTTTGTAAGAATGTATACGAAGATGTTTGATCTTTTGAAAATGTTTTTAATTTTGTAAGATGTTTGAAAGTGTATGTGTTTGTTTTGAAAATAGAAAGGATATTTGGTTTGAAATGAAGCAAGTAATTAGGAGCAATTTACCTACTCAAATGTCTTTCTTGTTCATTTTCTTTTCCTTTGAAATTGTTATTTTACCATTGATTTTGTAAGCAACCCTATCTTTGGATGTAAACGGGACGGGCGTAGGTCATCGTATAGCCATGATTAGCAATATTGCAAGGTATGTTAGCATTTTTCTTTAGGGGCTAAGATCATTTTTGAAGGCAACTTAGATAGCATCATCGAGGGTCTATGATCTTGTATTTTTACTTGTTTTTGGCTAAGATACCTTACATGCGTAATATGGTCATTTTGTATAAGGCAACCAAGTGGGATAACCCTAGGGGTGCTTGTGTGCAAGTGTATTGTTTTCATGCTTGATTTTGTCTTGAATTAGGATTTTCTAAGTATTGGTTTTAGTCTTTCCATACAAACCCTAATTACTAGCATTTGTATATAAAGCGATAAATTGCGGAATTTAAAGTTACTACACTATTACAATACTTGTGGGAGAGGGGTATACAAATTGTGAATGGGGATTGCAAGAATATAAACCTAATTAATCTATTACAACCAAATTGAATTTGTACAAGAATTGAAATAAATAATGTACAAGATGGATAAATATGCAAAAATGTAAATGTGAAGAAAATGAATATTTTTATTTGGATTTTTTTAGAGAAAAGGGATTTGTTTTAACCTAATTAATTAAAATAAAATAATTAATTAAACCTAAATTTATTAAGAAAAATATTTTAAATAAAACCCTAAATCTATTAATTGATTAAAAGAAAATAAGTTTGTAAGAAAAGTATTTTTGGTATTTTTGTCTTGAAAATAATTATAGTGTTATAAAATATTTTTAACTTTTTTTAATGTTAAAATAATATATTTAAATTGGTGTAAAAGAAAATAAATAAAAACCTATTATTTTAATTAAATTTACAAGATATTTAGTGAAATGGATAAAGTATTTATTAACTAAAAAATAATTTTTATGAGAAAAAATGAATAAACTATGTCCAAATGAAAATCTAATATTTTTTTATTTTTTATGATTTTTAATATTAGGGAAAATAATTAAGAAAAACAAATAAAAAGAAAATAAGAAAAATAAAATAAAGTTGGGCCAGGGGTGCATATATGAAACAGGGGGGAGGAATGTTAGAAAAAAAATCAAGCCTAGGAGGAGGAAAGCCCATGCGCTAGAAAGAACAAAAAAATGTAAAAATGAGAAAAAAAGAAAAAGGCAGCGTGCGCTGAGGCTTGAACCCATGACCTCCTGATTACCAGCGCATTGCCTTACCACTGGGGTGGCTATACATCCATTAATATAAATGAAACAATAAATATGTAAGGCAAAACGTGTTCTGAAGACTTCATCTTCAACCTCCAGCCAAAGGACTTGTATCTTCTTCATCTCACAACAAAAATGAAAAGTTCAAACATGAAAGTTGTGGCATTTTCCCCATGAATCCAAACATATAAACAACTTAAGCTAACAATCAAAAATGAATGAGAATTTTTCTAGCCCTAATTCAAAACCTAAAAATTGCAGAAAACTTCAACCCTAAAATTCTCTAAGCTCAGGCCATATAAATGTAAACTATGGATATGTATAGCTTCGTGGCAATGGTATCTACATTTTATCTTCACAAATCAAACTCAAAAGATGCCTATATGAAGAGATAGAAGTTTGAAAACTTACCTCTTGCAGTTGGAGTCATGTATGGAGTTTGAGCAACCTTTGTGATGGCCTGATGATTTCTATAGCTTGCCTGGACCTCCTTGAATGTGTTCCAACTCCTACTTTTCTTTGAGGATGGCTGGAACTCCCTACTAAAGTCAAGTTGCAAGCTTCAGTTTTGAAAATGATGGATGATGATGGTGGAGTTACAGTTAGTAAATGAGGGCCTGGATCACTTTGATATGATGTATGGAAGGTGTTTGGAAGATTAGTTTTCAAAACGCACGAGTGGAAATGAAGATGGTGAGTTTTTGCTCAAAACTGTCAAGTTTGGGCAGTTCTGTGCAGCAAGATGCTTGGGAGTGTTTTAGGACTTGTGAAAATGTGTGTTGTGTTGCAATTGACTTGTTAATATGTATGGAAAAGATTAGAGCCTAAAATCACTCAGGCTTCTGAGTTATAGGGTTATGGCTCTATAACTTGCTTTTGAAGAAAAGTGAAATGACAAATCTCAAATGTTGTACAAGCATGTCCTGAGCTTCTTCAGGCCTTAGACACCTTGCTTTTGGATTATAGGGGTTGTGTGTGCATAAAGAACAAGTTAGAAGATCAAGACAAGTTGACTTTGTGATTAAAGCAACTTTTCAAGAATGGAATGGTAACTTTCTTCCTAAAATGGAAAATTGGCTTGGACAATGCTTGGAACAATTGGATAATAGCTCAAAAGCAAGTGTAATCTTATGATTATGGAGAGATATTGAGGTTTAGAGGCATGAAAAACAATATTGTGCAGCATAGGTTTGAAATTGGATTTTTGTTCATCACAAAATGCCTTGTAATTCAAGTGACAAAACACCAACTTTATCTCTTCGATTCTCCCTACTCAAGAATGATCTCAAGGATTTCTTGGACATTTTGGAAAGCTTGCAATGTTCTCTACAACCCATCTTTGAATTTATTTTGAAGATTCCCCTTGTAACTATGTGAAAAGTTGCCATGAAGTTAGGTCAAAAAACCTGCCTAACTAGGGCAAAATTTCACTAAGTCATTTTTAGTTCATGAGCATGTATTCATAAAATTATAACTTGAGATCCAAACACTTTTGGAAGAATTTGTGTGAAGAAAAGTTGTATATTTCATGGAGATATACAAATTTCATGTTGGAAGTTTCCTTTGGATAATCTTGCATCATAATGAAAAAATTGCTCAAAGTTATGAAAAATAAGAAATTTTTGACACTTAGAAAAATTTCTGTTTAGAAATTTTGACTTTTCAAAATGAAATCTTGATTTCTTGATTTATTGATGAATAAGTTTCATATTTTGACATGCTTTGATGGATTGTGATCTTTGGTACTTAAATTTGACCAAAAAGTCAAAGTTTGACTTTTCAGTATACAGTTGACTTTTGATCAGTTGACTGCAAAATTCATCTGTCAATCCAATGGATTTGTAATGTTTTGAATCATGTCATTAGGTCAAAATGATGCAATTGGACTCTTGATATCATGCCTTAAAACAATAGACCATTTGCTAGGTCAAAAATCAGAAATTGCCCTTTCCCAGTCAAAACCCTAATTTTGACCATTTTGCCCTTTTGGAGATTTGATCAAATTTCTTGAGGAATTGTGGTCCAAACTTGATCAACTGATACATATGAGTTTAAAATATTTATGTGGATAAAAAATTATGAAGTTTGACTGAAAATTGGCCATAGTTGACTTTTTCCCCAATATAGCTGATTTTTAGGTCAATTGTTCAATTGACTGATCAAAAGTGTGATCCAAAGCTTGAAACTTGAAATGAGTAATCTTGGGGGTCCATAATGGTCCATGAAAGTCATATGAAGCATTGATAATTCAAAAATCCTTGTGCAAACTCAAACCCTAATTTTGGTCATTAGTGCCTAAGGAGGTGTCTTGAGCTGATCAAACCCTAGTGCAGTCTTGAGCCCAAGGAGATCTTGTGAGAAAATTCTTGATAAGTGAGAGGGAAAATTTTGGGGTACAACAAAGAGGATAGAAATGCTCATCACAAGATTGTTAGTGATAAGAGAGGCAAGAGTCAATAGAGTCGTGGCAAGCCTTATGATGATGGTAGAGGTAAACAAAGAGTTGCTCAAGGTCAGAGGACTAGTGGGGGAGATGCTCCTGCTAGAGTTGTATGTTTCAAATATGGGAAACCTGGTCACAAAAGTAATGTGTGTACTACTGCGTATGGGAAGAGGTGTTTCCGTTGTGGTAAGATTGGGCATACGATATCTGACTGCAAGCATAGGGAGATGATCTGTTTCAACTGTGGTGGGGAAGGACACATTGGTAGTAATTTCCCGAAACCAAAGAAGGCACAAACTGGTGGTAAGGTGTTTGCTTTGGCTGGGACTTCGACAGCTAGTAAGGACAGACTCATCAGAGGTACATGTTTCATTAATAGTACTCCTTTAACTACTATTATTGATACTGGTGCTACTCATTGTTTTATTGTTGCTGATTGTGTAGAAAGATTGGGTCTAGTGTTGTCTTCTATGGATGGAGAAATGGTCGTCGAGACCATGGCTAAGGGATCAGTGACTACTTCTCGTGTGTGTTTGAATTTCCCTTTGTCAATCTTCGGCAAAGACTTTGTTGTTGATTTGATTTGTTTGTCGTTAAGCGGGTTAGAGGTGATCTTGGGTATGAATTGGTTAGAGTATAACTATGTTCATATCAATTACTATAACAAGTCTTTGAGCTTTTCTACTCCTGATGAGGAAAGAGTTGGTTTGTTGACCGGTAAACAGTTGAGGCAACTGATGCAAGACGAAGCGCAAATGTTCACGTTGATGGTGTGATCGGTGGATCTGGATCTGACTGTTTAACGCTGGTTCGCGAAATGTCGCGGAAGCAAGAGTCGCCACCGTCTTTTATTTTCTCCAAATAGAAAGGACAAAAGCACAGAAAAATTCCTTATAGAGATTGCTCTCGGTTCGGGAGGTAGATTTATAGAAAGGGAAGGTGTTAGCACCCTTTCTATCCATGGTTATCCACGGGCTCTTAGATACTTGCTCATTTGTGTTTTCAAAATTGTTTGTTTGCTTTTCAAGGTGAGTAGGTTTGAAAAAGCTCCTTTGAAAATTTCAGTTCGACTCTTGTATCAGTCCTCAAGAGTGTTTGAAAAATTGCTTTTGAAAGCTTTTTGAAAGGTGTTGGTGTGAAAAGAAGTTTTTGGTTTGTTTTGAAATTAGAGCAAGTATCCACGAGTCATCTACCTACCCTAAGGAATTCGTCTGTGTAAATGTCCTTAAGGTAGTGCCATCCCACCATTGAGAGGTAGGTAGCACCACCGTTGGAGGTGTTCGGGTCAATTCGAGGGTTCGGGACAGTGTGGTCACCAGAGCAATAGGAGGGCACCTTAGAGGCTACCCCCATGCCATGTTCATGGACATGAGGACTTACTAAAACATCCTCTACTCGACGACCACTTTTCGAGGGGCAAGGCAACAGTGAGGCGTACCCTAGGGGTGGTGTGTGATTTGTGTGTCATTTTCAGTTATATTTGTCTTGTTCATGCATTGGTGATTTACGCTTTGTTTTTATTTTTGGCATTCATTCTTTCATGCAAATTATTAACAGTTAAAAAGTGCGGAATTAAAAGTCCTACGCTATTACAAAGGCGCGGGTCTACATCGCCAAATTAAACCAAGACCCGATTTTGAATAAAATAAAAATGCAGAAAATAAAAGTCCTAATTAATTTATTACAAGGCTTTGGGATAAATACATTATATTCACAAAAAGAAATAAAAGTAAATGCGAAAAGAAGTAAGATCGAGAATGCGAGGGCGTTGGACCCTTTTAAAGAAATTAAATCGAAATCATAAATTAATAAAGGCAAGGACCTATTTTTGGAGTTTTTGTATTTATGGAATTTAGTGAGAAAATTAAATGGAATTAAAACCCTAATTCTAGACTATTTTTAATTTATTAAAAAAAAGATGTTTAAGTTTGATCTAATCTTAATTAATTATTTAATTACCAATTTATTTACAAAAATAATTAATTATTAATAATAATAAGAAGAAATTTTAATTATTAAAAAAAAGAATAAAAAGCTAGAAACCCTAATTTTTATGTTTTTTAATTTATTTAAGAAAAGAAGTTAAAGTTAAAACCTAAAATTAAAACTAAGTAAATTATTAAATTTATTTACAAAATAAACATTAGTGAATTAAATAATAAAATATATTTTTTTGAATTTTTTTATATTTTATGAAAATTAATTTTGATGAATTAACTAAAATAGATAAAACAAATAAATAGGAAAAATGAAAAGAAAGAAAATAATATGCAAACCAATGGGGGGTGTTGACCCAAATTGGAGGTTTGTTCATAGTAATTTGGCCCATTTGAAGGAGGCCCTTTTTGACTTTTCTGGCTTGTATGCACATGGTTGACTGAGGGTACATGGTGGATTGCATGATCTGACCATTAGATGAATCTCCCTGGCGCGTGGCAGGCACAAGCGTTAAGGCCCATGGTACTCCCTTGAGTGTGGTAATCACCTGAACATGTAAATGTAAAAAATATAGAGGAATATGGGGACCTGGGAATCGAACCCAGGTCCCAGTGTTTGAAAGACAACGCATCAACCAACCATCCAAGTGCGCTTGTTTGTAAGATTAATGGAATGTGAATATTATAAAAAAAGACAAAAGTTAATGGTCTGAACCAAAAATATACGCGCCAATTTTGAATAGCCCACTAGTCTCAAGACACGCGTGCTTCTTCTCCATGTTATACCTGCAACGAAAATCAAATAGCGGGGGTTTTAAACCCCCACTAACTACAACACACAATAATAGCGATTAGAATATGGCTCATCATAAATTGAGCGCGACATGTGGAATTGATTCGTATGAAGCTTCTGATTCTAATGGCATAGGTCTTGTTGTCCAATTTTTCCATATGAACAAATCCCCAGTTTCAAACTTCTGCAACCCTAACGAGCTCCCATGGTAGATTCACATACTGGCCTTAAAAACTCAATTGAATGGCATGGTTAGCTTTAGAATGATTAAACTAGTACAAATCAAGCATTAGAAATCAAAAATACGGCATGAATTATGAGACACGATTATGCAAAAAGTTTGAGAAAGTTTGACTTTATTCTACCACTTCTTGATGCGTGGGGACTGGAAAAGAATTCAGTTATGTCCAGGAAGGCCTCAACAAGCTTTTTGAATCGTTTGTAGGCTTTGAATCACCCTGTAATGCAGTTTTCAGTTTTGAACTTTTTGACAAAAAATGCAAAGTGTGTATTTGGTCTGAGGCGCAGCATTCAGGTTCTGAGCATTAGGTTTAGGTTTATACTTATGTGAGGAATGAATTAGGGTGAGAATCAAAACCAAAAACCTTTGCATTCATGAATCCAATATTTGATTTCAATGAATCTTTTTTCAATCTTTTTCATGCCCTTTTGATACCAATCATGGCCAAATCTTTCCATATTGAGTGTGCACGAAATCTTGGAGTTATGATAGACCTATTAGCTGCATAAAAAGATTTAAAATGCATGCTTGAGTATTTTTGTCATATTTTATTTAATTAAATGAATTAATGGTGATAAAAATTCAAATAAATAATAAAAAATGATGAAATAACTCCCCTTTGGGTCAATGGGTCGTGCATAACTTTTGGATAATGATTCTTGGAAGAAATTGTGGCCCATTAGCAATTTTGAGGCATTTGAAGCAAAGTTGACTTTTCAAAATTCCCAAAAATTGCCCAACTTCCACAAGGCATATCTTGCTCAAGTTTTAAGCTTTAATCATGTTCTTGGACATTTTGGAAAGGTCTTGAAGTCCTCTAACCAATGCCTTTGGTACCATGTCATTTTGATTTACCAATCTCAAGTTATGGTCTTTGACTTAAAGTGCCTTTTTGTTGACTTTTGAAAATGACCTATAATGTTGAGATTGATAACTTTTTGTGAGAGCATTTCTTGGACTTGAAGTGTGAAGAGGAGTTGTAGGAAATGTCATTCTCTTCAAAATGAGCTTTGGATGGAATTTTTCTGATAAACCATGTGGAAGTTATGCCTTGGTCAAGTTACAGTTGACTTTTTCAACTGTCCAAATATGGAAACTTTTGCATCTTGAGACTTTTTGAGCCATGCCTTGAAAATCATGATCAAGAATTGATCAAATGATGTTTGTGGCTTCAAAATAAGATGTTGACCAAAAATTTGGACTTTTGACTGTCAAATGACCATTTTGCCCCTATAGTTGACTGTTGAGCAATTAGGGTTTTTGACTGTGCAATTTTGTGCTGTAAGTCTTGAAACTTGGCATGAGGATACTTGACCATGTTTGTAGGCATGTGGGGCTTGATTGGACCCTTGGAAACTTCAATTTCTTTGACAGAACCAAAACCCTAATTTTTGACTGTTAGGAGGCCATTGAACTGTGCAACCTTTGGGAGATTTTGAAGCATGCTCTTAGCAAATCTTGGAGAATATGGGAGGGCAAATTTTGGGGTACAACAGTTGCCCCTGTTCAATCTTCTTAAACCTGAGGATGTAGATTGGCTGGCGTGCCTTTCGTAATCCGAAGGTGGAAGGTGATTGAACACTAGAGTGCCCAGAAATTTGCGCTCACATGTTAGCAGCGTGATGATGGGAATGGGCTTACAGATGCCATTTAGAGATTGATGGATAGGAAGATGGGCTTACAGATGCCATGTTGAGAGGTGATGGATAGGTGGATGGGCTTATAGATGCCATCTGGGTGTCGATCGCGTAAGAGATTCCTTAGCGAGAACTTGCGTATCTGAAAGAGAAAATGATTACCTGGCCTGTTACAGGAGCTGGTCTTCAGACTCTTTGTGTAGATGTGCCTTGACTGGTTACAGGAATTGAGCTTGGAGCTTCAAAAGATGATGAATGAATCAGGGATGGTTACTACCTCAACGGGACGATGAGAGAACCTTGGACGATGACTACCTCAACAGTAACGATGAGAGAACCTGGGGCGATTACTACCTCAACAGTAACGATGAGAGAACCTGGGGAGATTACTACCTCAACAGTAACGATGAGAGAATGTGGGGCGATTACTACCTCAACAGCAACGATGAGAGAATCTGGGGCGATTACTACCTCAACAATAACGATGAGAGAATCTGGGGCGATTACTACCTCAACAGTAACGATGAGAGAATCTAGGGCGATTACTACCTCAACAGTAACGATGAGAGAACCTGGGGCGATTACTACCTCAACAGTAACGATGAGAGAATCTGGGGCGATTACTACCTCAACAGTAACAATGAGAGAATCTAGGGCGATTACTACCTCAACAATAACGATGAGAGAATCTGGGGCGATTACTACCTCAACAGTAACGATGAGAGAATCTAGGGCGATTACTACCTCAACAGTAACGATGAGAGAACCTGGGGCGATTACTACCTCAACAGTAACGATGAGAGAATCTGGGGCGATTACTACCTCAACAGTAACGATGAGAGAATCTAGGGCGATTACTACCTCAACAGTAACGATGAGAGAACCTGGGGCGATTACTACCTCAACAGTAACGATGAGAGAATCTGGGGCGATTACCACCTCAATAGTAACGATGAGAGAATCTGGGGCGATTACTACCTCAACAATAACGATGAGAGAATCTGGGGCGATTACTACCTCAACAGTAACGATGAGAGAATCTAGGGCGATTACTACCTCAACAGTAACGATGAGAGAACCTGGGGCGTCTTTTACTGAGTCTTCTTTAGGAAAATCTTTAGGAGTCGATTTAACTGGACTAGAGAAGGCCTTTGATTGGATAAGAATCAGAAAAATCTTAGGGTCGATTTAACTGAACCAAGCAAGGTCTTGGAATAACTTCAACTGGATAAGAATCAGGGAGATCTTAGGGTCGATCTGACTGAACCAGAGAAGGCCTTTGACTGGATAAGAATCAGAAAAATCTTAGGGTCGATTTAACTGAACCAAGCAAGGTCTTGGAATAACTTCAACTGGATAAGAATCAGGGAGATCTTAGGGTCGATCTGACTGAACCAGAGAAGGCCTTTGACTGGATAAGAATCAGAAAAATCTTGGGGTCGATTTAACTGAACCAGACAAGGTCTTGGAATATCTTCAACTGGATAAGAATCAGGAAAATCTTAGGGTCGATTTAACTGAACCAGAGAAGGCCTTTGACTGGATAAGAATCAGGAAAATCTTGGGGTCGATTTAACTGAACCAGACTAAAGTCTTGAAATATAGCTGAGAACTTAACTGGATCTTTCCTGAAAGGTAAAGGTCAGTCATATGCAATGCGTGATATGGATCAAGCAATGATGTTCTCAACATAAATGAGATTTGTAAGATATGATGCATATATGCATGCTATAATGTATGGAAATGTGATGTTTATGAACGTATGTTTTTCGTCTAGGAAAGTAAATCCTTGACGGGTGCCGGGAAGTCGTATCCTGGGCTGATGTTGGAGAATAGATCTTTGCTTCCGCTGGGGATGATAGTTGCAAGAATACCGGTAGGAGAAGATAACTCCGTTGGGGAATAAACTTGGCGAATGGATTACTCTGCAGGGAGAAAAATTACTCTAGCGATCTTTCTGAGGAGCAATACTTTGTAGGGAGAGAGATACTTTGCTGGGATGTTGATGGTAACTTCGCTGGGGATACCGTTGTTATGTCGGAAGTGTTAATAGACTTCGCTGGGGATAGGAAGACTTCGCCGAGGACGATCTTTCCGTGGCTTTTGGCTGAGGATAACCCAGTTATATCCTGGTAGGGAAATAACCTTTGAATAAAGTCGGGGGACGCGTTCGTGCTCTGTAGGAGATAAGCTTCCAGAATCTACTGGGGATAAGCTTCCTGCTGGGGAGATGAATTCAAACTTTCCTGGGGAAATCTTCAGACTATGCTGGACTCTCCTGGGGAAATTTTGAGATGTACTGGAAGTGACTCCACTGAATGTCTGGTAGACCGCCGGGGAACAATCTTAGATCAAGATTGTCGGGGATGCTTGTTACGAACGTCAGTATAATTTGCTGAGGAATGTTGAGATCTGCGGGGGATACCTAACTTCCTTAAGGCTGATAGTATAGCTTTGCTTGGGGAGAACGCATTGACTTGCTGGCTCACTTCTCTGGGGATTTAAGATATCTTGGTTATGTTCTTCAGCTGAACCTACTTTGGTACCTTGGTGGACAGAGCAATTAGATCGCTCAGACAACTCATTATTGCCCCTGTTTCTGTGGGAGAAGAAAGTACCTGTGAAGGTGTTTGATAACTGCCGATTTGACCAATCTTCTGGTAGGCAGGTGACGAGATGCCAGGACATAGTCGTACGCTTAAATCCCTAATTTTTGCCTGGACCGCCCTTTCGGGTTTTCAGTCCACCGGGATACCCATTTATGCCCAAGCCGCCTTTTCAGGTTTTCGACTTGTCGGGTGTACAGATTTTTATTTTCATCCCTTATTTTGCCCGAACCCTTTTGGTTCGCCGGGAAGCCCTAATTTTTGCCTAGGTATGTCAACCTAGCAGGTCTTTGATCGTGCGTAGTATTTTTTTCCGACTATGTCCACGCTCTTAGAATGCAGGGAGGTGCCCCTGGCTGCTTGTGTTGCCATGTTACCAGAAGATACCTGATCGTGCAAGATTCGTTGCTGGAATACCCCAAGTGACTCAGGTAGAGATTTGCCCCAAGCTATTTGGCCTCTGAGAGATTCCCCGAATCTTGACTGGACTGCCCCAGATGATGGACCATGATCATGCCATGCCCCTTGATTGGAAGTGCTTCTGTTCATTAGGCATTCGTCGTGCGAATTTCTATGTTGTTCAAACAAACAGTCATATGCAAACAAAGTTATGTTAAAAATGCAAAGCTTATGTCTGTCTTGAAGTTTTGAAAATGCATTTTTTTCATAAAAACAAGTGAATTTTTTGTAAACTGTGATGTCAACTTGTTATTTTACCGCAAGCCTTAAGGAGTCAGGATACCTTTCGTAACAGTATGCCTTCAAACTAACCCATGCTTCAGCTAGGACTTTTAAGGGTTATAACGTGGCCTGGTTCACGGTTTAAGAAACAAAGGGAAAAGGCTCAAATTATTTGTACCCACCCACTCTTCGTGATGTTCTTCAAACCTAGGCTCAGTTGATCGTGCGTTAAACCTTGTTCGAGTCTTTGTCTTGATGTTCCGGTGATGGTTCGGATGTTGACAGTTTATTTTGAATAGGTAGTCATTTCTTTTTTTTTGTTGAGGGTTTGTAGGACCTCTTTCTTTTTGATTTCGTTATCCCTATTTTTTTTGCCTGAACTGTTTCTTTTTGTATTTACAGTCAGCGGGATGCCCCAGTTTTGTAAGTCTCCTTCATAGGTTTTGACTTATTGGGCTTTAGTTTTTTTTGTTTTGGTAATGACTGCCTGTCTTTATGATTATTCGGAACCATCATTGTCTTTTGTTTTGTAAGGACCTCTTTGGTGCCATTCGTTATGCACTTGGATCAACTGAGAGAACTACCCTGCCCCAGGTTATGATTAAGGGTTTTAATTTTCGAAAAGAAAAACTCCCACTTCTTTGGCTCAAAGGGGTTGACGAGGGATTATCTTCCTTATTACTCCAGTGTTTAGGAATTGAAACAATGCCTGTACCTCATCAGCGGGGTCCGTTCAAAGGCATATTGTAGAGATCGTGGTATCGTTTTCGTCATCCTCCCTCAAGAGGCTTAGAATTGTTAACCGAGCGTTGAACATCACAAAAATATGAAAACAGTTTTAAGCATAGTAAACATAATTACTTCAAAACAGACACGTGTAATGCATTAATGAAATAACAAATTTGACATGAATAAAATGTTTGAACGATCAAAGAAAAATACAACTTGAACATTCGAATGAACAAAAGATATTCTCGATGACTTGGTGTAGGATCAGTGTTCAAACTTGACCTCCTTGGCGTCAATCAAATCCTGGATCTTGTTCTTCAAGGTCCAACAGTCGTCGGTGTCATGTCCGGGACTGTCAGAATGGTAGGCACATCTCGCACCCGGGTTGTATTTGGGAGAGGAAGTATCAGGATTTTGGGGAGGATCCTTTAGTGTGATCAGTTTTGCCTTCAGCAATTGTTGTAGTGCCTGAGACAAAGGCATGCTGATGTCAGTATACTTCCTATCTTGATACTTTATCCTACGCCTATTGATCTTTCTTTGTTGAACAGGCGCGGGATCAGAGATCTGGATTTCCCCTACATCATGACGACCCTTTTTACCATGTATAGCATTGGACTCTTTCTTCCCACTGTGGGGCTTTTTCTGAGCATCAGCAGGTGCAGCTTCTTGAATCTTTCCTGATTTTATACCAGCTTCAATTCTCTCCCCGGTCAAGATCAGATCTGTGAACCCAGCAGAAGAATTCCCAATCAGATGGTTGTAGAATGGACCAGACAGGGTCCCCAAGAACAGGTCCACAAGTTCACGATCAGTCAGAGGTGGTTGCACCCTTCCAGCAAGGTCTCTCCACTTTTGGGTGTACTCCTTAAAACCTTCTCCTGATCCTAGCGACATACCTTGGAGTTGGGTACGTGTAGGAGCGAGGTCGGCATTGTACTGGTACTGCTTGTAGAATGCAGTGGCCAAGTCCTCCCAGCTGCGGATGTTGGCTCCATTCAGTTGATAGAACCAGTCGAGTTGAGTTCCCGACAGACTATCCTGAAAGAAGTGAATCCACAAATTCTTGTCAGCCGTGTAGGGCTGGATCCTCCTTGTGTAAGACCTGAGATGTAGCTTAGGACAGGAAGCCCCGTCATATTTTACAAAAGCAGGTGCCTTGAACTTGTGTGGGATTACTACCCCAGAAGACAGACCTAGATCTTCGAAGTCTAGGTCGGGCACTTTCTGTATTTCCATAGCACTTAACCGGTCTTCCAGCTGTTTGTACCTGTCCTCAGCTGGGGGGTACTGCTCACCATTGTAATCGGTCTCGTTGTCGGAGACCACTAGACTAGGAACCTCCCTTTCTTGGGGACTGTCTTTCCCAACAGACGGGGTAGTCAGCTCAACTTCATTTTGTGACCCATTCCCAGATTTGCGTCTCGGGTTGAACAACATCGTCCTCTTCTTCTTCTTCGAGAGCAGAGTCTTCAGATCTTGTTGCCCCTGGGCCAAACTCATGATCAACTCTTGGAACTGGGCATTCTGAGCCTGGAGAGCCTTGATGGATTGCTCAGTAGATGATTCAGGATTCATGACGATCGGCTGAAATAAACAGCGAAGAAGGTAAGCAACCTATAAAAGGGACACCTGTAATGCAATGATATGTATGTATGCAATGTTTTCAAGGATCTTGCGGGGTAAATAAGAAAATTGTTAGAGTTGGGATCCGATAGCTCGATTGAAGGAACTGCATGTTGTTGAGAGTCCTTCTTCAAGGGTCAAAGGCTCACCATATCCAGTGGGTCATAGCCCCTGACAACCTTGGCTTAGAGGAAAATAAATCCCCTTTTCCCCTTGCTAGACATTTTGGTTCATCGTGACCTGCACCACAGACCCTTGAGATCCTTGAAATGGATTAGTCCTTATGTAGGATGCATGCCATGGTATGATGTTATGATGTTATGCTATGCGTGGCGTAACATAGGTAAACCTTGTTATGGGTCCAGATTAAGGACTGTAAACAAAACTGCAAGAAACTCAAGTGCTAGATAACAAGCATGTAAGTAGTCAAGTACGAAGGCACACAAGTCACACAAAAGAGCCCTTAGATTTTAGGCCAGCATGGGGTCTAGGTATTACCCTCTTTCAGTTTGTTGGTTAAGACCTGTCCTATCAGAAGTAACCGGGTTCTAGAGGATCCCAATATCACTGACTACCCTCAATCGGTCATAACTCCAGCATCGCAATCTTTTCTTGCGGCCAGAACCATCACGAGAGTTTAACCTCAATGGGCGTAGCATACTGCTACTGTTCTATTGGCCAAGTTGTGTCATTTAAGGTTCTAAGGTCTGTTGGTGCTTAATGACTCCTCAGAAGACCCATATTCTCCTTGTTGCAACACAAGGGATATCGGTACAGACCAAGGTGCCACACCAACGTAGCCACTGCTTCACCCATGTCGGTCTACGCCGGACAGGTCCCTCACAGCTTATGCTACCTAAACAGGGTATCCCCAGATCCGGGTTAGGATCTATGTAACTCTCATGCAACCCACAATTTTAAAGCAAACAAGTCAATACAATTGAAAACACAGTTATGAACTATCCTAAGGTACACCTCACTTTATATTTATCCCCAGTAGAGTCGCCAGTTCTGTGATCGGTGGATCTGGAACTGACTGTTTAACGCTGGTTCGCGAAATGTCGCGGAAGCAAGAGTCGCCACCGTCTTTTATTTTCTCCAAATGGAAAGGACAAAAGCACAGAAAAATTCCTTATAGAGATTGCTCTCGGTTCGGGAGGTAGATTTATAGAAAGGGAAGGTGTTAGCACCCTTTCTATCCATGGTTATCCATGGGCTCTTAGATACTTGCTCATTTGTGTTTTCAAAATTGTTTGTTTGCTTTTCAAGGTGAGTGGGTTTGAAAAGTTCCTTTGAAAATTTCAATTCGACTCTTGTATCAGTCCTCAAGAGTGTTTGAAAAATTGCTTTTGAAAGCTTTTTGAAAGGTGTTGGTGTGAAAAGAAGTTTTTGGTTTGTTTTGAAATTAGAGCAAGTATCCACGAGTCATCTACCTACCCTAAGGAATTCGTCTGTGTAAATGTCCTTAAGGTAGTGCCATCCCATCATTGAGAGGTAGGTAGCACCACCGTTGGAGGTGTTCAGGTCAATTCAAGGGTTCGGGACAGTGTGGTCACCAGAGCAATAGGAGGGCACCTTAGAGGCTACCCCCATGCCATGTTCATGGACATGAGGACTTACTAAAACATCCTCTACTCGACGACCACTTTTCGAGGGGCAAGGCAACAGTGAGGCGTACCCTAGGGGTGGTGTGTGATTTGTGTGTCATTTTCAGTTATATTTGTCTTGTTCATGCATTGGTGATTTACGCTTTGTTTTTATTTTTGGCATTCATTCTTTCATGCAAATTATTAACAGTTAAAAAGTGCGGAATTAAAAGTCCTACGCTATTACAAAGGCGCGGGTCTACATCGCCAAATTAAACTAAGACCCGATTTTGAATAAAATAAAAATGCAGAAAATAAAAGTCCTAATTAATTTATTACAAGGCTTTGGGATAAATACATTATATTCACAAAAAGAAATAAAAGTAAATGCGAAAAGAAGTAAGATCGAGAATGCGAGGGCGTTGGACCCTTTTAAAGAAATTAAATCGAAATCGTAAATTAATAAAGGCAAGGACCTATTTTTGGAGTTTTTGTATTTATGGAATTTAAAGAGAAAATTAAATGGAATTAAAACCCTAATTCTAGACTATTTTTAATTTATTAAAAAAAAGATGTTTAAGTTTGATCTAATCTTAATTAATTATTTAATTACCAATTTATTTACAAAAATAATTAATTATTAATAATAATAAGAAGAAATTTTAATTATTAAAAAAAAGAATAAAAAGCTAGAAACCCTAATTTTTATGTTTTTTAATTTATTTAAGAAAAGAAGTTAAAGTTAAAACCTAAAATTAAAACTAAGTAAATTATTAAATTTATTTACAAAATAAACATTAGTGAATTAAATAATAAAATATATTTTTTTGATTTTTTTTATATTTTATGAAAATTAATTTTGATGAATTAACTAAAATAGATAAAACAAATAAATAGGAAAAATGAAAAGAAAGAAAATAATATGCAAACCAATGGGGGGTGTTGACCCAAATTGGAGGTTTGTTCATAGTAATTTGGCCCATTTGAAGGAGGCCCTTTTTGACTTTTCTGGCTTGTATGCACATGGTTGACTGAGGGTACATGGTGGATTGCATGATCTGACCATTAGATGAACCTCCCTGGCGCGTGGCAGGCACAAGCGTTGAGGCCCATGGTACTCCCTTGAGTGTGGTAATCACCTGAACATGTAAATGTAAAAAATATAGAGGAATATGGGGACCTGGGAATCGAACCCAGGTCCCAGTGTTTGAAAGACAATGCATCAACCAACCATCCAAGTGCGCTTGTTTGTAAGATTAATGGAATGTGAATATTATAAAAAAAGACAAAAGTTAATGGTCTGAACCAAAAATATACTCGCCAATTTTGAATAGCCCACTAGTCTCAAGACACGCGTGCTTCTTCTCCATGTTATACCTGCAACGAAAATCAAATAGCGGGGGTTTTGAACCCCCACTAACTACAACACACAATAATAGCGATTAGAATATGGCTCATCATAAATTGAGCGCGATATGTGGAATTGATTCGTATGAAGCTTCTGATTCTAATGGCATAGGTCTTGTTGTCCAATTTTTCCATATGAACAAATCCCCAATTTCAAACTTCTGCAACCTGAACGAGCTCCCATGGTAGATTCACATACTGGCCTTAAAAACTCAATTGAATGGCATGGTTAGCTTTAGAATGATTAAACTAGTACAAATCAAGCATTAGAAATCAAAAATACGGCATGAATTATGAGACACGATTATGCAAAAAGTTTGAGAAAGTTTGACTTTATTCTACCACTTCTTGATGCGTGGGGACTGGAAAAGAATTCAGTTATGTCCAGGAAGGCCTCAACAAGCTTTTTGAATCGTTTGTAGGCTTTGAATCACCCTGTAATGCAGTTTTCAGTTTTGAACTTTTTGACAAAAAATGCAAAGTGTGTATTTGGTCTGAGGCGCATCATTCAGGTTCTGAGCATTAGGTTTAGGTTTATACTTATGTGAGGAATGAATTAGGGTGAGAATCAAAACCAAAAACCTTTGCATTCATGAATCCAATATTTGATTTTCAATGAATCTTTTTTCAATCTTTTTCATGCCCTTTTGATACCAATCATGGCCAAATCTTTCCATATTGAGTGTGCACGAAATCTTGGAGTTATGGTAGACCTATTAGCTGCATAAAAAGATTTAAAATGCATGCTTGAGTATTTTTGTCATATTTTATTTAATTAAATGAATTAATGGTGATAAAAATTCAAATAAATAATAAAAAATGATGAAATAACTCCCCTTTGGGTCAATGGGTCGTGCATAACTTTTGGATAATGATTCTTGGAAGAAATTGTGGCCCATTAGCAATTTTGAGGCATTTGAAGCAAAGTTGACTTTTCAAAATTCCCAAAAATTGCCCAACTTCCACAAGGCATATCTTGCTCAATTTTTAAGCTTTGATCATGTTCTTGGACATTTTGGAAAGGTCTTGAAATCCTCTAACCAATGCCTTTGGTCCCATGTCATTTTTATTTACCAATCTCAAGTTATGGTCTTTGACTTAAAGTGCCTTTTTGTTGACTTTTGAAAATGACCTATAATGTTGAGATTGATAACTTTTTGTGAGAGCATTTCTTGGACTTGAAGTGTGAAGAGGAGTTGTAGGAAATGTCATTCTCTTAAAAATGAGCTTTGGATGGAATTTTTATGATAAACCATGTGGAAGTTATGCCTTGGTCAATTTACAGTTGACTTTTTCAACTGTCCAAATATGGAAACTTTTGCATCTTGAGACTATTTGAGCCATGCCTTGAAAATCATGATCAAGAATTGATCAAATGATGTTTGTGGCTTCAAAATAAGATGTTGACCAAAAATTTGGAATTTTGACTGTTAAATGACCATTTTGCCCCTACAGTTGACTGTTGAGCAATTAGGGTTTTTGACTGTGCAATTTTATGCTGTAAGTCTTGAAACTTGGCATGAGGATGCTTGACCATGTTTGTAGGCATGTGGGGCTTGATTGGACCCTTGGAAACTTCAATTTCTTTGACAGAACCAAAACCCTAATTTTTGACTGTTAGGAGGCCATTGAACTGTGCAACCTTTGGGAGATTTTGAAGCATGCTCTTAGCAAATCTTGGAGAATATGGGAGGGCAAATTTTGGGGTACAACAGATGGCGTCGCTGTCAAGGGAGAACTAAGTTAGGATTGATGAGTTGCAGGTGGTGCGAGAATTTCCTGAAGTGTTTCCTGATGAAATTCATGATGTACCGCCAGAGAGAGAAGTTGAATTTGCGATTGATCTTGTACCTGGTACCAGACCTGTTTCTATGGCACTATACAAGATGTCTACATCTGAATTGTATGAATTGAAGAAGCAGTTAGAAGAGTTGCTTGAGAAAAAGTTTGTAAGACCCAGTGCATCACCGTGGGGAGCGCCTATGTTGTTAGTAAAGAAGAAAGATGGAAGTATGAGGCTTTGTGTTGATTACAGGCAGTTGAATAAAGTAACGATTAAGAACAAGTATCCACTCTCGGGGATTGATGAGTTGATGGATAAATTGGTGGGTGCAAGTGTGTTTTCTAAGATTGATTTGAGGTCGGGGTATCACCAGATTAGAGTGAAAGAAGATAATATTAAGAAGACCATGTTCATGAATCGGTATGGACACTATGAGTATTCGGTGATGCCTTTCGGTGTGACCAATGGCCGGGAGTATTCATGTAGTACATGAATCGTATCTTTCATACTTATTTGGATCAATTTGTAGTGGTATTCATTGATGATATTCTTATTTACTCTAAGTCGGAAGAGGAACATGAAGAGCACCTAAGATTTGTATTGCAAGTTTTGAGAGAGAAGAAGTTGTATGCAAAGTTGTCCAAGTGTGAATTTTGGTTGCATGAAGTTAGTTTCCTTGGTCATGTCATTTATGGTAGTGGAATCATTGTGGATCCTTCTAAAGTTGACGTTGTATTACAATGGGAAGCTCCGAAGTCAGTTACTAAGATTAGAAGTTTCTTGGGATTAACCAGTTACTATAGACGGTTTATCGAAGGTTTTTCTAAGTTGGCACTTTCGTTGACCAAGTTGACTTGTAAGGGTAAAGCCTTTGTGTGGGATAGTCGATGTGAAGAAAGTTTTATCGAGTTGAAGAAGAGGTTGACATCGGCTTCGGTTTTAACCTTACCTAATCCGGGGGAACCTTTTGTTGTGTATTGTGATGCTTGTCTGATGAGGTTAGGTGGTGTACTCATGCAGAATAGTAAGGTGGTTTCTTATGCATCGAGACAATTGAGGACTCATGAAAAGAATTATCCTACGCGTGATTTAGAATTGGATGTTGTTGTCTTTGTGTTGAAAATCTGGAGGAATTATCTTTATGGTTCTAGATTCGAAGTGTTTAGTGAGCATAAGAGTTTGAAGTATCTTTTTGATCAGAAAGAGTTGAATATGAGGCAGCGAAGGTGGTTAGAATTGTTGAAGGATTATGATTTCGATTTGAATTATCATCCAATAAAAGCTAATGTTGTGGCTGATGCTTTGAGCTGAAAGACTTTGCACATGTCAGAAATGATGGTTAAAGAGTTGGAGTTGATTGAACAATTCCGATTTTTGAGTTTAGTTTGTGAAGTGACATTGTAGAGTGTTATGTTGGGAATGTTAAAGATTAATAATGACTTCCTCAACAGTATCAGTAAGGCTCAAAATCTAGATATGAAGTTGGTGGATAAGATGATGTGAATTGACCGATCTGAGAATGATGATTTCAAGATATATGCGCAAGGTGTGTTGAGATTCTGAGATCGTATTTGCATTCTTGATGATTAAGAGATTAAGAAAGTGATTCTTGAGGAAAGTCACAGAAGCAGTTTGAGTATTCATCCAAGAGCTACTAAAATGTATCAAGATTTGAAAGGTTTGTTTTGGTGGCCTGGTATGAAGCGAGATGTGGCACAGTTTGTGTATGCTTGTTTGACTTGTCAGAAGTCGAAGGTTAAGCATCAGAAGCCTACGAGGTTAATGTAACCATTAGATATTCTAGAATGGAAATGGGATAGCATTTCGATGGACTTTGTAACGGGATTACCTTGTACCTTGAGAGGACACGATTCAATATGGGTGATTGTTGATAGGCTTACGAAGTCGGCACACTTTATACCTATTAACATCACATATCCGATTTCGAAGTTGGCAGAGATTTACACCAGTATAATTGTGAAGTTGCATGGTGTTCCTTTGTGTATTGTGTCAGATAGAGATCCGAGGTTTACTTCTTATTTTTGGAAAATTTTGCCAGAGGCGTTGGGATCTAAGTTGAGGTTGAGTTCGGCGTATCATCCTCAGACGGATGGTCAGACGAGAGAACTATTCAGTCGTTGGAGGACCTTTTGAGAGCATGTGTTCTTGAACAGGGAGGTTCGTTAGATACTTATCTTCCGTTGATTGAGTTCACTTATAATAATAGTTACCATTCTAGTATTGGGATGGCACCTTTTGAGGCGTTGTATGGTCGAAGGTGTAGGACTCCTTTGTGTTGGCATGAATCTGGTGAAAGTGTGGTACTTGGACCTGAGATTGTTCGAGAGACTACTGAGAAAGTGAAGCTTATTCGAGAGAAGATGAATGTTTCTCAAAGTAGACAGAAAAGTTACCATGACAAGAGAAGTAAGGATTTAGAATTCCAAGCTGGTGATCATGTGTTTTTAAGAGTCACACCTGTGACTGGTGTTGGGCGAGCTCTGAAGTCTAAGAAGCTCACTCATCGTTTTATTGGTCCGTATTAGATATCAGATCGAGTTGGGAAGGTTGCTTACCGAGTGGTGTTACCGCCAAACCTTGCTAATTTGCATGACGTGTTTCATGTATCGCAACTTCATAAGTATATTCCCGATCCGTCTCATGTGATTCAGATGGACGATGTGCAAGTACGGGATAATCTCACGGTGGAGACGATGTCTGTGCGAGTCACGGATCGCGAGATGAAGATTCTAAGAGGGAGGGAGATTGCATTGGTGAAAGTTGTCTGGTTAGGAGCTGCTGGAGAGAGTATGACTTGGGAGTTGGAGAGCAAGATGCGAGACTCCTATCCCGAGTTATTTCAACCAGGTAAACTTTTATTTTCGAGGACAAAAATATTCTAAGTGGGGGAGAGTTGTAACGCCCTGATATTTAATTATTTATTTAATTAAATATTATTTTGAATATTTTATTTTAATTCGAAATTTTATCGTTGAAGTTGGGATTATTTTATTAAGTTGGAATAATAATTTAATCAGCTTTATATTGGTATAAATAAGTTGAAGTGTCATTTTACTAATAAGCCTAGAATTGATGTTGAGCTTAAGTGTTGTGTCGCGAAATAATAAGGAGGGTGTATTGGTTAGGCCCATTTAAGTTACTAAGAATTGAATAATAGTATTTTATTAGAGAATAGAGAAAAAAAAGAGAAAGTAGTGTTATCAGGAAAAACAAAATAAGAAGAGAAAAGAGAGAATAAGGTTTTGTGAGAAAAGGAGAAGAACAAGGAAGCTGCTGCTAGGGCTAGTTTCCAGAAATTCCAATGAAGCTTCCTTGATTGTTTTCAAAATCAAACCAGGTAAGGGTGGGTTTCTTATCCTATAACAGGGTATATGATATTTGTATGTGGGGATTTGTATGTGAAATTTTACTGTTTCATTGATTTGTCTTGGTTTGTGTTGTTGTGATAAGCATGATTAATATTGTTTTAGTTATAGAAATGTAAAAGAAGTATGTGGGTTGCTATGTTAAAAGCTTGTCTGGTTTGGGTTTGGATTAGGAGACAGAAGAATTATTGAAGCAGTGTAGAAACTACGCATAGAAAATAAGTATAGAAAATAAGAAAAAGGAATTGAAAATGAAGCATGGCCTGGGGGAAGTGCCTGTGACGACCGTCACAAGCTGGCGGGGAAGGTATAACGATCGTTATGGCCTGGGGGAAGGTGTTGTGCCGACCGGCACAAGTGAGAGGTGAAGAGAAAAGTGCCACTTTGGCACTGTGAGGCAGGGGCACTTGCTTCTGTCTCTGTTTCTCTGTTTTGTCTTTCTATGGCACTATGCTGCATAATTTTTAAATGATATCAGTAATAGCTAATAGCAGTATATATGAATGTCACTGTTTTCAGTAGCAGTAAATTAAATTTAGTTGTTAGAAGCTAGTTTTATGGAGAAAATGGCACATCCATTAGTTGTATAATAAATTAGTAATTTAGGGAGAACAATTAACAATGGACTATATATATTTTAAATGGATGAATTAGTATTTTATTAGTGATGAAAATAATTTAGCAGTGGGATTAATTGATTAAGTTGGCAAGTAATTAGAGACGAATCGATTAATTCAGTATGTTGGTATATTGATGTATTTTGTGAATTAATCGAAATGACGTTTTGTTCTGATTTCTCCATGGTGAATAAATGTTGTGATTTACCTTGATTAATTGGTAATGACTGTGATATAGGAATTTGGCCAATGTTAAAGGTGTGAATTGTTGTTATGTCGACCTTTATTATGTTGTTGTCGTTGTTGCGTTTCCAAGTTGTGGTTGTTTATATCATCGCATAGCATAGCATAGCATTAAAGTTGGCTTGGATTGGCATGTTCTAAGTTGGAGCGAATGCTCACCATGTTGGCCTTTATTGGAAAGATTTTATGTTGAGGGCTTATGCCTTATGCCTCGGTAAACTGGCATTTTCTAAGTTGGGAGTTCTGTTCCAATGGTACCACATGCATTTGCATAATTGAGTCGCATTTGGAGTCGTTGATTTGTTGCTTATTTGAAGTGTTGTTTACGCACAGTAATGTTATAAGTTGAATTGAGGTGTTGGTGAATGGCATTGCTATATGTTGATTTGGTATGAAGTGGTGATTTTACGTAAACTGATTTCGATATATTATTTATCATATGTTCTATTATAGTATTCGATATCCGACCCCACTTGTTTGAATGTTACCCTTTGTTGGTAACGTGCAGGTAACCAAGAGGAGTAGTCGTTAGCGTTGTTAGTTCAAGTTTGGTGTCATTTTCTCTGATACGTAGCACTCAGGGGGAAATGAACGCTTGTTTTATTTTGTTGTTTATTTATCGAACCTTATGTTGTTATTTGAGGAATCATTGTATTGATGTTGTTTTATGATTTAAAAGATGCTATGTCTGATATGGAGAATTATCATGAATCCGCTGTGTGATTAATCAAAGTTGGTTTTTGTTATGAAGACTCTATTCATGAGTTGTGCTCATTTCGCTTTCTTTAAGTGTTATGTATCTATTCTAAAATCATGACAGGTTTATGTGTCTCTGTTGAATGTGTAGCATCCTGATTATTTTGGAAATTTTTATACTCTAATTTTCCGTAAATTGCTTGGGGTAGAATTGGGGTGTTACAGGCATGCCTTTGTAACAGAAAGTGCCCCACTGTGTGACAAAGGTAGTTTTCTCCATGTCTTCAGGTGCCATATTGATCTTATTATAACCCGAGAAATCGTCCATGAAGGAGAATACTTTGTGCTGAGCGGTGTTGTCGATAAAACATTAATATGTGGAAGTGGGAAGTCATCTTTGGGGCTCACCCTGTTCAGATCCTTGTAGTCTACATACGTACACACCTTGATGTCTTTCTTTGGTACCAGAACTACATTTTCAACCCACTGAGGATAGGATGTAACCGCCAAGAAACCTGCATTAAATTGTTTCATAACTTCAGCCTTGATCTTCTCTGACATCTCGGGACGCATGCGCTGAACCTTCTGCTTTACTGGAGAACAACCCTCTATCATCAGCAGAGGGTGAGCTAAAATATCGGTATCGATCCCTGGAATGTCTTCGTATGACCATGCAAAGATCTCAACATATTCATGCAACATCTTGATTAACCCGTTCTTGACACTGCCTTCTAGGTTGGCACCTATCTTGACTTCTTTCCTGTCTGCTTCAGTATCCAAGTTTACAACCTCGACTGGCTATTCATGCGGTTGTATATCTTTTTCCTCTTGCACTAACAGCCTGGAAAGTTCTCCAGGTATTTCACAATCTTCCTCACCTTCGTCCTCGGCTTGGTAGATCGGATTTTCAAAGTCATAAGTGGCAATAGCAGAATTGTTATCAACGGGATCCAAAGTAGATGTGGATCTACAATTTATTGTGTGGGTGTATGTAAGAACATATAGCTATTCGAAAGTGATAAAATAAAAGAAAGACAAAGAGCACAAAATTTGAATGCAAAACATCCAATGCTTTATTAAGTGCAAATATGTTTATGAAATGAGAACCTTTAACAAATGGACCATTGTGCCCCACGTAAGGCACAAGGCTTAAAGTCATTGTTTAAACATAACCAAAACTTTGAAAGCAATAAACAGAAAATAACAATTATTCCTGAATAAAGGAGATTGAGATAAGGTCTTCGGCCTTCCAGTTGTTGAGCCTGTTGCCGATGGTAGGAAAGATCTAGCTGTCAAAGTCGTAGTTACTATCATCATCTTCTATCGCGTTGAATCCATTGTTGCTGACGTGAAATGGTGGTCTTCCAGCACGAGCACGGCGCACAGCCCTCTGAGCCTCAGCAGTGAAACCCATACCAAATTTTTCAGATTTGTATGGAATGTCAGGAAGCTGACCCCAAGTAGTGCAACCACCTTCTTCTACAACAACTCTAGCATCCTTCAAAGAAGCCATTCTAGGCAGAACCCTGGTAACCTTGGGAATAGCAGAAACGTCTTCAGTTGCGATAGGAGGGATAACTTCAAAAGTCTGGCAGGGAGTTTCGATGAATTCGTCGTCCATCTCAATATACTTGAATGAATTCAAGTGAGTCACCATATACTCTTCTTCACCGCGGACTGTGACAACCTTTCCTTTCACAGGTTACTTCAGCTTTTGGTGTAAGGTTGAATTAACATCGCCTGCCCCATGAATCCATGGGCGTCCAAGTAAACAAGAATAAGTCGGTCGAATATCCATCACATAGAAGGTAGATTTGAATACATGTGAACCTACCCTGACCAAAATATCCACTTCTCCGTGTACCAATCTCTTTGAACCGCCAAAGGCTCTCATCACAATATCACTAGGTTTCAGCATAACCCCTTAGCAATCAAGTTTGTCCAGAGCATATTTTGGTATAACATTCAACGAGGAACCCGTATCAACCAACACATAAGCTAAAGTAGTGCCTCTGAATTCAATAGAGACATACATGGCCTTGCTGTGGTTTCTTCCTTCCTGAGCCAGGTCAACATCAGAAAAACCTAACCCATTATCATTTGTTAGGCTAGCAACATAATTCTCAAATTGGTCGGCAGAAATATCTTGTGGCACATGAGCGGACTTTAAGAACTTTACCAAAGCCTGCATGGGCTTCAGAACACAATAAAAGGGATACCATGGAGATCTTAGAGGGAGTCTGTCCCAACTATTCAAAAATCTTGTAATCACTTTTTTGGATGATTTTTAACACCTCCTCCAACTCTTGCCTGGAGGTATCTTCAGTGGTGACTTCTTTAGGTACCTCCATCTGGGCAGGCTCTGTCATTTGCTTTTTTCCCCGAGTCTCAGTAGTTGAATCAGTAGTGGTAACTCGAACTGGTGTAGCAGCAATATTTAGAGAGACTTCTAGGGATAAAACCCTCCCACTTCTAGTAACCTTATTGGTTCCAACAATATTGTAAATGTTGGAATCAGTAACTTCAGTTTCTTCATATTCAGTAATCGGTAGTTCTTGCTTGATGTCATGGTAGTAGACGTCATCTCAATAGTTCCAAGGGATAGCATTGTTCGAAGAATACGGAATTGGTCTGGGTGCAGTGATGATTAGAGGATCCACTCTGAGTTTAGCAATAATCCTCACAGGGCATTTGGCAGTGACTCTAATAGGAGTACTGAAGACTACAAATACCTCTTCCAGCTCTAAGTATTGAAACAAATTCTCCATAGAGGGAGCCCTCTGTTTACCCTGAAAATTGGTAAACAACCGCTGATCTTCCAAAAGGTTACTTATTTGGTGACTCACAGGACCAATCAGATCGATCCTAAGACATGGTTGATTTTTGGAGTTTGACTAATCCTAATGATGATTAATGCCAGTAAAGTAAAAATACTTTAAGTAAATTGCATGGAGAAAAGCTTGATAGAATAAATAAAAGCGTTAAGGAATTGTTAAATAAAAGGCTTCGACGGAAGTAAATAAATAAACAACGGTAAATTGCTTGAATATAAAAGATTTTGATTAATTTAAATGGTGTTTCACACATACATTCTCAATGATTCTTTCTCTCACGTTGGGTACTTGAATCTAAATGAGTGACTTGTATAAAATGATGAACACACTAATAACTACATAAAAACTTAGTATTTATACTAAGAAAAATCCTAAGTAACCGCTGGGCAGTTACACTGCTTCGAGATGACGCCACATGGCACGCTCACAACCTTCGACGCCTATGTTCTCGACACGTTGCACTTGGTAACTGCTGGGAACCGTTTTCCCTCCAATAATTCAAATCTCAAACCGTTCGACCTTGGGCATCAGGGACCTTTGTCGAGAGGTTCCTTCGACGTCGAAGACAGCAAGATTCCAACTTAAAGGAATTTCTCTAAGTATCTTGTCATTCTTTGATGAGCCTTCGACATGATCAGTTGGTCGAAGCCTCCTTATGTAGGAAACTCTTCTGACTCATAATTAATGGTCTATATGATAATAAACATGGGTGTCGAATTTAGGAGCCAAAAAATTGCCCCCCAAGAATGTCTTATTTCGATACTAAAAAGAAAAAGGCATTCTTTGATATTCCATTCGACACCTATCCTTCATTCTCAGCCACAAATTAGTTTGTGTGCTTTTCGTCTCCTACCAACCAACTGACAATCTCAAAAAGTCATCATTTCACCTTTTCCCAAGACGTCACTTCAGTAAGGCATTTTGCACGCACGATGTCCTTTCAAATGCTGTCATCATGACTATTTCCCGAAATCGAGGACGCACGCTGCAACGTTTCCGTTCTTCAAAACGGTTACAGCACCAAATGAGTGCCATGTGCCCCACTCTTGTCTGTGGCATTAAATGACCTCGAGCCTTGTGATTTTTCAATCACTATAAATAGCACTAAGTGCCTCTGTTGGACTCTTTACGCTTTCTTGCATCCAAATCTTCAGTCGAACGAAATTTTCTACAAGTAAACCTTTGCTTCTTCCTCTCCAAACCCAGTAATCTTTGTTCTTCATCTTCATCCATCTTCATATCAAACCAAAAAAAATGGCTTCACGTACTCATGCTTCCAATGTTCCCAGATCTAGCACTCCCTCTAAAACTACTCAACCGGAAATCTTCTCAACCGCTCCGATAGTTAACTCCATGGGAATGCGAAGGGTTCCTGAACCCGTGGGAGATGCTGAGCGTGAAACTTATGGTTCTCAACTGCTGATTCCTGTTGGGTATTCCAACCAGGTTTTTGCCATGTCAGGCCCTCTTTCAACATGCATTGCTGACCCAACGAAAATCGAGGGTTTCTTCCCTGTGCATGCGGCGCTCAAACCTGTTGGGTGCTCAAATAAAGCAAAGGATGATACTGAAGATCCTGCGAAGGAGAAGATAGATCTTCGGTTTTTTAACAGGGGGGTTAGGGCTTTTCGCTCTGGCCCTAGTCTTACTCCAGAATACACCGCTTGGCTCCTTAATATGGAAAGGTGCCAGGCTTCGATTTGGAAAAGTATGGGCATTTATGACCTGGTCATGTTGTCCAAAACTGGCCTCAACTACTGTCCTGATATGCTGGTAGCTTCATTGCTGTTTTGGGACTACACTCACTATACCTTCCACTTGCCTTGTGGAATGGTTACACCCACCATCTTCGATGTGGCCGCCATTACTGGTCTTCGACCAACTGGGGACTACTTTGACCCAGAAGAAATTTCTGAAGACCAGATTGGGTTTTCTGCTACCAAACCCACCTACACCATGTACACCAACCATTACCATGACAAATCGACTGTTATGGTGACTGATGTGGAGCACATCGTGTTTCTAGCCCTATGGATGTCGCGCTTCGTGTTCTGCACGAAATCCCTGTAGGTGACGAAGAAAATGGTCACCCTCGCTACTCAGCTTCATCACGGCCAAAACATCTGTTTGGCCGAATTAATACTGGCGAAATGAGTCAATAAGTAGTGGAGCGGCTCAATTAAAAGTAAACGAAAATAGAGCCAGCCTGCTACTTGCTGGTCCCTTCTGGCTCCTTCAACTCTGGTTGAATGCCACCTTCGAGTCTTTTCTTCCCCAGAAGCCTCAAATAAACGAACAGGCTCCTGAGATAGCTAGAAGGCGCGTCGAAGGCACCAGGCTTGCCTTATTGACTCCCACTGAGGATGGACTGGAACTACAAAAGACCTTCGCAAACTTTGTTCAGATGTTTTCAGGGAGGAAGGAATTTACCTCAACCATGGCCTCTTTCGCCGGTCGAAAGTGTGGTCCAGGATGGTTTACCAGGCCTCATCCTAAATCGTCAGAGGATCCTCACTGTGAGGAGCATATAACAATGTGGGAAGCGTTTCTCACTCCAAGGATAATGCCATTGCGCTTCAAGAGTTCAAAGAATCAGCTGAGCCTGATTGCCTACCAGCCAAATCTTGTCTCTCGACAATTTGGCATTATCCAATCGCTTCCTTCTCCAATTTATCTTCGGGAGAAATCATTGTTGTTCTTCTCTACTGACTACTCTGAAGAAGCCTCTACTAGGCATATTAGTAGGTACGTTGGTTGAACCGTACTATCAATGTTCGACTACCAACTCAACTTCCTCTGTTCACCAGCTTTTGAAGACTGATGGAAGATATATTACGTCGAAGAGTTTCTCGACGAGAAGGACTTTGCAGAAGAGCTCAAGAAGTCCTTCGTCCTGGTTCTTGATAAAATAAAGAAATGTACGTTCCTTCAAATTATATTTGTCTCTTCATTTCAACTTACATCTGCCAAATATAACTTGTGAACGTTTCTTCTTTCAGTTATTCGAAAACCTGTGGCTAAGAAGGCCACATACAACCATCAGGGTGGGGGTCCCTCTACAAAACCTCCAGTACAGGTAACAAAAGTTTCTCTTGTTTCCTTCTTTGGTTTTAAACATTCTTGTTCCTGATGCTGTGTTTTAAATCGGCTCCATTTGGGATTTTCAGGAACCTGCGCCTAAGAAGCGACCTATATTAACGGTCGAATCTTCGAGTGGCGACGAGGAGGAATCTCCTCCTGTTCCTCTCAAGCGGAGAAATCTGAAAAAGGCTGCCCCTGCCCCTGAATCTCGACCTGTGATGAGAACTAAAGTCACAGGGAATAAACCCAGGCCACCCCCTGTGATCATCAAAGAGCCCACGGAGGAGGAGCTCAATGTCTTGCTTCATAATCCTGTTGAGAGTGATAACTCCAGCCCTGGGGCTGAGGTTCCTGTACATGTAATGCCTTCAACTACTTTTAACTTAAGTGTCGATGATCACCTTCGATTGTACATCTCTCTAATCAGAATATTTTTCCCTTTCTATTTGTACTCTTTTGTGACTTGCTTAATGACTAACTCTGAGTCTCCCATTATTTCGACTCGAGTTGCCCCCAATTCCAACAATATTTCAAGGCCAATAATTAGAGATTCGTATTCAGCCTCATTGTTCGAACAAGTACCTTCTATCTTGTACTTGAATCTTGTTGGAATTTTTTCTGGAGAAATAATTAAGACCCCTACTCTCGTTCCATCTTTATGGCTGGAACCATCAAAGTAAAATTTACAGGGTTCTATCTCCACGTAATTTATATTTTAAACCTGAATCGAGTGGTCGACTATAAAGTCTGCTACCACTTGTCCTTTTACTGCCTTAAGAGGCATAAAGGTCAATGAATACTCAGTTAATGCTAGCGCCCACTTGCCAATTCGACTGTGCAAGATGGGTTTCGACAACATGTATTTGAAAACATCAAAATGAGACGAAACATACACATCAACTGGTTTTATATACTGTTTGAGCTTTGTACAAGAGAAATAAAGACATAGACATAATTTTTCAACTTCGCTATATCTAGTTTCTGCATCGTTCAAAACTCTGCTAAGGTAGTAAATGGGTCTTTCGACTCCATTTTCATCTTCTTGGGCTAACATGCTTCCCAAAGTTTTGTCGGATGCAGCTATGTACAATATCATACTCCTATTACTACAAGGAGGCACCAAAATAGGTGGCTTGGTGAGATACCCTTTGATCTTGTCTAAGGAATCCTGTTGCTCTTGCCCCCACTCGAATCCTTCCTTATTCAATCGAAGTAAGGGTGAGAAGGCTTGCGCTTTTCCACTTAGGTTAGATATAAATCTCCTTAAGAAGTTTATCTTGCCCAGCAGAGATTGCAGTTCCTTCTTGTTCGTTGGCGCTTTAGCTTCCAAGATTGCCTTCGTCTTGTTCTGGTTGATTTCGATTCCTTTCTTGTGGACGACGAAGCCCAAGAAATCTCCAGCTTTCACACAGAACGCACACTTCAAAGGGTTCATTTTCAGACCATGCTCTCTCATTCTTTCAAACGATTGTCGAAGGTGGTCTATATGGTTCTTCCTGGAAACAAATTTTACAATGATATCATCAATATATACTTACATTAAAGTGTTAATAAAATCATGGAAGATAGAGTTCATCGCTCGCTGATATGTTTCCCCAGCGTTTTTCAGACCAAAAAGGCATTACTACCCATTCGTAAGTTCCAATAGCCCCGGGGCATCGAAAAGCTGTTTTCGACACATCTTCTTCAGCAATGAAAATTTGATTGTATCCTGAGTCACCGTCGAGCATGCTCAGGTACTCGTGGCCAGCGGCAGAGTCGACTAGCATTTCCGCCATAGGCATAGGATATTCATCTTTGGGTGTTGCAGCATTCAGATCTCTGAAATCTATGCACACCCTCAACGTACCATTTTTCTTAATTACTGGCACAATGTTTGCAATCCATTCGACATACCTCGTAGCTCGTATGAATTTGCACTTCAGCAGTCTTTCGACTTCCGTTTTGATCTTCGACAATATTTCTGGAGCGAAGCGTCTTGGACATTGCTTGACTGGCTTTTTTCCAGGTTTGATTGGCAACTAAAGTTCTACCAATCCTCTGTCGAGACCAGGCATCTCGTCGTAATCCCATGCAAAGCAGTCCTTTAACTCCTTTAATAATTGGATCACTTCAACCCTGAGCTCTGGGTCTATTTTGACGCTGATGTAAGTGGGCCTTTTATCTAACCCTTCACCCAAGTTGATTTCTTCTAAAGGATCCTGTGCTAACATTTTGATGTTGTTCGCCAGGGGGTCCTTTTCGAATCCCAAAGGCTCATCGTCGTAGATGGCGTCGAGCCTTTGATCCTGCATTCCTTCTGTCACGATATCAGGAGGTTCTGGGTCGAAATCTTTTCCAGGACCTATATCTGGTGGTTTTGGGTCGTTGGCCTTGGTGGCCATATATTTTACTTCGGCTTCGAGAGCCGCTATAATCCTTGTTTCGGCTACGTAAGCCAAAATTCGCTGCAATGCTTGTGACTCAGTCATTATCACTGAATTTACTTCCCCAACCAGTTGGCTGGATATCAGTTAGCCCACTGAAATCAATGCGGGACAAGTCTTCTTTATCCCATTGAAACCCATGATCAGGATGCAGGTACAAGGAACAAAAAGCATTTAGCGCTGGCGCCATGTCGAAGTCAGGTGCTGGACATGGCCCAATGTGAGCCAAATTTTTGTCGAAGTCAGCTCTCCCTAGGTGATTTACTTCGCCTAAGTAGTAGCTCTGATCTGCTTCTATATTCTCGACAATTCCATCAGGACACCATAATATCACCCTTTGGTGCATTGATGATGGTACTACTCCTACACCATGTATCCATTCTCGGCCTAACAATAGGTTGTAATTTGGTTTAGCCGATATGACCATAAACATGGTAGGTCGAAGGATGGATCCCACTTTGAGGTCCAGTTGAATCACACCCATGGTGGTCCCTATTCCGCCTTCGTAGTTCGATAGGACCATATTATGAGGCTTGATGTTTTCATCACTCTTGCCTATTTTTCTTAGCATGAAGTGGGGGATTATGTTGATGGTTGCCCCACAGTCCACCAAGATTTTGCTTACAGTGGCCTCTTCGAGTTTTGCCCTTATGAATAAAGGCTTGAGGTGACTTTTCATCGCCTCAGTTGGTGGTTCGAAGAAACCATTTTGCTCTTCAGTGCATCCATTACCCATGACAAAGTAGCAAACTGGCCTATGCTTGGCCATCTCTTGTTCGACTTCCCAGTCGTTCGATTCGACTTCCATTTGGAGGTTGAATTCTATTGGCAAAACTGAAACTATATTTACCATGATGTCTAATGCGTCGTCAGACTCAGAGCCATCTTCGTCACCAGCTTCGCCTTGTTCAGGCCATACCAACCTATTGGACATAGGTTCCCTCTCCAAAGGCTTTCTTTGCTTTTGCTGGGGGACATTTGAACTTGACTCTGGTTTTGGTTCGTTGATAGCTTCTCTCTCAACCTTGCGCCGCCTTTGGTATCTTCTCCACTGGGATCGAGACATTGGGTTCTTTCCCTTGTAGTTACTTGATACTTGGGTCACTTTAGAGGCACCTACATGAGGTTCTTTCTTGAGTGAAAAAGATGAACCTCTTGGCACTTCAAATGAATGCCACCTTTCTTTGCTGGGTCTCTTTCGACTCGATGTTTTGAGCCATGTATCAACTGGCACATTGGTTGAAGGCCTGAAAGTTGGTGGCCTCCTTTCCTGATTTAAACCCTTTTGGTAGGTTCTTCTGGGATCATGTCGAGCATCAGAGCCTGCACCTTTTTGGGCATTTCTGCTCCAATTTCTGTTTGCTGCTCTCACACCTTCGATGTGTTCAGCAGCTTTCTTGTCAAAAATAGAGCTGCATCGAGGACACAACATCACTTCTGATTTCTTCTTCTTGCATCGTTGCAGGAATTCTGCCAGATTCTCATTCTCCAGAGGAAAAGCCGTTTTGTTTGCTTGCTCTTGCCTAATGGTCTCCTTTGAAACTTTTGATTCAGAGATTTCGACCATGTTGACATTCATGTTGTCTTTAGTAGCAAGAGTCATTTGCTTCATTTGAGCCTCCAGGTCCTTTGTCTGGCCTTGCACTGCAGCCAAGTAGGAAACAGGTTTAGTTCCAGATTTTGAGGCTCCAACTGTCTCCAGTTTTGGACCTTCAGCGGCCTTTTGGACTGCTTCAATTGTCTTTCTAGAAAGGTTCCCAGAAAAACTGCCAAAGATTGGCATATTGATATAATCTTTGGTGACTTCGACCATATTTATCCCTGGCCTTTTCACCTGACTTCTGGAAACTTCGATCACATTCACCTCTGAAGGTTCAGCATAGTGGGCTTCTGCCTGCAAAGGGCTCGAATCCACATTCACGGGGGCCTTATCAGCAAACTTCAACCTCCCTTCTTCGATAGCATTCTGCACGAGATCCCTGAAAAGAAAACATTGAGATGTTTTATGGCCCAGAAAGTTATGATATTTACAATAGCCTCTTTTCTTTCTTTGATCAAGAGGAGGCACTTTTACCCCTGGGGGTATTATCATTTGGCCATCTTTTACAAGTAAATCAAAAATTTCATCACATTTCGTAATATCAAAACTGTAAGTCTTTTTAGGGAACCTATCATTGGCCTTTTCAGAACCAATGGGGTTTTTTCCACTTTAGGGGACTAGTAGTTTGCAAGAGTATGGTGGCCCTTGTTTTAACTCAGCTAAATCGACCTCACTTTCTTCGACGGCTATAGGTTCGTCGAACATTTCTGGATCTTCATCGTCCATTTTGACATACGCTATCCTTTCTCTTTTATGAGTTTTCGTCGCCCTGGCTTTTTCATCTTTAAGGCATTCTAACTGTCGAACCCTATCGTCCAATTGGGCCATGTCCCTCAGGTACTTAGTGTCTAATTTCTTCCTAATGGAGTAATCTAGACCTCCTGCGGCTATTTCTACTAACTCATGTTCTGGCACTTGCGTAAAGCATCTTGCCTTGAGCAATCTAAACCTATTTAGGTATTCGTCTATAGGCTCAGTGAATCTCCTCTTTACACTGTCCAATTTGTTCAGGCTTATCTTGGTTTGTCCCATGTAGAATTGCTCATGGAATAATCTCTCCAACTGGGTCCAATGGTGGATCGAATTGGGGGGGAGAGTTGTGAACCAAGTAAACGCATTCTTGGTTAGGGAACTTGGGAAATACTTAATCCTCAGGTTCTCATTGTTTGAAATTTCTCCTGCTTCGATTAAATATCTTGCCACATGTTCGATAGTGGATTCTGTTGTGTCCCCTAAAAACTTAGTGAACTTAGGGACTTTGCATCTAGGAGGCAAGTCCGTTTGTAACACATATTCCGACAGCGGGGATGTGAAGTTGGGCCTACGGAAACCCGTATTCATCCCATTTTGCATCATGATTCTTTCAATCATGGCTGTCAAGTTATTCTCCAAACCAACATTCTGGTATTGGATCTGCTGAACTACTTCGTCAGCATTTTGGTTTCTATTAACCGTCCTTATTTCCGGGGCTATAACTCTAGGCTCTTCGACCCCGGGTTGTTCCATTTGTACCCTAAGGTTCTCTTCGACAGGCTGCTGGACTTGGTTAATAGTGGTTTCTTCCTCTAGAAGTATGCCTTGGTTCCCCCTTATTTGTGCCCTTTGAGGCTGTCGAATAGGTTGGGGTACCCAAAAAAAGTCAGCCAGACGCGACATTTGCTTTTTCATTTGCTGATTTGACTGGGTGGTATTCTGTATTAGAGGATTTAGCACTGTACTTAAAGTTTGCGCCAACATTTGAACCATGTCGTGGTTGCTTTCGTCCATCTGCTGCCTCAAGACTGTTGTCGAGGCATTCTTAAGGCCATGCATTACTTGGGACGTTCCTCCTAAGAGTTGGGTCCTACCCCTGTTCGCCATAACAACCCCAGAGCCTTGGAGTGGCGAAGAGGCGCTCACTAAAGGATCTGAAAAGGTGGACGTAGCATTCGTCAGGCTAGCCAATTCAGAAGTTGGCATGCCATAGAGTGGTTCTCGATTTAAACCGACTGTCGAAAAGCCTGGGGGAACATATGGCCTAGTTCCTTGGTTTCCCCTTGGTGGGGGAGTTCCCAAAGGCATTCTGGGGCCTGTAAATGGAGGTAATTGCCCCGTTTGTGTAACCGTTACTGCTGGCGTTGAACCAGCGGTTACCACTTCACTTACGGTTGGGATAACCGTTGCTCCCACATTTGTCTGTGGGATTTCTCCGTTGTTTGGCGGATTCACCATTTCTTCACTTCTTCTCCTAGTATTGGTTTCGTTGGTGTATATTCTACCACTTCTCAATAACATGCAATACTCTCGAAAAAGGAGGATATTTTATATAAAACGGTTAATCGTGAGAAAATCAACACAAAGTCCCACCGGGTGTGCCAATTTGTTTACCCTGAAAATTGGTAAACAACCGCTGATCTTCCAAAAGGTTACTTATTTGGTGACTCGCAGGACCGATCAGATTGATCCTAAGACATGGTTGATTTTTGGAGTTTGACTAATCCTAATGGTGATTAATGCCAGTAAAGTAAAAATACTTTAAGTAAATTGCATGGAGAAAAGCTTGATAGAATAAATAAAAGCGTTAAGGAATTGTTAAATAAAAGGCTTCGACGGAAGTAAATAAATAAACAACGGTAAATTGCTTGAATATAAAAGATTTTGATTAATTTAAATGGTGTTTCACACATACATTCTCAATGATTCTTTCTCTCATGTTGGGTACTTGAATCTAAATGAGTGACTTGTATAAAATGATGAACACACTAATAACTACATAAAAACTTAATATTTATACTAAGAAAAATCCTAAGTAACCGCTGGGCAGTTACACCGCTTCGAGATGACGTCACATGACACGCTCACAACCTTCGACGCCTATGTTCTCGACACATTGCACTTGGTAACTGCTGGGAACCGTTTTCCCTCCAACAATTCAAATCTCAAACCGTTCGACCTTGGGCATCAGGGACCTTTGTCGAGAGGTTCCTTCGACGTCGAAGACAACAAGATTCCAACTTAAAGGAATTTCTCTAAGTATCTTGTCATTCTTTGATGAGCCTTAGACATGATCAGTTGGTCGAAGCCTCCTTATGTAGGAAACTCTTCTGACTCATAATTAATGGTCTATATGATAATAAACATGGGTGTCGAATTTAGGAGCCAACACCCTCTCAATTAGTATTATATGGTTGTCCATCAGACGATGAATACCTTCTTTCAACAACTTATAGACATTGGGTTAGGCTGCACAATAGTAGCATCTTTCAATACAACCCAGAAATAAACCGGCTTGCAACAAATTCTTCTTAATGATTAGGAGGGGAGTAGTCAAATCACTTACAATAGAAACATATGAAACATCATCAATAACATGTATGCTTTGTCATGCTTCAGCATAGGTGCAGTAATCACATTGGGGGTCTCGGGAGGATCAAACTCAATTTCTTTGTTGTCAATCATGTCTTGAATTTTATTCTTCAAGGCCCAGTAGCTATTGGTGTCATGCCCGGGGCTATTAGAGTGGTAGACACATTTCAAATTATGATTATAACGAGGAGAGGAGGTGTTGGAATTCTGAGGAGGATCCCTGAACATTATTATCTCCGCCTTCAAAAGATGTTACAATGCCTGAGAAAATGGCATGTTGATCTTGGTAAACTGTCTTCTAGGTGCATCTGACTTACGCTGACTATTTTGTTGATGTTGTTGCACATGTGTCGGATTGGAAATTAGCACAGCTCTTACAGACTGGTTGCAGTCACCTCTAGTACGACCCTTTTGTCCATACACAATATTGGTTTCATTTTTACCATTGAACATCTTATTTATAGTACTTGAAGATGCAACCACTTGAACCATTCCACTTCTAATTCCTCTTTTTACACGTTCCCCGGTTAGTATCAACTCGGTAAAACCAGATGAAGAGCTTTCGATAAGATTATTAAAGAAAGGCCTTGTCAAAGTACCCATGAACATATCAACCAGCTCCCTATCAGACAAAGGAGGCTTCACTCTTCCAGGCAGATCTCTCCATTTTTGGGCATACTCCTTAAAACCTTCGTGAGAGGCCATAGTCATACTTTGTAGTTGCACCCGAGTTGGTGCAAGGTCAACATTATATTGATATTGCTTGTAAAAAGCAGTAACCATGTCTTCCCAAGTGCGGATGTTGGTTCCTTCTAGCTGATAGAACTATTCCAGTTGTGTCCCAGATAAGCTCTCTTGAAATAAGTGAACCCATAACTTTCTGTCAGCAGTATGGGGTTGGATCTTCTGAACATAAGACCACAGATGAATCTTAGGACAAGACACACCATCATATTTGGCAAAGACGGGGGCCTTGAACTTGTGAGGGATAACAACCCCCTAAATAAGATCCATCTCTTTAAAATCCAGCCCATGCACTTTCTAGATTTCCATGGCATTCAGACGATCTTCCAGCTGTGTATCTGTCATCAGCAGGAGGATACTGCTCATCAGAATAGTCTTCTTCATCAGGTATTTTACCAGAACCAAGGTTGCTTCCCCCCTCAGCTTTGATACTTTTACCGTCTTCCTCTTGATTGTCGGCTTCATCTGATGGGATATCAGAAGCTTGAACCTGTTTGGCGAGACCTTTGAATCTTCTTCCCATATTGAAGATACCAACCGGTTTCCGAGTTTTTTTCTTCTTGACGATGAGCGCCATCATATCTTTCTGCCCCTTGGCTAAGTTCAGGAGTGTCTCTTGGAATTGGGCGTTTTGAGCTTGAAGAATTTTAGTTTGTTCTAGAGCGATCCTTTATTGAAATAAACAGTAAGAAGATGAGAAAACATGTCTTGGAAAAATACTTGTTATGTGATGATGTGCATGATATGTGGATGCAATGTTTTCAAGGATCTCCCAGGATAAACAAAAGGAAATGTTATAAGTTGATTCTGGATGCAGCTTTGACGAAAGGAATTTGCGTCTTTGAATGTTCTTCTATGAGATTCGATCTCACCATGTCTAGTGGATCCTAGCCTTTGATTTAAAAGAACACACTTTAGTCTTTCACGACATTTGGTTAGAGGAAAATAAATCCTCTTGCCTCTTGCTAGACGCCTCGTTCATGATAACCTGCATCACATGCCCGTGATATCCTTGAAATGGTTAATGAAAATTCTATGGTATGATGTCATAATGTCATGTTTGAACAGATAACAAACACAAACAAAGCAGGCAAGAGCCTTAGGTTTAAGGCTTGCATGGGGTTCGTAGGTAAGTACCCTCTTGAAGTTCAGTTGGCTTAACTTGTCCTAAGAATAGTAATCAGGTTCTAAGAGTCTCATAGCATACATCTTTCTCGGAGGCATTGTTTCAGCAGAGCAACTGACTTGCCACTGAAATATCCCGAGAGTCGAATCTCAATGAGTGTAGCATCGAGTATCAACCAACTTTGGACTGCACCAAAGTCGGCTATCTCACTACCTTCTAATGGATAAGTTGGGTCAGTTAAGGTTCTATAAGTCAGTTAGTACTTATGACACCACGCAGCAGCCTAGTTATATCCTCGACTGACTCAAGGAACACCAGTACAAACCAATGTGTCACACTAACGTAGCCATCACTTCGACCATATCGATCTACGCCATACAATTTCCATGATTTATAGCTACTTACCTAAAGTCCCCAGATCCGGGTGTAGGATCTTTGCAATAAAGTAAACCCTAGCAAACCCCAAATGTAAAGCAGACAAAACAAACAAAGCAAGTAAAAGTGATATATCCCTAAGGTAACCCCTCTTTTTGTATATCCCCAGCAGAGTCTCCAGTTCTGTAATACGGTGGAAGAACTGACTTCGGTTTTGCATTTATTGCAAATGTTGCGGATAGCAAGAGTCACCATCGACTTTTCTTTTATTCAATAAGGAAAGGGTGAAAAGAACAAGAAATACCTTTTTGATTTTGAGTTCCGGGGGTAGATTATGAAAAGGAAAGGTGTTAGCACCCTTTTCATCCGTAGTTATCTACGGGATCTTAATCACTAGCTCACTTTTGAAATTGCTTTGTGTTTGTTTGAAAATATTTTGAAAAGCTTTCCAATGTAAGGATAACTTTGTAATGACTCTTGTATCGTTAAGAGTGTATACAAAGCGTTGTTTTTTGAAAATATTTATGGAAAGTGTTTGTGAAAAAATGTTTTGTTTTGAAGAGCTTTGTGAGCAAGTGATTACGAGTTCTACCCTACTCAAGGTCGTTCTTGTATTTTCCTTCTCCTTTAGATAGTGTTATCCTACCATTAGTTGGTAGGAAGCCCTATCGTTGGATGTTGTGATACGATGGGAGAACTGACTTGGTGTTTTGCGTTTTGATCGCATTTGTGCGGATAGCAAGAGTCGCCATCGACTTTTCTTTTATCCAAAAGGAAAGGTAAAAAAGCACAGGAAAGACCTTTCGAGATTATTTCTCGGGTTCAGGGGGTTGATTATGAAAAGGGAAGGTGTTAGTACCCTTTTCATCCATGGTTTTACATGGGCTCTTAGTTACTCGTTTAGATCACTTGCTTTTGTTTTGACAGTGTGCTTGTGGTGTGGGTTTTGAAAGTGTTTTGAAAAACCTCCTTGTAATGGCTCTCGTTTCTATAAGAACGCGTACAAAGTTTTGTTTCGAAAGATGGTTCAAAAATGTGTTGGTGGATTGTGTTTTTGGAAAGTGTTTTGAAAATATGTTTTGCAATGGCTCTCGTCTCTATAAGAACGTATGCAAAAGGTTTTGTCTTTTGAAAATATTTTGAGATGAAAGTGTCGGTGTAAAATGTTTTTTTTGTGAGAAAGCAAGCAACTAGGAGTGAATCTACCTACTCAAAAGGTATCAAGGTTCTTTTCTTCCTCCTTTTAATGTTTCTATCTTACCATTAATTTGGTAATAAGCCCCATCGTTGGATGTGAAGGGACAAGCGCGGGTCAATTTTACAGTCATCGAAAGCAACTTATAAGACGCTTTAGTAATTTTCGTAAGGGACTAGATTGTTTTATCGAAGGCAACGTCAAGGGTCATCGAGGGACTACGATCTTTTTTTATCGAAGGGTCATTTCTAAAACGTCCCATATTCGAGGGACATGACTATATTTCTGAGGCAACGAGCGATGTTACCCTAGAGGTGCGCGTGTGAAAAAGTGTGTTTGTTTCAAGTTAATTTTGTCTTTGAAATTAGGTTATCTAGCGATTGTTTTTTGAATCTTGCCATACACGCGTAATTACTATACAATATTGAGTAAACAGTAAAAATGCGGAAGTTGAAATTCTATGTTATTATAGAGCTTCGGGAATGGGGTAAAAATTAATGAATGGGGATGACAGTAAGAAATAAATATTTAAATCACGCAACACAAATCCAAACCATTAAATAATTATTTAGGTTAAAACTCTTTTCATTTGATAAGATTAATTAAGGACTTAATTAATAATGTCAAATAAAAATTATTTTAAAATCAATAATTATTTAAAACAAATGTTAACATATTTACATTTCTTAAACATATGCTAAATATAAAATAATTTTAAAAAAATAATGAAGAAGAAAATATTAACAAACAAAAAAATAAAAAGAAGAAAGTAGAAATGGGCTTGTAAAATAAGTAAAAATAGGGGGTGCAAAAATTAGTAAGCCCAAATACTTCTGGCTAATCCAGTACATCAACTCCCTGGAGGTATACCAAAGGCATGCATCTAAGACGCGTTGAAAGGGTGTGATAACTGATCAAAGGGATATATGATAAGGGCGCATCACACTATCATGGGGTGGCAAGTGGGGAATCACTCTAGACAGCTAAAGAGGTGGTGACAAATGTCACCACCAGATTGGACCGGAGCATTGTTGTTAAACAAAACAAAAATGCTTACTCATGAAGCCAGACTTCATAACTCCACTTTATTTCTCTCTCTTCAATGCTCTGTCCTCTCTCTTCTCCCTTGCTATGGGCCTTCACCAGAGAATACCCTTTGGCCACGCCGGAAATCGCCTCACGGAGGTGACGGCGGCGGCGTGTCTCAAAACCTCACTTTTCTTACATTTTTCTGATTGTCTCTTAATGCTAGTTACTAATTTGTGACTTATTTCTACAGATTTCCACTTGATGGCTCTAAATCTAGAAAGGGGAAAAGGGAAACCCTAATTTTTGTTTGATGAAAATGGAGAAGATAGTGATGCATGCAACGGTAGATTCAAAGAAGGAAGGAAAGGGAAGAAAGAGATCGCTTGGTGAGGTCCAGATCTATAACCCTACTTGCCTCCTGACGTTCTTTTTGGTAAGACAATTCTGACTCTGTGTTGTGGGCGATTTCTTTCTCCTTCTGAGCTTGTGTTACTTTTTCTTCTTCTGAGCTTGTATTACCCTGTTTATCGGATTAGGGTTCTTGTTGTTTATTGGTTTGCCACTGATTTGCTGGGTTTGATGACAAGTTTTGAATATTGGACTTTTGGTTCTGTGTTTTTTTGTTATTTTTTTTATAATGGTTGGATGGTGGTGTTGATGATGCTTCAGTTGGTTTGAAACAAAAGATTTTGTTGAACCTCTTGTTCCGAGTTTTTGTGGTTTTTGATATTTTTTGCTCGTTCTATATCTGGTTTTTGTGATACTTTAGTGATGTTTTAGTTGAGGTTTGAAGATGGTTTGTTCATATTCTTTTGGCTTGGAGATGGTTTTGATGATGTTTCAGTTGGTTTGGAGATGGTATGATGATATTTTGTTCTAGTTTGGAGATGGTATGATGATATTTTTGTTCTGGTTTAGAGATGGTTTGATGATATTTTGTTCTGGTTTCTTTGTGATGTTTTTCTTGGTGATGTATCTGTCTCCCCTTAATTTGATGGTTCTCTCCTCTATAAAATAGTAAACTTGTTCTTTTATTAGGGTAAAAAAATAGGAGGGAAAACCACTTTGAATTTTATACAGTTTTGGCCTTTTTTTTAGTTTTTGGCTTTTGAGTGCAGCTTGGACTGTTTCCATTTTGGTGCAAGTCTGGGCATCTTTTGGACTGTATTGTAGACTAGTTGCTATGGTTTATGTTGACATGCTTTTGTGCAGAACTTGGACAGGTTTTTGGACTGCTATGGGCAGCATAGGGAGGCTTTTAGAGCAGGTCTTCTTGGACTGTTGCTTATAGAAACCTGCTTGTCTTGGCATTTGCTAGCAAAGTTATATCTTTCATCTTTCCTCTCTTTGTGAGATAAAGAATTTTTGCTTTTGATGCATTTCTGAAGGGTTTATATTCTTAGGGAAATGATGAGGCATAGGGTTTTGGTGAGCCATGGCTAGTTTGTTGTTCTCTTTGTTTGTTTTGAGTTGCTTGTTGGCCTGCTTTAAGTGTAGCTGCTGTTTATAATTTATATTGCTTTGCTGTGCTGCTTGCAGCTTGTTTTTATTCATACTGTTGTTTTCTATTTTTCTTCCTTAGTAGCCTTCCTTTGCTTTAATTGGGGCTGGATTGACTTGGCTTTTGGTTACAGTTGCTGTTTGCTTATTCATTTGCTATGCTTGGCAGTTTGCTGCTTGTTTCAGGCAGTGTTAGCAATTTCCCTTTTCACTTTTTTGTGAACAAAAAAAATACAACCTTTTGTGATTTGCAATTGGGAGAAATGGCCCATGATTAAAAATAAACCCCTCTTAATCTGATTCCAAATATAAACCCTCGTGATGAAATGAAAAAAAATATTTTAACCATTAATTCTTGCTTGGGATTTTCCACGATGCTTGCTAATTTTTTCCCTTTCTTCTGTCACATGTACAAACAATTGGCAAGCAAGACAAAGGCTAGCAAATGGGGAATTTCTTGAGGATGAAGCAAGGAGTCTTGAAGAAGAAGCAAATTTTCTTTGTAGATTTAAACTTTGTATTTCACTTGTAATTTTTGCAATCACTTGTAATCATTTGTAAAAGACCCACCAAACTGTAATGAACAAAGCTTCAGTAACAATGCAAATTTATTGTACAAAACTTCTGAGTTTTATTTTAATTTTTAAATTCTTGGTTTGAATGTCTTGAATAAGCATCCTAGCTTGATAACTTGTACTTCAAGTAAACATAATATGATAGGATAAATCATGTATCTTGCACTTTTAAACAAAATAAATCTTTAGAAGCTCAAACCTAAGTGATTAATTGAACCCTCAATCATGATTTGCTTAAATATGATAGCCTTAAAATTTGCACCTTATTCAAACAGAATATGCCCTCAAAAGTAACATCAATCTTTAGAAGATTATAGTTAAGAAAACAAATAGAAATCACACAAATGCCTTTGCAGTTATCTGGGCCATGGATAGGGAAAACGTTTGACAAGTGCAAAACCCTAATTACTGACTGGTTTCCTAGGAAGAAAATCTGTTTGATCAACTTTTGAGACAAATTGAGTGAAAAGGGGGAGGGAAAATTTTGGGGTACAACAGCTGCCCCTGTTCAATCTTCTTAAACTTGAAAAGCGAGATTGACATGTTTGTCATTCGTGGTTTGAGAGTGGAAGATGATTGAACACTAGAGTGCCCAGAAATTTGCACTTGATGATGTGCTGGTTGATTGTGTTGGGAATGGGCTTAAAGATGCCATTTGGAGAAATGATGGGGAGTTGTCGGAGATGGGCTTATAGATGCCATCTAAAGATGATTGTTGACAGAAAGTCAGAACTTGATTTTAATAGTAAACAAATCAGAATAAACCGCTGAGAGAGTTATCTGAACCAGTGAAAATCTGGAAACGAATCAGAATAAACCGTTGAGAGATTTAACTGAACCAGTGAGTCTGGAAGTGAATCAGAATAAACCGTTGACAGGTTTATCTGAACCAGTGAAAATCTGGAAACGAATCAGAATAAACCGTTGAGAGATTTATCTGAACCAGTAAGAATCTGGAAACGAATCAGAATAAACCGTTGAGAGATTTATTTGAACCAACAAGAATCTGGAAACGAATCAAAATAAACCGTTGAGAGATTTATCTGAATCAGTAAGAATCTGGAAACAAATCAGAATAAACCGTTGAGAGAGTTATCTGAACCAGTGAAAATCTGGAAATGAATCAGAATAAACCATTGAGAGAATTATCTGAACCAGTGAAAATCTGGAAATGAATCAGAATAAACCATTGAGAGGTTTATCTGAACCAGTGAAAATCTGGAAATGAATCATAATAAACCGTTGAGAGGTTTATCTGAAACAGTGAAAATCTGGAAATGAATCAGAATAAACCGTTGAGAGACTTATCTGAACAAGTAAAAATCTAGAAATGAATCAGAATAAACCGTTGAGAGGTTTATCTGAACCAGTGAAAATCTGAAAATGAATCGAAATAAACCGTTGAGAGATTTATCTGAACCAGTAAGAATCTGGAAATGAATCAGAATAAACTGTTGAGAGATTTATCTGAACCAGTAAGAATCTGGAAATGAATCAGAATAAACTGTTGAGAGATTTATCTGAACCACTAAGAATCTGGAAATGAATCAGAATAAACCGTTGAGAGACTTATCTGAACCAGTAAAAATCTAGAAACGAATCAGAATAAACCGTTGAGAGATTATCTGAACCAATAAGAATATGGAAACGGATCAGAATAAACCGTTGAGAGATTTATCTGAACCAGTAAGAATTTGGAAACGAATCAGAATAAACCGTTGAGAGATTTATCTGAACAGGTATGAATCTGGAAACGAATCAGAATAAACCGTTGAGAGATTTATCTGAACCAGTAAGAATCCGGAAACGAATCAGAATAAACCGTTGAGAGACTTATCTGAACCAGTAAGAATCTGGAAGAAATATTTTGTTATGTAGATGGTCGACCAGTCTTTTCTTGTTTGAAAATATTTGTCTGTTGGAATTTTGCTGATGATAATTTCATGTCGATTAATTTTTCCTGAAAAGGTGAAGAGTTAGTTGTATGCAATGTCATGATGTATGCAATGCATGGTATAATGTTGTTTCTCAAAATAAATGAGATTGCACTGTATGTACTTGTGTTGTCAATGCTATGACGTATGGATGCAAATGCATGGAATTAAAGATTGTTTGTGCCGTAGCATTGCTAGAAACGGGGAAAATAAATCCCCAAGTACTGCTTGGAAAGAGGAGTGTAAGTCTCTATACTTTTTTGAAGTTTGAAGTGTTGATGGGGGAGTTTCCATTTATTAGAGAAATAAACTCTGTTGTAGAAGAGAAACGTCAGACATTGCTTGTGGACTTCGTGAAATCCTGCTGGGGAATCCTGAGAAGTTGGGCAACTTTCACTGGGGAACTTTTGGAGCGGTAGTTGGAGGTTTTGCCCTATCAGGGATATGAGAGCGCTTGATACCAATAGGTTGCATATTGGGGATATGTCAGCGATTCTGTAGTAGGATGTATTTGCTTCCATTCTTGTTAGAGAAGGTACCTGCGGGGATCTTATGGAATGTCCTATAGATATTATCCTTTTTCTTAAAGTCATTAATAATTGTCTTTCCGTTTTCTGTTTATTTGTAACAGTAATCACGTTTAAATGCATATGTTCAAAAATAAATCATTGGACATTTTTGTAAACAAAACACAGAAACAAAAACAAATGGTTTTGCACTTCCAAAGGGGATATCTTTGTATTGACTTGAATAAGTATTTTTGTACAATGAGATGAGCATTCTAGCGAGAGAATGTCGTCGTAAAAATGAAAATTGATACAAAGAAAAGATATCTATGTGCAAATAATCCCATGGGGTTCTCATTCTGCTATAGTCTTCATGTCTCTGAGTGTCTTGTCCACTTGTCGCCTCGGCGAAGTCGATTGGATTGATTAGAACCGTTTGAGTTGATTGGTCAATTCTGAAAATTGTCTACAAGATGATCCAACGGGACATAGTCATACACTTTAATCCCTAACTTTTTCCTGGACCGCCCTCTCGGTTTTTCAGTCCACCGGGATACCCTTTTTGCCCAAACCTCCCTTTCTGGTTTTCAACTTGCCGGGTGTACAGATTTTTTTCATTTTCATCCCTTACTTTTGCCTGAACCCTTTTGGTTTGCCGGGAAGCCCTTATTTTTGCCTAGGTCAGTCAACCTAACGGGTCTTTGATCATGCATAGTATCTTTTAACTATGTCTGTATTTACAGGGTGCGGGAGGTCGTCGCCTTCCATAGTGGTCAAGATCATTGCTCCACCAGAGAATATGCTTTTGATTACAAACGGCCCTTCATATGTAGGAGTCCATTTGCCCCTGGGATCACCTTGTGGAAAAATGATACACTTGATTACCAAGTCACCGACCCGATATACCTGACGTTTGACCTTTTTATTAAAAGCTTTGATCAAGCGTTTTTGGTACATCTGACCATGACAGATATTTGTAAGCCTCTTCTCATCAATCAAGTTTAGTTGGTCAAATCGAGTCTGGATCCAATCTTCTTCATTCAAACCAGCATCCTTCATGATCCTCAGAGAGGGGATCTGGACCTCAATAGGTAAGACAGCCTCCATGTTGTATACCAGAGAATAGGGTGTTTCCCCAGTTGATGTGCGAGTTGTGGTACGATACCCGTGGAGAGAGAATGGTAGCATCTCATGCCAGTCTTTGTATGTGACTGTCATTTTCTGTATGATCTTCTTAATGTTTTTATTTGATGCTTCGACAGAACCATTCTTCTTTGGCCGGTAAGGGGAAGAATTATGATGCTGGATCTTGAATTGCTCACACAAGGCGGTGATCATAGTGTTGTTTAGATTCGTACCATTATCAGTGAGGATTCTCTTTGGGATGCCATACCGACATATGAGATTTTGTTTGATGAACCGAGCGATAACATTCTTGGTAACGGAAGCAAAAGAAGCTGCCTTAACCCACTTTGTAAAGTAGTCGATGGCCACCAAGATGAAACGGTGTCCATTGGAGGTCGTTGGCTTGATTTCCCCAATCATATAGATTCCCCACATAGCAAAGGGCCAAGGAGCCATCAGGAGGTTCAGAGGAACTGGAGGTATGTGCACTTTATCAGCATAAATCTGACACTTATGGCAAGTCTGAGAGTGTTGATAGCAGTCTGCCTCCATGGTAGACCAATAATAGCCTGCCCGAAGGATCTTCTTTGCCAATGTATTCCCATTGGAATGGGTACCAAAAGTGCCTTCATGTAATTCAACCATGATCCTTTCATCCTCGACCTTGTCTATGCACCGAAGCAATACAGAGTCATGACTGCGTTTGTACAAAATACCGTTACTAAGGAAGAACTTAGCTAAGAATCTTCTTAGGAACTTCTTGTCATTTACTGAAGCTCCTTCTGGATATTCCTGAGACTCGAGATACCTTTTAACTTCATGGAACCAAGGTCGAACCACTACTTCTTCAGTACCAATCTCGTGACAGTAGGGTGGTTCTTCCATCCGCTCAATAGTGATTTGAGGAGCCTCGTTATCCCAATTAAGTTTAAATATAGATGACATTGTAGCTAGTGCGTCTGCTAGATGATTTTCTTCTCGTGGGAAATGCTCTAAGGTAATCTTATCAAAATGCGGCAACAATGTCAACACATGTTCTTTGTAAGGGATAAGGTTGGGGGTGTTTGGTGTCCCATTCCCCTTTGATTTGACTGATGACCAAAGTTGAATCTCCAAATACATTCAAGGATTTGATCCCCAAGTCTATAGCAGGTTTGAGACCGAAGATGCATGCTTCATATTCTGCCATGTTGTTTGTACAGTTGAAGCAAAGTGTGGCAGTAAAGGGAGTCTGGCATCCCTCCAGAGATATGAGTACAGCACTGATACCATTTCCCAGTGCATTGGATGCTCCATCAAAGAATAGGGTCCATCGGGATCCTTGTTCAGGTCTGTCATATGGCTTGATTTCTTCACAGTTGTCTAATGTCATGATGTCTTCATCCGGGAATTCAAACTTCATGGACTGATAGTCTTCCACAGCCTGGTGAGCAAGGTGATCAGCCAATACACTACCCTTTATAGATTTCTGGGTAGTATATTGTATGTCATATTCTGTCAGGATCATCTTCCATCTTGCTATTCTCCCAGAAAGAGTGGGCTTCTCAAAGATGTATTTTATCGGGTCCATTTTAGATATCAACAGAGTAGTATGGGTTAGCATATATTGTCTCAGCCGGCGAGCAGCCCATGCCAGAGCACAACAAGTTTTCTCGAGCAGTGAATATCTTGTTTCACAGTCGGTAAACTTTTTTCTCAGGTAATAAATAACATGCTCTTTTCGGCCAGACTCGTCATGCTGCCCCAACACACACCCCATTGAGTTTTCTAAAACAGTCAAATACAGGATTAAAGGCCTTCCCTCGACGGGTGGTAACAACACATGACACTCTTGTAAGTATTCCTTGATTTTGTCAAAAGCAATTTGGCATTCATCATTCCATTTGACTACTTGATCTTTCTTCAAGAGCTTGAAGATTGGCTCACAAGTAGCTGTCAGGTGAGAAATGAACCTGACGATGTAATTCAAACGTCCCAAGAATCCTCTGACTACCTTTTCAGTACGAGGAGATGGCATTTCTTGTATCACTTTAACTTTGGCAGGATCAACCTCGATACCTTTGTTGCTGACGACAAATCCTAGGAGTTTACCAGACTGTACTCCGAACGTGCACTTGTTTGAATTCAATCTTAACTTGTACTTCTTCAGCCTCTCAAACAGTTTTTGTAAATGATGAAGGCGTTTGTGATACGGTGGGAGAACTGACTTGAGGTTTTGCGTTTGTTTTCGCAAATGTTTCGATTCGAGCAAGAGTCGCCACCGACTTTTTATTTTATACTAAGGAAAGGTTTAAAAAGCACGGCAAAAACCTTTTGAGATGTTTTCTTGGGTTCGGGGAGTAGATTATAGAAAGGGAAGGTATTAGCACCCTTTCTATCCATGGTTATCCATGGGCTCTTAGTTACTTGCTTAGATCACTTGCCTTTTGTTTTCAATTGTTTGAAATGGTGCTTGTGTGTGTGTGTGTGTTTCAAAATGTTTTGAAAAGAAGCCAATGTGGTGGCAACCTTTGTAATGATCCATGTGGGGATGTATACAAAGATGTATGTCTTTTGAAAAGGTTTTCATTTTGTTTTTGGAAAAGTTTGTTTTGAAAGTGTTGTGAGGTGTGTTTTAGAAAAATAGGCAAGTGTTTTGTTTTTGCAAGTTTGATTCAAGTAACTAAGAGGTTATCTACTCCTAAATTTCTCAAAGTTTGTTGCTATGTTTTAACCCTTTTAATAAGTTTGTTCCACCATTGCATTTGGTGGACAATCTCATGTTAGGATGTGAAAAGGGACGGGCGTGGGTCATCGTTTAGGACCATAATTGCAATGGTGCCAAGTATCTTTGGGCATTTTCTTTAAGGGACTTGATCATTTGTTTAGGCAACATTTTGAAAGTGTTATCGAGGGACTATGATCATTTGATTTGTTTGTTTTGCCCAAAGAGACCTAACATGCAATATGGCCCAATTTTGAAAGGCAACAAGTGGAATACCCTAGGGGGTGCAAGTGTGATTTGTGTGTCCATTTTCATGCTTGTTTATCTTGAAATTAGGTCAAAACTATTTTTCGTTATTTTTAGCATACAAACCCTAATTCTAACATGGTATAATTAGAAAGCAATAAAGTGCGAAAATAAATTTACTAAGCTATTACAAAACCATATATGGGAAGGGGGGTACAAATGTTCGAATGGGGATTTTGACAAGGAATTTAAACCTAACTATTACACCAATATTTGAATTATTTACAAGGTGATTAATTTGCATAAATTAAATAAAATAGAACAAATGTGCAAAATGCCAAAAAATGGTTTTTGTATGTATGGAAAAAGGTATTTTTACATGTCAAAATAAAGAAAAGGAAAGTATTATTTTTTGGAGTTTTTCATGTTTAGGGCAAAACCCTAATTCTATTAAATAAAATGTATTATTTATTCAATACATACAATATTTATTATTTGTGTACAAAAATAAAATAAAAATGAAGTATATTTGTAAAAAATGTATTTTTAGTATTAAATATTAATAAAATAAAAATATGTATATTTTTGGTATTTTATTCTAAGTATACTAATATATATGTATTTATTTGTATTATTTACAAATTATTTTAAATATGCACAAAAATAATAATATTTAATTTTTGTAAAAAAAGTATATTTCACATAAAATATTTTCAGAATATAAAATGAAATAAAATAAAAAAAAAATGTATTTACACCATTTTAACATTTTTTAAATAAAAGTATATTTATTTACTTATTTATGTTCAAATAACTAGTCTAACCAAATAAATATCTAATAAATAGGAAAATGGTACAAAAAAATTATTTTTATATTTTTTATATGATTAGAAAAAATAAATAAGTCAAGTCAAAAAAAGAAAAGTCAAACAATCATTAAAATGAAGAAAATGGGCTTAGGGGGTTCAGAAGTAAAAAGAGTGTGTGAAAAGGAAATACAAGAACAGGCCCAGCCCAGATAGCCTTTCTTCAACCTCTGGCCAAACAATGTCAAAAAAACGCGCGCCTGGTTCCCTGATTCAAACATCTTGATTCCTGGCTTTTTAATGAAAACTCATAACATCAAAAATGTTCAGCATCAAGAGACAAATTCATGGATATAAAAAACTTGTCTTAACTCTCTAAGATGAGGGAGAATTTCCTCTCCCCCAAATTCTGACCTAACTTTTTATCAATGTTCAGGCTTAAAATTCTTGCAGCACACATAATATAAATGAAATCTAATTATATGGGCATGTTCAGGGCTATGATTGTGACATGTTTCCTTCACAAACCTAAAGCTAACAATGCCTAATAAGAGAGATACAAGTTCATGAACTTACCTGTTCAGTTGAAGTTCTATCTGGCAATGGAGAAGCTTTCAGTGCAAGGTGATGATTGGTATAGCTTCCTTGAGGTCCAGGGATGCTATTCCAAGCTTTACTTTGTCTTGAAAGCTTTTGAATCGAGCTAGAGCACTTCACCTGCAAATCAGAAAAGTGAAAATGGTGGAACTAGTTAGAGGTGTTACAGGTCGTGTTTTAGGTTTTGGTTAGCTTGCATAGATGGTATGGAAGGTGTGTGAACTGGTTTGGGCAAGAAAGCTTGAGAGGAATGAAAGATGGCACTCAAACTGCAGGCCCTGCCCTGTTCTTGCAGTTTGAAGATGATTCTGAGAATGGGAGTGTATGAGGGATGTTAGGGTCGTGTACTAGCTCAGTTGGTATCTCTTGAATGTGTTTTGCAAGTTTGCTTAAGTGTTTATAAGCTGATATGAGAGTTGGTTTGTGATATGCAATGTTTCTTCTTTCTTAAGCAACAAAATGCAAGTTTTTGTTCTAGACTGATGCAGGCCCCCATAACATGCTGCAACCCTTGGCCTTGATCAGTGCAATGTGTCTCATAACTTGTGCCTAGAAGATTTTGACTGTACCACTTGGATTTGCAAAATGGACATAAAGTTCTACTTTTTCAAAATGGAAATAATGCTTTTTCTAATTAAGGGTTAATTCTCCATGTAATGTCCAAATGCTTAGAATAACATCTTGGCACAATGGTTTTGCATTTAATTATTGAGTGTCAAAGGGTTTTAGGACCTGTAATGTAGCACAAACTATGCTGACTTGAAAATGGCCTAAGTTATGAACATGTACATGATCAATTCAAAAGTGAGTTTTTGCCATATTGTGAAATTCGATTCTCTCAAGTTATGAGGTTGTTTGATGAGTTCTTGGACATTTTGGAAAGCTTGGAATGTGTACTACAATCCATCTTTGAAATGCAAATAGAAATTCCAAGTGGAAGTGTATGGAAAATGGCCTTGAAGTTAGGTAGAAAATCTTGTCAAAAAGGTCAAATTTTCACTAAGTTAAGAATGGTTTGGCACCCTTATTCAAAAAATTGTAACTTGGGATACAAGCCTCATTTGGGAAAACTTTGTGAATCAAAGTTGTAGATTATGCAACAAGCTACAACTTTCATGTTTTGACTCTTGTTTGAATCCAAATGAATCCTGGTGAGAAAGTGGGGCAAAGTTGGGGAAAAATTAGGGTTTTCCATAACTTAGAAAAATTCTAAGTTATGAAAAATTCCCATTTCAAACCCTAATTTGCATTTCTTGATTTCTTGGTGAACAAGTTTCATGATCTGGCATGTTTTGATGAAAAATGAATCTTGACCCTTGATTTTGACCAAAAAGTCAAAGTTTGACATTTCAGTATACAGTAAAAATTGATCAATTGACTGGGAAATTCAACTGTCAATCTTGTGTACTTGGGACCTTTTGAACTTGTTGAGCATGTCAAGATGAATCCATGGGGGCCTTGAGTCCATATGTGAGCTTGGTTTGCCATTGGCTAGGTCAAACAGTCAAAAATTGCCTTTGTGCAGTCAAAACCCTAGAAATGACCATTTTGCCCTTTTGATGATCTGATCAAATTTCTTGGGGAATTGTGATCCAAACTTGATCAAATGGTCCATGTGAGTTAATAATATTGATGTGGGTCAATTTTCATGAGGTTTGACTGTCAATTGGCCACAGTTGACTTTTTCCCCAATACAGTTGATTTCTAGGTCAACTGTCCAATTGATTGGGCAAAGATTGGAATCAAAGCTTGAAACTTGGTATGGATAAACTTGGGAGTCCAACATGAAGCATGAAAGTCATCTTAGGCATTTTAGGTCAAAATATCTTTGTGCAAACACAAACCCTAATTTGGGTCAACAGTGCAAGGAGAAGTCTTGAGCAGAGGAAACCCTAACTGGATCTTGAGCTCCAAGGGTCTTGTGATGAGAAAATGTTGAGGAAATGGGAGGGCAAATTTTGGGGTACAACAGTTGCCCCTGTTCAATCTTCTTGAACCTGAAGAGTTAGATTGGCAAGTTTGCCTTTCGTGACTCGAGGGTAAAAGGAGATTGGACACTAGAGTGCCCGGAAATTTGCACTCGCATGTTGGAGTATCAGCAAGGTGATGTCGGGAATGGGCTTATAGATGCCATTTGGAGAGATGGTGGATAGGGAGATGGGCTTATAGATGCCATCTGGAGATGTGACAGAACCTTGTCGGGAATGGGCTTATAGATGCCATTTGGAAGCGTTGATCGCATAAGAGATTCCTTAGCGAGAACTTTATGTATTTGAGAGAGGCAAATGTTTTCCTGGCTTGTTACAGGTGTTTGATCTTCAATCTCTTTATGCAGATATGCCCTGGATGGATACAAGTATCGAATCTACAATCGGTTGCTCACAGATGTGCCCTGGATGGATACAGGAGTCGAATCTGGAAATAGTCGTCAATAGATATGCCCTGGCTGGATACAGGAATCGAATCTTCGAACTCTTCAGACGTGCCCTGGCTAGATACAGGAATCGAGTCTGGAAATATGGTCAACAGATATGCCCTGGCTGGATACAGGAATCGAATCTGGAAAAGTTGTAGTTGATAGATGTGCCCTGGCTGGATACAGGAATCGAATCTTCGAACTCTTCAGACGTGCCCTGGCTAGATACAGGAATCGAGTATGGAAACTGATCACTCTCAGATATGCCCTGGCTAGATACAGGTATCGAATCTGGAATTGTGACAGTTGAAGGTAGTTGTCTTTGGGATTGTCTTTTTCCCTGAAAAGGTAAAACATAAGTTGTATGCAATGTCATGATGTATGATATGCATGATGTTTTAACACGAGACAGTGTTGTATGCACTTTATCATGTATGTAAGCAGGATGTATGAAAACGTGAAATGTTTATGAATGTATTTTCGTCTTAGGAAAATAAATCCTTGACGATCGGCCGGGGAATTGTTCTGTGGAAGAGATACTTTGCTGAAGTTTTGATGAGTTCCGCTGAGGACTTCAATGATGGATTCCTCTGGGGATAATAATGATAAACTCGGCTGGGGAACGCCAAAGATAAACTCCGCTGGGGAAAAGGAAGAACTTTGCCGAGGGCGATCTTCCGTGGTAATTAGCTGAGGATAACCCAGTTATAAGCCCTTGTGAGGAATAACTCTGAATAAAGCTCGGGAGAGACGTCCGTACTCTGCAGGGAACAAGCTTCCAGAATCTACTGGGGATAAGCTTCAAGACCTGCTGGGGAAAGTATTGCTGAATCTTGCCTTACTCTGCGGGGTGTTGAGATGATTTGGTCACATTCTTCAGTCGAATCTACCTTGGTACTTTGGCGGACAAAGCAACCAGACTGCATCAGACAACTTCACACTGCCCCTGTTTCTGATGTCACTTGTAATTAATCTTTTGTTTTATATGCAAATATTTATGAATCAGTAATTTAATGTCAAATGCATATATCAAAAATGAACATTGGACGTTCTTCGCAAGACAAAACAGAAAAAAGGAAAAATAATGGCAATTTGTATGGACAAGTGAATTTGTATTGATTTGAATTTTGCCTGTGAATAGGCGTTTTTGTACAAGAGGCTGGCATCCTAGTAAGAGGGCGCCGCCGAATAACATAGAATTTACAATTTTGAAAAGAAAACAAAACAGCTATGTGAACAATCCCACTGGGTTCTAACTCTGCTATCGCCTTTATGTCTTCAAGCGTCTCATCGCTTTGCTGCCTAGTTGAAAATGAAGCCGATTGATCGACGCCGAAATCTGAGCCAGATAGTTGATGCCGAATTCCAGATGCGAAGTGATCCAATGAGACATAGTGTTACTCTGTATCCCTAACTTTTGCCTGGACCGCCCTTTCGGGTTTTCAGTCCACCGGGATACCCATTTTTGCCCAAGCCGCCTTTTCAGGTTTTCGACTTGCCGGGTGTACAGATTTTTTTCATTTCATCCCTTATTCTTGCCCGAACCCTTTTGGTTCGCCGGGAAGCCCTTATTTTTGCCTAGGTATGTCAGCCTAGCGGGTCTTTTATTCATGCGTAGTATCTTTTCACTATGTCTGCATTGGCGGGGTGAGGAAGGTCGTTACCATCCATGGTGGTTAGGATCATGGCTCCTCCTGAGAACACATGTTTAACCACAAATGGCCCTTCGTAAGTAGGGGTCCATTTGCCCCGGGGATCACTTTGAGGAAGGATGATGCGTTTGATTACCAGGTCCCCAACTTGATACTCTTGTGGTCTGACTTTCTTGTTAAATGCCCTGATCATTCGTTTCTGATACGTTTGACCATGACAGATAGCGGTGAGTCTCTTTTCGTTAATCAGGTTTAATTGATCAAGTCGAGTCTGGATCCAGTCATCTTCACTCAGATCTGCATCCTTCATTATCCGGAGAGAGGGTATCTGGACTTCAATTGGCAGGACTGCCTCCATGCCATAGACCAAGGAGAAAGGAGTTTCCCCGGTTGACGTCCTTGCTGAGGTACGGTACCCGTGAAGAGCGAACGGTAACATCTCGTGCCAATCTTTATAGGCCACTGTCATCTTCTGCACAATTTTCTTGATATTCTTATTTGCCGCCTCTACAGCCCCATTCATCTTCGGCCGGTAGGGAGAAGAATTGTGGTGTTGTATCTTGAATTGTTCACAGAGTTCAGTGATCATTTTGTTATTGAGATTGGTACCATTGTCCGTAATGATTCTTTCCGGGACGCCGTATCGACAGATCAGATTATGCCGGATGAAACGTGCCACGACGCTCTTGGTTACCGTTGCGTAAGAAGCTGCCTCAACCAACTTCGTGAAGTAATCGATCGCCACCAAGATGAAGCGATGCCCATTGGATGTCGTCGGTCGGATCTCACCGATCATATCAATGCCCCACATTGCAAAAGGCCAAGGTGCCGTCAGGACGTTCAGAGGAACGGGGGGAATATGCACCTTGTCAGCATAGATCTGGCATTTATGACAAGTTCGAGAATGTTGGTAACAATCGGCTTCCATTGTGGACCAGAAATACCCTGCTCGAAGGATTTTCTTTGCCATGGTGTATCCACTGGAATGTGTCCCAAATGTACCTTCATGCAGTTCTATCATGATCTTCTCTGCTTCAGCCTTATCCACACAACGTAGTAGGGTTGAATCATGATTCCGTTTGTAGAGGATGCCGTTGTTGAGGAAGAATTTTGCCGCAAACCTCCTCATGAACTTCTTGTCATTGACAGATGCACCTTCAGGGTATTCCTGAGCTTCCAAGTACCTCTTCACCTCATGATACCAGGGTTTTTCAGTTTCCTTCTCGGCCTCGAGGTCGCAGCAGTATGCCGGTTCGTCCAACTTCCAGATAATGATCCGGGGAGCCTCATTGTCCCATTTAACTTTGAACATTGAAGACATCATAGCCAGTGCGTCCGCTAGCTGATTCTCCTCTCTTGGGAAGTGCTCAAAAGTTATTTCTTCAAAGTGGGGAAGCAAGGTCAACACATACTCCTTGTAAGGAATAAGATTTGGGTGTTTCGTATCCCACTCGCCTTTGATCTGATTGATCACGAGAGCGGAATCTCCGAAGACACTCAGAAATTTGATCCTTAAGTCGATCGCAGCTTGTAAACCCATGATACATGCCTCATATTCTGCCATGTTGTTGGTGCAGTTGAAACACAATCGGGCGGTGAGTGGAGTATGAGTTCCTTTGGGAGATATGATTACAGCGCCGACGCCGTTACCCAAAGCATTGGAGGCTCCGTCAAAATGCATAGACCATTGGGATCCTTCCTCAGGTCCTTCATCCGGTCCAGGTACTTCACAGTCAGTTACCACCATGATGTCTTCGTCCGGAAAATCAAAGTTCAATGATTGGTAATCATCCACAGGTTGGTGTGCCAAGTGATCTGCCAGTACACTTCCTTTAATTGCTTTCTGAGTCGTATACTGGATATTATATTCTGTTAAGATCATTTGCCATCTTGCTATTCTCCCAGATAGAGCAGGCTTTTCAAATATATACTTGATGGGATCCATCTTTGAAATCAATAGAGTAGTGTGAGTCAGCATATACTGTCTCAGCCGGCGAGCAGCCCATACTAGAGCGCAGCAAGTTTTCTCAAGCAGTGAGTAACGAGACTCACAGTCGGTAAACTTTTTGCTCAAGTAATAAATGGCGTGCTCTTTTCGGCCGGACTCGTCATGCTGTCCCAGCACACACCCTATTGAATTGTCAAGTACTGTCAAATATAGTATCAGAGGTCTTCCTTCCACTGGCGGCATAAGAATGGGTGGCTCTTGGAGATATTCCTTTATCTTTTCAAAGGCAGTCTGACATTCATCGTTCCAGCGTACTACTTGATCTTTCTTCAGTAATTTGAAGATTGGCTCACAAGTAGCAGTCAGATGTGAGATGAATCGGGCAATGTAATTCAGTCGTCCTAGGAAGCCTCTGACTTCTTTCTCTATCTTTGGAGTCGGCATCTCTTGTATGGCTTTTACCTTGGCAGGGTCCACCTGAATACCTTTATCACTTACAATGAAACCTAGCAACTTTCCGGACCTTACCCCAAAGGTGCATTTGTTGGGATTCAACCTCAGCTTGTATAACTTGAGTCGGTCAAACAGCTTCCTTAGATGGTCAAGGTGTTCCTCCTCAGTTTGGGACCTTGCGATCATGTCATCAACATATACCTCAATCTCATGATGGATCATATCATGAAATAAAGCAACCATGGCGCGTTGGTAGGTTTCCCCAGCATTTTTCAACCCGAATGGCATGACCTTGTAACAGAAGGTTCCCCACTGAGTCACAAAGGTAGTTTTTTCCATATCTTCCGGAGCCATCTTGATCTGGTTATACCCTGAAAAACCATCCATAAAGGAGAACACCTTGTGTTGAGCAGTATTGTCGACAAGAACGTCGATGTGAGGTAAGGGGAAGTCATCCTTGGGGCTTGCCCTGTTCAAATCCCTGTAGTCGACACACATTCTGACTTTAACGTCCTTCTTCGGTACTGGCACCACATTAGCGACCCACTGAGGGTAAGACGTTACTGCTAGAAACCCAGCATCGAACTGCTTCATGACCTCAGCCTTGATCTTTTCAGACATCTCTGGGCGCATACGACAGACCTTTTGCTTTACCGGAGGGCAGTCTTCCTTGGTTGGCAGGTGATGAACTACGATGTCAGCATCCAAACCAAGCATGTCTTCATAGGACCAAGCAAATATCTCCATGTAATCATGCAACATCTGGATCAATCGTTGCTTCATGCCGGGCTATAGATTGGCACCGATCTTGACCTCTTTCCTATCTGTCTCAGTACCCAGGTTAATTGTTTCCACCGGCTCTTCATGTGGTTGAATAGCCCTCTCTTCCTGGAGTAACAGTCTTGCGAGTTCACCAGGCACTTCGCAATCATCTTCACCTTCGTCTTCGGCCAAGTTGATCGGATTCTCGAAGTCATAACTGGTGGTAGCAGAGCCGTTACCAGTGAGATCCAGAGTGGATTGAAACCTGTATAAGTGAGTGTGTGTAAATATAGCTGTTTTGCAATATATAACACGGAAAGAAAAAGAGCACAAGATTTGAAATGCAACAAACGTCCAATGTTTTGATTGATGATATATGGAAATGTCATACAAAAAAGCCCTCACAAATGGAGCTACGATGCCCCGGGTAGGACACCGAGCCAATAAAGTTTTAACATATTGTTTGTTACAAATTTGGAAATTAAAAGAATTAATTACTGCGTGACAAATGTGATAGGTGTAAAATCCTTTGCCGTCCAGTTGCTTGGTCCGTTGCTGGTGGTTGGATAGATCCAACTGTCGAACTCTGCTTCCTCTACATCCTCCTCGATAGCATTCACCCTTGGATTGGTGATGAACACTGGAGCCTTTCTGATCTTTTCCTTGCGCACAACCCTCTGAGCCTCTGCAGTAAAGCCCAGCCCAAACTTGTCGTTCTTTTGAGTGAAGTCAGGAAGCTGACCCCAGTTTGCACAATTGCCTTTCTCGATTACAGCCCGAGCATCCTTCAAGGACGCCATCTTCAACGGAAAGTCTTCTTCAACCACTGTTTCAGCTGATGCCAATGTTGGAGGTACTTCCTCGAAGTGCTGAAAGGGGGTTTCAATAAACTCCCCGTCCATCTCGATATACCGGAATGAGTTCAAGTGACTAACCATGTATTCCTCCTCACCCTGCACAGTAACAATCTTCCCTTTGACAGGGTATTTGAGCTTTTGGTGTAGAGTGGAGGTTACTGCCCCAGCCTTGTGAATCCAGGGTCGACCCAACAAGCAGGAGTAAGATGGACGAATATCCATTACATAGAACGTTGAGTCGAAGACTTGGGAACCCACACGAATAGGGATGTCTACTTCACCGTGCACCGTCCTCTTAGAACCGTCGAAGGCTCTAACAATGATGTTACTAGGTTTCAGCTCCAGACCCTCACAATCCAAGCGGTCCAATGCCTTCTTGGGCAAAACATTCAGGGAAGAGCCGGTATCCACTAACACGTGTGCGAGAGTAGTGCCCCTGCATTCTATGGAAACATGCAGGGCATCATTGTGATTTTTCCCTTTGGCGGTAAGGTCAGCATCTAAGAACCCCAAGCCATTGTCAGCCGTCAAATTAGCCACACAGTCGGTAAATTGATCCGCAGAGGTCTCTTGCGGCACATGTGCCGTTTTCAGAAATGAAATCAGGGCTTTTGCATGGGCCTCTGAGCATAGCAGCAATGATAGCATAGAGATTTTGGAGGGAGTATGCCCCAACTGTTCAACAACGTTAAAGTCACTCTTTTTGATGATTTTAAGAATTTCCTCCATTTCTTGTTGGGAGGCTTCTACAGCAGTCTTTTTCGGTGCCTCCGTCCTGGCAGGCAAATCGGTAGCAACTTCTTTGCCCCGAGTATCGGAGGACTCGGCGGCAGTAGTAGACACAGGAACTTGATTTAGCGCATGCACACTTGCGGGTGTGATGGTGAGAGGTTTTCGGATAACTGGCGGCGCAATGTCAGGCGAGAAGAGCCGGCCACTGCGGGTAATCTTGGCGGGACCAGTGATGTTACTGATACTGGTACTGGTGTTGAACTCCTGCTTCACCCCAAGCACATACACGTCGGCTCCATAATGCCATGGGACCGCTTTATCAGACTCATAGGGGAGAGGCCCCGGAACAGTAATAGTAACGGGTGCAACAGACATAATTTGGACTGGTTTCTTCACGGGAGCTTTGGCAGGATTGTAAATTGTGACAACAGATATTTCTTCAACGGAAACAAACGGAACAACAATTTTCTTGAACAGAATTTCCTTTCTATCCATCAGGCTTTGGATGCCTGATTTCAGCAGTGGACAACCGGTAGGGATAACAGCACACATGAGGCAACCCTTACTACAACCCGAAAATAAACCGGCTAGTAGTAAGTTCCTCTTAACAGTCAAAAGAGGGGTAGCAACATCATTCACCGAAACAGCATACAACTCTTCCTCAATGGCATTTACTCTATGCTGGGGCATAGGAGCAGTTACAACATTCGGTCTCTCAGGCGCTTCAAACTGAATTTCCTTCGCGTCGATAAGATCTTGCACTTTGTTTCTCAAAGCCCAGCAATCATCAGTAGTGTGCCCGGGACTATCAGAATGATAAGCACACCGGGCATTTGGGTTATACTTAGGAGACGCAGTGTTGACGACCTTAGGAGCTTCTTTGATGGTCACCAAGTTGGTTGATAATAGTTGGGGTAAAATTTGAGATAAGGTCATACTCAGCCGAGTATACTGCCTCTTGGGCCTTTCACCTCTTTGTTGATTGTACTGTTGAGGAGCAGCAACAGGTTTTGAAATGACCAAAGCATTGACGGCTTGGTGACTTTCGGGCTTGACTTGTCTTCTAGGACCATAGACGGCACTTGCTTCTTTCTTGAAAGGCCTTTTCTCAGTACTTGTGGAGGCAGCTTTTTGTATCTTTCCTGACCTGATGCCAGCTTCAATTCTTTCTGCCATCAGAATCAAATCCGTAAACCCAGCGGAGGAGTTACCAACCAAATGATTGAAAAATGGACCAGACAAAGTCCCTAGGAACATATCAACCAGCTCACGATCAGTCAATGGAGGCTGCACCCTGCCAGCCAAATCTCTCCATTTTTGTGCATATTCTTTGAACCCTTCACCCGTTCCTAGAGACATACCCTGAAGTTGGGTACGCGTAGGAGCGAGATCAGAATTGTATTGATATTGTCTATAGAATGCGGTTGCCAGATCTTCCCAGTGTCGGATGTTAGTTCCATCTAATTGGTAGAACCATTCAAGCTGTGACCCCGAAAGGCTATCTTGGAAGAAGTGAATCCAAAGGTTCTTATCCGCCGTGTAAGGTTGGATCTTCCTTACGTATGACCTTAGATGCAGCTTTGGGCAGGAGACCCCATCATACTTGGCGAAGGCAGGCGCCTTAAACTTGTGTGGAATTACTACCCCAGAAGATAACCCCAAATCTCCGAAATCCAGCCCCGGCACATTCTGAATCTCCATGGCGCTCAAGCGGTCCTCCAATTGCTTGTATCTGTCAGCAGCAGGTGGGTATTGTTCGTCATTATAGTCCGTCTCGTTGTCGGAGACTGCGGGACTAGGAGCTCCTCCCCCTTGGGGACTGTTTTTCTCAGCAGAAGAAGTAGTTGGATCAGCTTCATTATGGAATGTGTTCCCAAATCTGCGTCCAGTGTTGAACAACGCAGTCCTCTTTTTCTTCTTCTTCTTCAGGAGCAGAGTCTTCAACTCTTGCTGACCTTGGGCCGGGCTCAGGACCATTTCTTGAAACTGGGCACTTTGGGCCTGAAGGGCCTTGATGGCTTGCTCACTGGATGAGTCTGGATTCATGATGACTGTTCAAATAAACAGCGAAGAAGATTAAGCAACCTGTGAAATAGGGTACCTGCTATGCATATGGTGCAATGAGATGCGTATGTTTTATGTTTTCAAAGACAAACAAGATTCAACTTTGTAGACAAAAGGGAAACACACTTCATTAGATTGAAATTTTAATTGTTCAACAACTTGCCCTTAGGCATTACAGGAATGAAAAATACTGGAAAGGAAATAAAAGCTATAAAAGGAAATATCCAAAGCCTCATCAGTGCTCCCATGGCCTCCTCTTCTCAGTGTTGATGTAGTTATTCAGAACCCACTCTTCCTCCAATTGCTTAGTCAGCCTCTGGATCTTCCGTTCCTGCTCGTTGAACTTTTCCCGATAGAAATCCCGTTCTTCCTTTAGCTGCGCCCAAGATCTCTTCATTGTGTCAAAATCAGTAGGTATCTGAGGAGGGAGGACAGTTGGAGGAACCCCATCTTCATCAGGAGATTCAAGAATGATAGGTCTGACAGCTTCGTACGGCATACCTAAGCTCTGAGCACGGATGCGGACCCATTTGCAATAGGGTTCCATTGGTAGAGAAGTCTTTGGTCCCAACTCAAGTGGGTCAGCTTTGTGAATTCTGTCCCAAGCTTTAATGAATCCATGGCGTAGTTTGTCACTGTCTGTCTGGAACTCAAAATGGAAGTGAGGAACCAACATTTCATGAGGCCCATCTCCCCTGGCTCTTCCAAACTGACGGAGAGCTAAGCATGGATTATAAGAGATTCCTCCTTGGATACCAATCAACAGAACATTAGGGTATTCTCCGCAACGGTCAATAACAGCTACCTCATCCAAACCTCTGAGAGTCCAAGTGATGTCATTATCTGTGAGAGACATTAACCTCCAAGCCCAACCTTTTCCTTCTTCATTCTTCAGCACGAACTTAGGAAGGTGCGAAATAAACCACCTCACTAGCAAAGGAGCACAACACCACAGAGTTCCCCGTTTTCGAGCAGTACGAGCATAGAGTTGTTGCAGGATATCACCCAAAAGAGTGGGTACAGGATTCCGAGACATGAAGATCCTTATGGCATGGATACTGATAAAGGTGTCAGGATTGGGAAACAATACCAGACCATAGATCAAAAGAGCCAGAATATCCTTGTACGCCTTGAAGTCCAAGTCATTCCAGAAATCATTAGCCTTGCCAACCAGAAATTTGACCAAAAATCCCTTAACTCCACTTCTAGTTTCCCAGTTAGCCAATACCTCTTCTTTGGTCAAGGGGAGGACTGCAGCAACCTCTTCAGGCCTAGGAGTCTTTTCCAAACCAGTGAATGGAGTTTGTTCCAAGACAAGGATCCCAAGCAAGTAAGAGAATTCTTCCAGGGTAGGAACCAGCTGGAAGTCTTGAAAGGTGAAACAATGATACAGAGGGTCATAAAACTGGGTCAGAACACTTATCAGTTGTTGGTCCCATTTTGCAGTGATCAAGCCAAGGAGAGAACCATGCCTGTTGATGAAGGAAGAAGTGTTTGGAATCCTACCAACCAAATCCTTGAGCAAAGTTGATGGTTGAACAAAGTTGAGCCGGATAGTATTCCTACGCACGAGCATCATGATGTCCTACAAAACAGAGCAAAGATGAAACTTTATGTCTTTGAAATGGGTTAGTCCTTTATACAGGATGCATGCAATGGTATGATGACATGATGCTATGATGAAGCACACCACAAGTATTCACATAGGCAAGCATGGTAAGGCACACAAGTCACACAAGACACCCTTAGGTTTCAGGCCAGCATGAATTTTAGGTATTACCCTCTTTTGGTTTTGTTGGTTAAAACTTGTCCTATCAAAAGTAACCGGGTTCTAAAGGATCTCAGATCATTGGCTGCCCTCAATCGGTCATAACTCCAGCATCGCAATCTTTTCTTGCAGCCAGAAACATCTCGAGAGTTTAGCCTCAATGAGTGTAGCGTACTGCTACTGTCCTAATGGCCAAGTTTGGTCAATTTAGGGTTCTAAGGTTGGTTGGTGTTTAATGACTCCTTAGAAGACCTATATTCTCCCCGTTGCAACACAAGGGATATAGGTACAGACCAAGGTGCCACACCAACGTAGCCACTGCTTCACCCATGTCGGTCTACGCCGGACAGGTCCCTCACAGATTATGCTACCTAAAAAGGGTATTTCCCAGATCCGGGTTAGGATCTATGAAACTCCGATGCAAAGCCCACAAATATAAAAGCAAACAAAGCAAACAATTGAAAACAAAGGTGATCTAAACCCTAAGGTTACTCCACTTTTAAGTTTCTCCCCAGCAGAGTCGCCAATTCTGTGATACGGTGGGAGAACTGACTTGAGGTTTTGCGTTTGTTTTCGCAAATGTTTTGGTTCGAGCAAGAGTCGCCACCGACTTTTTATTTTATACTAAGGAAAGGTTTAAAAAGCACAGCAAAAACCTTTTGAGATGTTTTCTTGGGTTCGGGGAGTAGATTATAGAAAGGGAAGGTATTAGCACCCTTTCTATCCATGGTTATCCATGGGCTCTTAGTTACTTGCTTAGATCACTTGCCTTTTGTTTTCAATTGTTTGAAATGGTGCTTGTGTGTGTGTGTGTTTGAAAATGTTTTGAAAAGAAGCCAATGTGGTGGCAACCTTTGTAATGATCCATGTGGGGATGTATACAAAGATGTATGTCTTTTGAAAAGGTTTTCATTTTGTTTTTGGAAAAGTTTGTTTTGAAAGTGTTGTGAGGTGTGTTTTAGAAAAATAGGCAAGTGTTTTGTTTTTGCAAGTTTGATTCAAGTAACTAAGAGGTTATCTACTCCTAAATTTCTCAAAGTTTATTGCTATGTTTTAACCCTTTTAATAAGTTTGTTCCACCATTGCATTTGGTGGACAATCTCATGTTAGGATGTGAAAAGGGACGGGCGTGGGTCATCGTTTAGGACCATAATTGCAATGGTGCCAAGTATCTTTGGACATTTTCTTTAAGGGACTTGATCATTTGTTTAGGCAACATTTTGAAAGTGTTATCGAGGGACTATGATCATTTGATTTGTTTGTTTTGCCCAAAGAGACCTAACATGCAATATGGCCCAATTTTGAAAGGCAACAAGTGGAATACCCTAGGGGGTGCAAGTGTGATTTGTGTGTCCATTTTCATGCTTGTTTATCTTGAAATTAGGTCAAAACTATTTTTCGTTATTTTTCGCATACAAACCCTAATTCTAACATGGTATAATTAGAAAGCAATAAAGTGCGAAAATAAATTTACTAAGCTATTACAAAACCATATATGGGAAGGGGGGTACAAATGTTCGAATGGGGATTTTGACAAGGAATTTAAACCTAACTATTACACCAATATTTGAATTATTTACAAGGTGATTAATTTGCATAAATTAAATAAAATAGAACAAATGTGCAAAATGCCAAAAAATGGTTTTTGTATGTATGGAAAAAGGTATTTTTACATGTCAAAATAAAGAAAAGGAAAGTATTATTTTTTGGAGTTTTTCATGTTTAGGGCAAAACCCTAATTCTATTAAATAAAATGTATTATTTATTCAATACATACAATATTTATTATTTGTGTACAAAAATAAAATAAAAATGAAGTATATTTGTAAAAAATGTATTTTTAGTATTAAATATTATTAAAATAAAAATATGTATATTTTTGGTATTTTATTCTAAGTATAATAATATATATGTATTTATTTGTATTATTTACAAATTATTTTAAATATGCACAAAAATAATAATATTTAATTTTTGTAAAAAAAGTATATTTCACATAAAATATTTTCAGAATATAAAATGAAATAAAATAAAAATAAAAATGTATTTACACCATTTTAACATTTTTTAAATAAAAGTATATTTATTTACTTATTTATGTTCAAATAACTAGTCTAACCAAATAAATATCTAATAAATAGGAAAATGGTACAAAAAAATTATTTTTATATTTTTTATATGATTAGAAAAAATAAATAAGTCAAGCCAAAAAAAGAAAAGTCAAACAATCATTAAAATGAAGAAAATGGGCTTAGGGGGTTCAGAAGTAAAAAGAGTGTGTGAAAAGGAAATACAAGAACAGGCCCAGCCCAGATAGCCTTTCTTCAACCTCTGGCCAAACAATGTCAAAAAAACGCGCGCCTGGTTCCCTGATTCAAACATCTTGATTCCTGGCTTTTTAATGAAAACTCATAACATCAAAAATGTTCAGCATCAAAAGACGAATTCATGGATATAAAAAACTTGTCTTAACTCTCTAAGATGAGGGAGAATTTCCTCTCCCCCAAATTCTGACCTAACTTTTTATCAATGTTCAGGCTCAAAATTCTTGCAGCACACATAATATAAATGAAATCTAATTATATGGGCATGTTCAGGGCTATGATTGTGACATGTTTCCTTCACAAACCTAAAGCTAACAATGCCTAATAAGAGAGATATAAGTTCATGAACTTACATGTTCAGTTGAAGTTCTATCTGGCAATGGAGAAGCTTTCAGTGCAAGGTGATGATTGTTATAGCTTCCTTGAGGTCCAGGGATGCTATTCCAAGCTTTACTTTGTCTTGAAAGCTTTTGAATCGAGCTAGAGCACTTCACCTGCAAATCAGAAAAGTGAAAATGGTGGAACTAGTTAGAGGAGTTACAGGTCGTGTTTTAGGTTTTGGTTAGCTTGCATAGATGGTATGGAAGGTGTGTGAACTGGTTTGGGCAAGAAAGCTTGAGAGGAATGAAAGATGGCACTCAAACTGCAGGCCCTGCCCTGTTCTTGCAGTTTGAAGATGATTCTGAGAATGGGAGTGTATGAGGGATGTTAGGGTCGTGTACTAGCTCAGTTGGTATCTCTTGAATGTGTTTTGCAAGTTTGCTTAAGTGTTTGTAAGCTGATATGAGAGTTGGTTTGTGATATGCAATGTTTCTTCTTTCTTAAGCAACAAAATGCAAGTTTTTGTTCTAGACTGATGCAGGCCCCCATAACATGCTGCAACCCTTGGCCTTGATCAGTGCAATGTGTCTCATAACTTGTGCCTAGAAGATTTTGACTGTACCACTTGGATTTGCAAAATGGACATAAAGTTCTACTTTTTCAAAATGGAAATAATGCTTTTTCTAATTAAGGGTTAATTCTCCATGTAATGTCCAAATGCTTAGAATAACATCTTGGCACAATGGTTTTGCATTGAATTATTGAGTGTCAAAGGGTTTTAGGACCTGTAATGTAGCACAAACTATGCTGACTTGAAAATGGCCTAAGTTATGAACATGTACATGATCAATTCAAAAGTGAGTTTTTGCCATATTGTGAAATTCGATTCTCTCAAGTTATGAGGTTGTTTGATGAGTTCTTGGACATTTTGGAAAGCTTGGAATGTGTACTACAATCCATCTTTGAAATGCAAATAGAAATTCCAAGTGGAAGTGTATGGAAAATGGCCTTGAAGTTAGGTAGAAAACCTTGTCAAAAAGGTCAAATTTTCACTAAGTTAAGAATGGTTTGGCACCCTTATTCAAAAAATTGTAACTTGGGATACAAGCCTCATTTGGGAAAACTTTGTGAATCAAAGTTGTAGATTATGCAACAAGCTACAACTTTCATGTTTTGACTCTTGTTTGAATCCAAATGAATCCTGGTGAGAAAGTGGGGCAAAGTTGGGAAAAAATTAGGGTTTTCCATAACTTAGAAAAATTCTAAGTTATGAAAAATTCCCATTTCAAACCCTAATTTGCATTTCTTGATTTCTTGGTGAACAAGTTTCATGATTTGGCATGTTTTGATGAAAAATGAATCTTGACCCTTGATTTTGACCAAAAAGTCAAAGTTTGACTTTTCAGTATACAGTCAAAATTGATCAATTGACTGGGAAATTCAACTGTCAATCTTGTGTACTTGGGGCCTTTTGAACTTGTTGAGCATGTCAAGATGAATCCATGGGGGCCTTGAGTCCATATGTGAGCTTGGTTTGCCATTGGCTAGGTCAAACAGTCAAAAATTGCCTTTGTGTAGTCAAAACCCTAAAAATGACCATTTTGCCCTTTTGATGATCTGATCAAATTTCTTGGGGAATTGTGATCTAAACTTGATCAAATGGTCCATGTGAGTTCATAATGTTGATGTGGGTCAATTTTCATGAGGTTTGACTGTCAATTGGCCACAGTTGACTTTTTCCCCAATACAGCTGATTTCTAGGTCAACTGTCCAATTGACTGGGCAAAGATTGGAATCAAGGCTTGAAACTTGGTATGGATAAACTTGGGAGGCCAACATGAAGCATGAAAGTCATCTTAGGCATTTTAGGTCAAAATATATTTGTGCAAACACAAACCCTAATTTGGGTCAACAGTGCAAGGAGAAGTCTTGAGCAGAGGAAACCCTAACTGGATCTTGAGCTCCAAGGGTCTTGTGATGAGAAAATGTTGAGGAAATGGGAGGGAAAATTTTGGTGTACAACAGCGTTCTTCTCCCGTTTGCGATCTGGCTATCATATCGTCTACGTAGACCTCTATCTCATGATGTATCATGTCATGAAATAAAGCTACCATGGCGCGTTGATAGGTTGCCCCAGCATTCTTAAGTCCGAATGACATGACCTTATAGCAGAAAGTGCCCCACTGTGTAACAAAGGTTGTTTTCTCCATATCCTTAAGCGTCATTTTGATTTGGTTATAGCCTGAGAAACTGTCCATGAAGGAAAACACTTTGTGTTGTGTCGTATTATCAACTAGAATGTCGATGTGGGGGAGTGGGAAATCATCTTTGGGGCTTGCCCTATTCAAATCTCTGTAGTCCACACACATTCACACTTTACCGTCTTTCTTGGGCACAGGAACAACATTGGAAACCCATTGGGGATAAGAGGTGACAGCCAAGAATCCAACATTGAATTGCTTCATGACTTCTTCTTTGATCTTTTCCGACATATCGGGCCTCATGCGACAAACCTTTTGCTTTACTGGGGGATAATCTTCCCTCGTAGGCAGACGATGTACCACAATGTCTGTATCTAGTCCTGGCATGTCTTCATATGACCAGGCCAAGACTTCAACATAATCGTGCAGCAATTGAATCAGACACTTTTTGACATTAGGTTCCAAATTGGCACCCACCCTGACTTCCTTTTTGTCTTCCTCAGTTCCCAAGTTAACTGTTTCAACCGACTCTTCGTGTGGCTGAATGGTCCTTTCTTCCTGTTGCAACAACCTGGCCAACTCCCCTGGAACCTCACAATCTTCCTCACCTTCGTCGTCGGCTTGGTAGATCGGATTTTCAAAGTCACAATTGGCCATAGCATAACTGTTACCCATGGGATCCTGAGTGGATGTAGATATGCATTTTAATATGTGAGTGTGTGTAATAGCATAGCTACTTTTAAAAGAAAATAAAATGTACGAAAGAAAAACAAAGAACACAAAATTTGATGCAAAAAACGTCCATGATTCATTAATGACATATGAGAATGAAGTGACAACCCTCACAAATGGACCGTTGTGCCTCGGGTAAGACACAAGGTTTTCAAAGTCTGAATTGTTTAAATATTACAAGCCTGAAAATATTAAAAGACAATTACTCTTGAATAAAAGTAATAGGAATGAAATCTTTGGCCTCCCAATTGTGGAGCCCTCTGCCGATGGTTAGAAAAATCCACCCGTCCATGTCACAGCTGCCATCATTGTCTTCTATTAAATTGACTCCTTGATTGCTGATACGCAGGGGTGGTCCCCCAGCGCGAGAATGTCGAACAACTCTTTGGGCCTCTGAAGTGAACCCCAACCCAAATTTGTCGGACTTGTAGGGAATATCCAGAAGCTGACCCCAGATAGTACTGTTGTACCCCAATTTTATCCCCTAATATCCCTTCATCATACCATATTGTTTCAATCACCACAAAATCACATTAGGACTTTTGGTTCTTCTCCCTACCTTTAGCCTTACTCTTTGAGGAGTTACCAAGCACATTGACTTGTTTTCTTTGGTGAACATGTATATTTTGCTTTTATTTTCTCTCTAAATTAACAAATACAATATTGGTTTGTCTTACTTGTTAATAATGTAGGTAAAGGCAATGAGGATTAGCAAGTTGTATCATGGGTTCATGAGTTTATTTCTATGCCCTAGTCAAAGCTTGAGAGATTCAAACCTCACCAATGAAGTTGTTTTGAAATTGATATGGAAGTAGTTTTGGTGGCCATGATTCCTCATCCTCAACAAATTCTATTCACAAAGGAAGAATATTGGCACAAAAAGTTTGTTCAAACCTGGCAAAGTTCCACCAAGCTTTCTCTTGATCTAGAAGCTAGGGTTTTGGACTTCATAAGGGCATATCTTGCTCATATTTTGATATTTTTGAGTGATTCCAAAAACATTTCATGTGGAAGGAACTTCAAAAGTTCCAAGGAGTTTTCATGTGGAAGGAACTTAATGAAGAAGAAAGATTACAAGTCATCCAGATGAATCCCCAATTTTCCATATATGATTTCAAATTATCATAACTTGGTCAATTTTTATCACCTTGAGCCCATTCATTTTTCATGATGATCCTAAGGATGTGTACTTCATGCCTTCTTTTATGTTCAAAGTGAGAAAATGGATGGAAGTTGCCTTAAGAATGCAAAATATTATAGGTCATTTCATGATTTTTGGCCAACTTTAACAAGTCATAACTTGCTCAATTTTTGGAGATTTTAAGTGGTTCAAATTGAAAAATGTCATTAAAGAGGTCTACTTCATTCCATCTTTTTTGATCAAGAGAAAATTCTAAGTGCAAGGCCATGTTTGGATGCAAGAGATTATAAGTCATTTTTAAGAAGAATTTGAAATATTTCTAAGTATGGAAAGTCAACTCTTTTTCTTCAACTTTGACTCCATGTAACTTTCAGCTCAATCATCCATTTGATTCCATTCTTTTTCCATTGCAAATCTTGTTACCTCATCTTTCCAAAACATCAAGAATTTTGCCCTAAGACTCCTTGAGGTGGAAATGCCATTGGAATGAACTTGGTAACTTGGAACTGAAGTCTCACCATAAGTCAGAATTTGAAATCCATGTTTTGGCCTTTAAACATCAAATTAGCACGCGTTTATGATCTAAACATGTTTAACCAAGTTGCCAAAGTGGATTAGAGCCTTGAAACGCAAGGATTTGATGAGTTTTGATGCAAATCAGATCACACTTTACTCGTGTATCAGGTTCACATGATTTCCCTCCAATTTGCATCATTCCACATGCTTGAACATTCCATTTGATTCCCTATAAATAGAGGGTCATCCCCCATTCAATTTCCCAAGCTTAGATAGCCAGAATCATCCTGCCAAACTTGCTTCACAACTCAGAATTCAGCTACTTCGAATCCTATTCTCAAGCCTTTTTCAATCCATTTTTTCCATCAATTCACCTTCCTTGATCTTCCCTGAACCAAACCATATAATCACATTCAAGAATCGTGCCCTACATTGCTCCATAGAAGTCCAGTTTCAGATCTCTGCAACTCAACTTCAATAGGTAGATTCCTTCATCAATTCTTCAAAACTTTGGTATCATTATGTTGCTCTCATTGCCCTGGTTCTAGTTGCAACACTTACTTTCATCTGGAAGCACGTTTTGACCATGAATTTTCAAATCCCCTTTCAAAACTTTCTTTCCAAATTGCTTGAGTTACAGTTTATATAAATTTGTCGTGAAGGTGTGGTTGTCTTCGTCTTGAAGAGACGAAGCGAATGGCATAGGTCTGAGCTTCTAATTTTACAGTTGGAGAGACCTGTAATTCGTGAGGGCTGGAGGTTGAAGATGACCAACGTGTCATCTTCTAACCAATGAAAGCGTGACATTTGTATTTTTCAAATTCTGATTTATTTAATGATCCTGTACATTATTCAGTAAAGACCATGATATGCACAGCGTGCCAGATCCTTTGGATTTGATTACTAACGCGTTTTGACTCTCATCCAATGGTCCACATCTTTTTCTTTTATTTTCTTTTTATGATTTTTATATTTTAATTGTTTTAAATTTCAAAAAATCATAGAAAATTCATTTTTAGTCCAAAATCTGAAAAAATTATGAAAAATATTTTTGATGATTCTCTTTATGATTTTATTTTTTTCACAATTTATTTTTGTGTTTTGGTTTTTTTTATGAATTTTACACTTATTTGATTTGTTTAAAATGTTTTAAAATACTTTTACACATTTTTAAATTGTGAAAAAATTATGGAACGATCCACTGATATTGTGACAAATATTGGTGACTTTATTTTATTTTTGTTTCTGACTTTACTATTTTTTACCATTTTTGTTTGTTTTGCCCATTATTTTTAATTTTTAAAAATAGTTTCTGACTTTTAAAAATTCCCAAAAATTTCATAAAATTACTTGGCCCCTTTTCTGATTTTTCCATGGTTTTATTTTTCATTTCTTAATTAATTTGAATATAATTGATATTTTCCTCATTATTTTCCCTCTTTTTTTTACATTTTTAAACCCTTTAATGTATATATTAATTATATTATTATTTTGTGTATATTTGCTGGCTGTCTTGGGTTGATTTTCTGATCATGGCTTTATTAACATCATTGGATCCATGGTGTTGAGTTTAACTCCACAAAAAATGGATGAATGATTTTAATAATAGTTTGATTAAATATTAATTCAAATGTTTTTTTTTCTTTTTACCCTAATTCCTCTTCATCTCATCCCCTTCTCATTGCACTAAATGTTGTTGGAGCATGATCTCTATATCATGTCTCAAAACAAATGGTGCATAGATTGCTGTTGACCGGCCTCAAAATAGGTGTGACTTCTATATAAGTCCACTTATGATTGCAAGCCCAAGTATGTTAATTTGATCTCTTTGATCCAATAAACTTAAGATTCATTGTGTGGAGGCTTTGGTTATACCAATCCTCTAATGGATCTACAACACCTTTGGTCAACGCGGATCACTTAAACATCGTTGATCATTAAATGGTACTTATGAGAATTCCAAATGGATGATATACTTGACAAAAAGCAAATGCAACTTGTTGTGTGGAGGCTTTGGTTCTACCAATCCTCTAATGAGTTCCAAATGCAAGTTTCAGGATGATCATCCAACTAACCACTAATTATTAACTTGTTTTATTTTATGCTTTTATTCTTATATGCTTTATGCACTATTTATTTTTTAGCATTTTTCATTTCATGCCATTTTTATCTTTGCTCATTTGAGCATTTATTTTCTTGTCATTTTTACTTTGCTCACTTGAGATTTTCTTTTTATTTCTCAAAATACTTAATAACCAACTTAAACCCTAAAAAACTCTTAATGGCACTTGGACTATTTGGTTACTATCCTTGGCATGATGGAGCAGTGGACTTTTTCTTGGACTTAGGATTAGAAACCTTGGCCTATCTTGGATACCTTGTGATGTTATCTGATTATTTTGTCTGGAGCTCTTGAGGTTTACCTCAAGACATTGGGTTGCTTGTTTGTTTTTGTGTGCAGGTTTTTGTGATTACATCCTTCGTTTGTAATATGGAATTCACCCGTATACAATCGTTACTCTGCCCAATTTTTGTGAAGACTTAATATATTTGAAGAGGTTTAGTATCCTTTCTTGCTTGGTTCCAATCCAAAGAATGAGAATTTTATCTTGGCTCATAATGTCAAGCTTTGGCTTCTTGTTGGTTAGATGGTCCTTATCCTTAGCTTTTACCTTATGTTTTAGGATAGCCTCTTCTTCTCCTCCTCTCTTCTTTAATTTCAAAATCTTCTCCCTCTTTTTGAAAACCCTTCTTGTTTTTAAAAAAAAAAACTTGAACCACTTTCATAATAAACTTGGGCTTATACCCATTCATTTTAAAAAATCTTTTCATAAATAAACTTCAATCAATTTAATAAATACTTTGACACTTTTTTGTGAGAAGACTAAAAGTTAACCAATCTCATTTCAAACCATTTTGCCACTTTGGCTTTTACCTTTAAACTTTTCTCAAAAGGTTAGACTCTTGTCAATCCTTGTAGTGATGCAAACAACTATACTTCTATAATATGTAGTGAAGAGAGATATTTTCCACTTGGGTGTTGAGTGAGGCATTGTTATTTTAAAATCCAAGCCATATCCTCCACTTTGAGATGATGCAAATTCTCCTTTCTCATGATTGTGGGTATTAAGTATGTTTTCCACACAGACAATGACAATGATGTATTGTCTCTTAAAATTAACCAACACAATTGTGTTTTAAACCTTTTAAAGAGGAACTACGTGTACCATAATTCCCTATTGCATGAAAGGTGGTACGTTGGCACTAAAGGTTCACAACCGCGGCGGGTGCAAAAATCATAAAAAATATATTTCTTTTCTCACCTCCACCATCCATTTTATATATAACACCTTTTTTATAGCCAAAAATATACAGATTTTTACAAAGAGGTTCCTGCGGAGTACCGTAGATGTTTAGGGTGCTAATACCTTCCCTTTGCATAACCAACCCCCTTACCTTGAATCTTTCCCCCTTTTTGGGTTATTCGCTCTTTTCCCATTCCTTTGGAAACAATAAAGCGCAGTGGCGATTTTTATTTTGATTTGTATAAAGTCTAGTCAATCCAATGGCTTAGTCTTGAACATTTCTACTGCTACAAGTACATCCTCCTTCTTCAACTACTGCTCGAGCATCTTTCAAAGAGGTCATCTTCAGTGGAGTTATGGTAATCTTCGGGACCTTTCGAGTAGACTTGGTTGCCGCAACCGTTGCTGGAACCTCCTCAAAGTTCTGACAGGGAGTCTCTATGAATGCACCATCCATTTCAACATACCTGAAAGAGTTCAGATGGCTAACCATGTACTCCTCCTCTCCGTGAACTGTGACAATCTTTTCTCTGATCGGGTATTTTAGCATTTGGTGTAGGGTAGAAGTGACGACACCAGCACCATGGACCTAGGTTGGGATCGAACCCACACCTTGGCATAATAGTGACTTAACACGTGCGTTTTAACCACTGGGGTGGTGATACATCCTGTGTTATTGATGAAACGAATTAAACAAATAATAAACACATTACATGGACCAGAGAGGTGTCGGAGCCCTAGCTCTAGTCGTCTTCTTCGGTGAGTCTTTTCTTCCAACTTGTAAAACAAACATTGTTAAAGATCCAAAGGGACCCTACCCCCTAAATCAGACCCTGTGAATTCAACGTGATCATTATTTTGGACTGAATCACATTGGTTTGTGAGGTACGACTGGAATATCATGGATCAAACCAAACATGGCAATTCATGGTTTCGATTACATGGGACTCCTACAATGATCCAATCTTGTATAAACACATCTTAGAAACACATTAATAGCGTTAGCATGTCTTGAAACAAAACAAAAATTGAAATATGAATTTGTAAAAAATAATGAGATCGGAGATGTATGCGTGCGAGTTTTGGGAGCTTTGGATCATCAGGTTTAATTCACGCCTACTCTGTAATTCTCTTGGAATCGATTGGAAGTGTTAGAATGCTTCGAAGGTGGGTGCAACTAGGATTCTAAGATTTCCCTAGTTTGAGAATTTGATATGTTGTAATGGTGTTTCTTATACAAGGGTTTCGTCCGAGGGTTTGTATGAATGAAGAGATTATATAGCCTGCAATTAGGTCAAATGTTTGTGGACTTGGACCTTGTAAGAAAGGCCTTGTCTTATTTCATTTAATTTTGACTTTAAATTAATAAAAATCAAAATAAATAAAATAAATAGGTCAAGGGGTGAATGAAGCAATTCATAGGTTCATTATGAAGTGTAGAATGCCCATGGACCTTGAAACAATAGCCTATTAGCCCAAAATTCCAAGTTTGGTCACTTTTGGTTTCATGCATTTGCTCAAAATTTCCCAACTTGCACTAGTCATAACTCTCTTAATTTTCATCATTTGGAGGTTATCTTTGACTTTTTGAAAAACTCAAGATGTCCTCTACAATCTATATTTTTATAATTTTTACATTTGAAGAATGTATCTTGATGTAAGTTGCCTTGACAAAAAGTGTCTTTTTGTTGACTTTTAAAATGACCTATAATGTATTGACCCATATCTCCCAAATGAAGCATTTTTTAGACTTGAATTTAGAGAGTCAATATTGTAGAGAATTGAACTTCCTTTAAAATTATCTTTGGCTAAGGAAAATTTGATGAAGCATGTGAAAGTTGTGCTTGGTCAAAGTTCAGTTGACTTCTCCTTAAGAAAACCCTAATTTGGCAACTTTTGACTTTTGATGATTTGAGAGTTTTCTTGATGAATCATGATCAACCCTTGATAAAATTATGAATTTGATTTAAAAATGTTGATGTTGACCCAAAAATCCTGAAGTTTGACTGTATGTTGACCATAATTGACTTTTTTGCCCTAATGCAGTTTATTTTTCCAGTCATCTGAGCAATTGACTGGGCAAACTTGTGATGCAAGGCTTGAAACTTGGTATGAGCATTCTTGAAGACATGTAAGAATCTATGAAATCCAATTGAGTCTTTAGAAATCCAAACTTCCTTAAGAAAAGTGAAACCCTAGTTGTAAGTCCATTGCTTAGGAGGAGAATTTTTCTGATCAATTCTTGAGCAAATGAAAACCCTAGGAGAATGTCTTGAATAAAAATGAGAGGGAACATTTTGGGATACAACTGAGGGCCAGGTGTCCAAGATTCAAACCTAAAACCCTAATATCTCTTTTGTATATCTTTGCACCCATTCTTACTTGATCATGGGAGTGACTTGCAGGTACAACCCCCCTTTCTCCTCAACTTTCCAACCAAGAAGACGTCATCCATCAGCCCACTTTTAAGTTTTGATCAACCGATAAAATCAGTGGTGCCTTCTATGGGAACATATCTACCCCGTCTTCCTTTTCCCTAAACCTAAGACCAAAGATATATTCACTACTTCAATCATGGCCGACCTTGATGAACATCACCTCTCTGGAAAGACTGTACTCTCTCCCGTCTACAGATCGACGGAAGCCAGGAGCATACTCACCTCGGGGATGACCTCAATGTCAGAGATGGACAGACAACATCCCCAGATTCAGTCAATATTGAGCGCGACCATCTCTAGTTCTTAGACGAGCAGAGGTCCAAGAACCCCACTGAGGAGCTGCCAGAAATCCTGTGACCAGTTTCTATTCCTCAGATTGCCAATCGGCCATGGAAGCACTACTCGCTGCCCTTAACCAGGCCAACGCCCTTATCTTGTGATAGAGCAAGAGGATTTAGGCCTGGGAGAAGAAGCAATCAAAGTCTCCTCCTCAGAGACAACGACGATATGACTCCCCGAGCCTATCTCCACCTAGGCGTGGTCGTCCAACTAGAAGGGAGAAGCAACACATTTCTTTCCTCAAGAAACGTGATCGCAGACCTCCCCGGAAAGATCAAGGAACTCTATCTTCCTAGAAGACAAAAAGCGACCACCTACTTGACCGTGACCGCTCACCCTCGCCCAAGCCAAGACAACAACGAAGAAGCACTTCTCCCTGATGAGACAACAGCCCCTAACAGGGAAGGAACCGTCATTCCCCACCACCATCTCCCGAGGGAAGTGACGATGACGAGCCCTATGGCCCGTTATCAAGAGAGATCATGGAGACCACGCCCCCCTTCGGCCTGGAGAAACCTCCCCATTGGGAACATACGACAGAACCATCGACCCTGATGAGCACATCGAAAACATTGTTGCGTTTCTCGACTTCAGGGGGGTTCATGGAGCAATTAAATGTAGGCTTTTCCTACAACACTCGGGAAAGGAGTCATTACCTGGTATAAGAGCCTTCCATACGAATCCATCACGTCGAGGAAGAACCTGGGAAGACAATTTTCCAGGAACTTTACAGCATCTCGCTGACATCCAAAGTCAGAGGCATCTTTGGAGGTAATCATCCAAGGGAGGGATGAATCCCTCCGGGCATACATCGAGCACTTCAACAAGGAATTCGTCCATGTCTCTACTACCGACGACATGAAAAAATACCTTCTCAACTGCAGGCTTCATTCCCGCAGCGACTTCGCCAAAGTTGTTGGCATCGAGACTCCAGCCACGCTCGACTCCCTCCTACTCAAAACCCAGGTGTACATCCAGTACAAAGAGAAGGAGGCATCTAACAACATGAGGGACTCGCGGAATAGGGAGAAAGCCAGGGTCTCAAAGAATAATGAGCCCTAGACATCCTGTCGGGGAGGAGAAACAAAGAGGGAGGATAATCCCGAGACTCTAAATATTATCGGGGGTCAGCTGGCCGCTTCCATGACTACACCCCCCTAAACGCTTCGCGTGAGTGGATTCTGAAAAAATGCACCAATTCAGAGTTCGAGCAAGTTGGGGTACGCTTTCCCCACCAAACACCGCCCAAGCCTTGGACGTACAAAAGCATATACTACAGATTCCACAAAAGTCATGGGAATAATACTGACGACTGCATCCACCTGAAGGATTCTATTAACATACTCATCCGGGATGGGCATCTCAAACAATACAAAAAGAAGGAGAATGCACGCGAAGAAGCCTGAGAGTCCAAGAGTGTGGAAGAAGGGAATGGCTCCCCCGACGCGAGCCTCATACGTGTCTCCCTAAGCATCACCAGGCTCGAGGACTTTTACTTCACCGACATGGATAAGGTCCCTCTATATTTCACGACCCATAGCCCCTGGGAAACATTTCCAGTGGCAACGGTCATATCTAAAGGAGGCTTCAATAAGTGCACAATAGGCTCGGTCAAAGGAGGTTCGAGCAAATCATTGATGCCAGCTCTGAGAAAAGTGCCAAGCTCGACAAAGCTAGGGGAAGCTTCATTCCTATTTCCTTCTACAGGGAAGAGTTTCTTGACGGAGCCCCTAACTCCAGTACTCCTCAGCTCGTAAGAGAGAGAATGGGCAACTTCGACGTTAGGAGAATCTTGGTCGACCAAGGCAGCTCGATGGACATAATATACTCCCAGTTGTTCAACACTTTTCAACTAAACGAGACCCACCTGACCCCGTATGTTTGCTCAGATCTCTATGAATTCAACGACTCTATCACCAAGCTCTGGGGATACTTGGAGTTGATTGTTACATTCGGGGAGGTCAAATGTTCCAAGTCAATCAAGATGTAGTTCCTCGTGGTGGACTGCCCTTCATTATACCAGTGCATCTTTGGGAGGCCTTCCCTAGCCGAGCTGATAGCGGTGCCCTCAATGGTGCACCTCAAAATGAAGTATTACACTTAGCAGGGACTCACCTCTACCCTACACGGGGACATCCATGCGACACGAAGATGTTTTGAAGCTGCAGTCATAGGATTGAGCTCCATCAGTTTGCAGCCCAGAACGACCAGCAGATTTTCTCTCCCCTACAACTCGGAAGCTCCACAACTATTGCCCTACATCGAAGTAATTGACCTCGACAGCAGGTTCACAAAGGAAGATCTCTGGGAACAGAAGAGAAAAGGCAAAGGCCCTCTGGTTGAAGCAGAAAGATCCTCCTCTACAAGCAGCAAGGAGCCCGCACACCCCGTGCGTCCAATCCCAAACGGGGATTTTGAAATTATCCCCATGGGCAATGATCCATCCATAGGAGGCAAGATCAGTGTTGACCTCCCCAACTTAGAGAAAAGACAACTGAAGGCATACCTTAGGGAGAATGCAGACCTATTCACCTGGAGTGCAGCGGAGATGCCCGGTTTAGACCTAAAGATAGCTTGTCATCACTTAACAATAGATCCTGCCATTAAGGAAGTTGCTCAGTATAGGTGCCGACAGTCACCCAGGAAAACGGAGGCTGCCGAGCAGGCTGTCAAATACCTCCTAGAGGAAAATTTTATTTCTGAAGCCCAGTACACAACCTGGATCTCCAATGTAGTTATTGTGAAAAAGAGTAATGGAAAATGGTAAATATGCATTAATTATACCGATCTCAACCGGGCTTGCCTGAAATATGCTTATCCCATCCCAAATAATGACAAATTAGTTGATAACTCCGCAAGTTTCAAACTTCTCTCATTCATGGATGCACATTCTGGGTACAACCAGATTCCCATGGCTAAAACAGACAAAAAGTACAAGGCCTTCATTACTGAGTCGAGCAACTATTACTACAACGTAATGCCCTTCAGTCTGAAGAACATCGGCACTACATACCAATAAATGATGAACAAGGTTTTTCGAGGAGAGATAAGAGACATGCTCGAGGTCTATATGGACGACATGGTCATAAATTCCAAAGAAGAGACTGGTCATGCTTTCTACCTAAAGAAATTCTTCGAGCAGGCAAGGAAATGCAGGATGAGGGCCAACCCAGAAAAGTGCACCTTCGGTGTGCGGGCAGGAAAATTTCTCGGTTTCTACCTAACAGAACGAGGAATTGAAGCTAATCCTGACAAATGCCAAGCATTTTCCGAGTTTCCAATGCCAAACTCAAAGAAATCCATTTAAATCTTGAACGGAATGCTCACCTTGTTATCTCATTTTATGGTAAAATTTTCCCAACACACACTTCCCCTTTTCAAACTTATAGGTAAAGAGGTAGCCTTCGAGTGGATAGAAGAGTGTGAACAAGCCCTCATCCACCTGAAGCAGGCTCTATGACAACAACATGTCTTTTCTCGACCAGAGAAATAAAATGTTCTCTATCTCTATCTGGTCGTAGCATCTGAGGCCGTGAGCAATGCCCTCATCCGAGAGACCCCCGAAGGGCAGAAGCCATCTATTTCACGAGCAAAGCCTTACAAGGCCCCGAAGTGAGATATTAGAAGACCGAGAAGGTAGCTTTATCACTCATCAATGCAATGAGGAGACTGAGACACTACTTCTTGTCCCACATAATTATTTTTCTAACAGAGCAACCAATAAAGCAGTTGCTCGGCCGATCCGACATGGAAGGTAAAATGCTTAAATGGTCGTTAGATAATTTCTGAGTTCGACATCAAGTATGAAAGTAGGAAAGCTCTCAAATCTCAGGTACTGGTCAGCTTTGTGGTCGAGATGGCTTCACCAGCCTCCCCAGACAGGACGCGCGGGTGGACCATCTTTGTTGGTGGAGCTTCTTGTTCAACATGAAGCGGGGCAGGCATTATCTTAGAAAATGAGGAGGGAATTCTGATCAAAGTCTCCCTCGGGTTGTCTTTTCCAACCTCAAACAACCAGGACGAATATGAAGAATTTCTGGCAAGGTTGCACTTGGCCGAAGATCTAAGAGTTGGAGAAATAAAGATCTTCACAGACTCCCAGCTCGTGGCATCTCAGGTACAAGGAGAATATCAGGTCAAAATGACCACCTCACCAAATATTGTACTTTGGTCTAAGAAAGGATGAAGAAATTCGAGTTCGTAGACGTGTAACACGTTCCCCTCGAAAATAACACCCGGGCAAATGTCCTATAAAAACTGGCAAGCACAAAGAAGATAGGGGGAAACAAATCGGTGATACAAGAAATCCTTCCTCAACTGAGCATTGAAAGTCCTCCTCGACTCTCGACATGTGCGCCATATGAGAAAACAATTGTTGGATGACCCCAGTGTACGACTACCTCACTAAAGGAGAATTACCAACTGATCAATAGGATGCTAGCGTGGTCAGGCTAAGAGCATGCTCCTACGTCCTGGTTGAAGGCGGATTATACAAAATGGGACTTTCCATCCTCCTTCTCAAATGCATCGATCAGAACGAAGCAGCTCACGTGTTGCGCGAGATCCACGAGGGAATCAACGACCAATGTTTAGGCGGAAGATCCCTTTCCAGAAAGGCATTACAAGTAAGATACTATTGGCCCACCATGCAGCACGACACCAAATAGCACGTGAAGAAGTGGGACAAATGCCAGCACCATAAAGACATGCATCTAGCATCCCTAAACGAGCTCAAATCTCTCTCTTCTCCCTGGCCCTTCGCGTGGTGGGAACTTGACCTCCTCAGACCATTCATGGTAGGATTAAACCATAACAAATATTTGATAGCGGTCGTGCACTACTTCGCCAAATGGATAGAAGCGGAAGCGTTAGCCAGAATCACGATGAAAAACATTCTCCATTTCTACAAAAGAAACATTCTTGCTCAGTTCGGCATTCCACAAGCGATTGTCACCAACAACGAGACGTAATTCACATACAAGAACTTCCAGGAATTCGTTGCCAAGTTGGTCACCATCCAACACTTCTCCTCCGTTGAAAAACCATAGACGAACGGGCAAGACAATTCTGTGAACAAGGTGATTTTATGAGGCCTCATACGAAGGTTGGACGAAACCAAGAAGAGATGGGTCGAGGACCTACACAACATACTCTGGGGCTACCGGACAATAACTCACTCATCAACTGGGGAGACTCCCTTCCGACTAGCATATGAAACCGAGGTTGTCATCCTCATAGAAATCAAGGAAACCTCTAGACAAACTAAATCTCCCCTTGGCGAGGAGATGAATGATGTTGCATTGAGAGAAGAGCTCAATCTTGTTGAGGAGATCTGAATAGGAGTTTCCTTACGAGAAGCCTCTCTCAAACAAAAAATTGTCATACGATATGACGCCAAAGTTATACAGTATGAATTTGAAGTCGGCAGCCTAGCCCTAAAGAGAAATTACAAAGAATCTCGTGAAGGCAAGCTCGCCACAAACTGGGAATGCCTCTACCGCGTTCATGCAAAGACGGGGAATGAAGCCTATTACCTGTAAAATCTACACGGGGAACAACTTGCTCGACCTTGGAACACTGAAAAATTAAGCTAATATTACAGTTAAAGCACTGATACAGTCGGTGTGTCTCTTCTAGACAACAAACACACATTGCCCGACCACATCTGTATGCCCAGGTACAAGCATGGAACTCAAAATTAAACGAAGAGGAAAGTCTCCACTCTTTTGACGAATAGATTCTTAGCCCGATGGGGAAAACTCAAACAAGCCCCACCGTCATCGTATCATGTTGGAAGAACACAAAGCTCACAATGAGAAGTTCATGCCGCCGATCTCGGGCCCTCAAAACAAGACCTGAGTTCCGGTCCATGCCCAGAAATTACCCCGGTCATTTAACCAATCTCCCCACACTAGTGAACTTAAAAACTAATGAGAAAATCCCTAAAAAAAACTCTTAATCAATATAAAATGTCTCAACCGGATGAGAATACAAAGACATGCAAACATTTCATGACAAATAATCATTAAAACATGCACGAAATAAAGTTAAAAACACGTAAACAATGCAAAATAGAACAAACAACCACCACGGTCGGAAACTTTGAAAAGACGACCACAATGGTCGCAGTTATACATAATATTACATAAGGGAGGCCCAAGGCCCCCTTCATAATAAACGAGCTTATGGATGCAAGGACCAAGATTGTTTGGAACTTACATCAAAACGGGCAGAGCCCTTGAAACAAATTACAATAATATAACACGCATACTGAAACAAAAAGAGCAATAACAAATTGATTAAATGATAGGCTGAAATCCTTCCTTGCTGGCATGTTCCTATGGGGTAGGCTTCTCCACTGGTCCACCTTCTCCATCCTTGAGGGAGTCAGGCACAACAATCTTCCCATCCGCCACATAGTAGAGAAATCCTATCCTGCTTGTATCCAATTCCACACCCGGATTCACTACTCTGAGTTGTGCGACAACATTCTTGAAATCCCCCTTGGCATTGTCAAGTCCGTCATCCACAACCAATTGGAGGAGAGCAACCAAATTTTCATGGGTCTTCAAGCCTCTGTCCTCTTCTGGCTCATCCTCAGTAGGAACTTCCTTTTCCCTCAAAGTAGCGACCAATTCTTACAGGGACTTCTTCTCCTGCAGGAGGGTGTTATGCTCCCCGACCATCTTGGCCAGTTTCTCCTCTAACGCTTTGTTGGCTAAGGAATACTTCTCTATAAGAGTCGTCACTTTGGCCTGAACCTTCTTAAGCTCGAGTTCCATGGAGGTACCCTTCTTGGTATACACCACGACCATTCCCAATACCCTTATAATCGCACCAACATCTCGAGCTAGCATCCCCTTCTTGCTCGAGCGATCCATATCTTCAAGCATCAACAATTTAGCTTGGGGAAGATGAAAAGAGGAGCCCTTAAAGAAATCCTTGTCATGGAAGCATGGAGGTAACTCGAACTTACCCTTTTCTTGCTCGCCTATCAGATTGGTTGTGCCCTCGATGCGCGCTCTCTTGAACCTCAAGGACACCGGCTGAGGAGAGAGGTGCCCAACAACAGAGCCAGACGATTATGTCCCCGAACCTACTTGGGGGGCTATCCTCGCATCACCATGAGGACCTTTTCCTAACTTAAGTCCCTTCTTCTTAGCTAGGGTATCCAAATTGACCATGCGCTCCTGAGCATTATTCATCCTTCCTGTAATAAGAAAGAACAAATGAAATTCAGTGAACGAGGATAAAGGAACATGCATATAAACTAATTCTAAAATATAGGATAAACTAACCAAGTACGCCATAGATCCCCTGATTCGAGGAGCTACTTAAAATTTATAAGCCCCGGTTCAAACACGGGCTCCACATCCTCGTCTATCAAGGGCCTCCCCTTTGCCCACGGGATGGACAGGAGGTATCCCCACTACAAAGGCCGACAGCCAGTCATGGCTGGACAGATCCTCGGGACCCAACTGCTCCTTCTTCCAAATGTAATGATCGGTCCCTTGATTAAAGTGTTTCCTTGACCAATGGAAATGAAACTTTGGAACCAACTTCACCACCGGGTTCCCCTCCTCGTTCGGCATGGGGCTCCCCTCCTCATCAACCAGCGGAACACTCTTGAAAAACATTTAACAGCGCCCTCTCCGACACAAGATGGAATAACATATACCTCTTCTTAAAATTCTAGACAGATTCAAGGTAAGCCTTGAACATCTTCCCGTTGGCTTGTTTCAAGGAAACTCATCCCCATTGCTTGCCAAACTGTCCCCGTTGGAGGTGGAAGCAATAAAATAACAAAGGGATGGTGGCCCCTATCTACAGATAACCATACACTATTTCAAAATCCCATAGGAAGGCAAGTGAATTAGGATAAAGCTGAGAAGGAGCAACATGAAGATGCCGAAAAATGGCCACGTGAAGATCAGAGAAAGGGAGTTGAAGAACCAGCTTGCGGAAGAAGATCTCATACATAGGAATATGGTTCACATCAAACTTCAAACGTATTCGGTGGTCCTTTCTGGGGGATTAGATTGACCATTCTTCATGTGAATTCTCTGACTCCATCCCTGGATCCACCAGCGTAAACACCTTGTCTGGGTGCTCAGCAAAATGATAAACGGTCTCCATGGGTTTCGATGCAACCCAGGCTAAAGGATCCTCAGCCACGGGCTCATCATGCACGTCTGCACCTTTCTCGGGCATGCCCGACCCATGATCACGTGCCTCTTAGATACTCTCCTCGATTAAGGTGTTCCCGGAAGAACTTGTTGTAGAATCAGTATGCTCACTCATAATGTTGTCTTCAGTACTGCTGGCCATCGTACCTAAAAAATAGAGGACAAAAGTGAATTCAACATCGAATCAAATCCATCCTTCCACCGCTAATCAAGTGAAATGGCGTGAAAAAGGACCCTGTCCCTGACCAGAGCCCTCACTTAAAACAGGAGAAAGCAAAACGAGGGAACTCCCCTCTGATGCATTAGGCGCCCGACCGCAAAGATGAACCCTAGATCCCGCGAGGAAAGTTCCTTCCTAGAAACATGATTCCATGTTATCACCCAGATACTCAATACAAACACAAAAAGTTCAAATCAAAAGGCCCAGGAAACGGTCCAATATCGCCAGAAAATTCATCACAAACCGATGCTACTGGTTCTACCACCAGGGAACACCAGATAGCCCCACGGTGGAGCCTACATTCCCAGGCAACAAAACCACTGAGAGTCTCCCTATCTAAAGTTAATCTACCCCTAACCACGTGCATCTCTATAATCGTAATCAAAATCTAACCTAAAAACAGGAAACATTTTTCAACACTTTCTTTTCACTTGCATAGAATTGAGTCTCAAAGGTATCCCATTCTTCTTTGAGTTGAATCCAGGACTTCTGCAATTCTTCAAGGTCAGCGGGTATGTCTGGATGAAGGATGGTGAAAGAAACGTCTCCTTCGACAACAGGCTCCATGATCACTGGTAAGACAACTGGATATGGCATCATGAGATTTTGAGCACGAGCTCATACCCATTTGAGATTAGGCTCCAGAGGTATGGAATTCTTTTTCCCTAAAGCCTTACTATCAATCTTGCTTACCATGTCCCACGCATGAATAAACTTCCGAAGATAAACTTGAGGATCATTTTCATAATTGAACATTATACCCTAGATAAGTGTGTCATAAGGACCATCTCTTCGAGCATAACTGAATTAACATAGAGCCAGAGAAGGGTTTTAAGTAATACCTCCCCTAATACCAAGGAGTGGAACATTAGGGAATTCCCCAAAGCAATCAATGATAGTGATATCCTTATGAGATTGGGAATACCAGTAGATGTCTGTATGAGACACTGACGTTATTCTTTTGGACCACCTCAAGCCTTGTTCATTCTTCATTACCAAGTGGGGAAGGTGTGAAATAAACCACCTGGACAACAGAGGTATACAACACATGACAGTTACTCGCCTCTTCATAGTATAGGTGTAAAGAGAATGCATAATGTCTCTGAGCAAAGTAGGAACAGAGTTATGAGAAAGAAATATTTTGATGGTGTTCACGTCTATGAGTTGGTCTGGATTAGGGAATAGTATCAACCCATAGATTAACAAAGCCAAGATCTCCTTGAAAGCCTAGAAAGTTATAGCATCCATAAATAGTTGAGCCTTCTCGATCAGAAATTTAACCTAAAAACCTTTGACCCCACTTCTCGTTTCCAAGTTAGATATAATGTCGGACCGCTTCAGATGTAAGGTTGTTGCAATAAATTCTGGTTTTGGAGCTTCCTCTAAACCGGTGAAGGGTATCTGATCAAGAACATGTACTCCAAGTAATTGAGAGAACTCCTCCATTATGGGTACCAACTGATAATCTGGAAAAGTGAAGTAGTGATGTGCAGGGTCAAAGAACTAGAATAGAACATTTATCATGTCTTCGTCAAAGCCCGAGGTAACCAAACTGAGTAGTCGACCATGCCTTTTGATGAATGGAGAACTTTCGAGAACCCTTGAGACTAACTCCTTAAGATGAGGAGGAACCCTTACAAAGTTGATCCGGATAGTGTTTCTACGAGCAGAAGCCATAGCCTGCAAAACAGAACAAAGATAAATCTCTTGGTCCTTAAAATGGTTAGTGTAAATGATATGGCATGATGTCATGATATTATGATGTCATGTTTGAACAATTAATCATACACAAACAAAAAATACAAGGCCTTAGGTTTAAACTTGCATGGAGCTTGTAGGTAAGTACCCTTTTGAAGTTTTAGTTGGCTTAATTTATCCTAAAAGAAGTAACCGGGTTCTAGGAGCCTCAATATAACTGATCTTTCTCCCGGGAATTGTTTCAGCATAATCATCTGATTTGCGACCGAAATATCCCGAGAGTCTGATCTCAATGTGTGTAGCATTGAGTATCAACCAACTTCAGTATGCACCAAAGCTATCCATCTCACTACTTTCTAATGACTAAGTTGTGTCAACTAAGGTTCTACAGTCAGTTAGTGCTTTATGACACCACGCGACAGCCTAACATTCTCCTTGACTTAACTCAAGGGACACCGGCACCAACCAATGTGTCGCACTAACATATTCGTTGCTTTAGCCGTATCGGTATATGCCATACAGTTTTCATGATCTATTGCTACTTACCTAAAATGCCCTAGATCTGGGAATAGGATTTTTACAAGAATAACCCAAACAACCCTTAAAAATAAATCAATAAAATTAAACAAGGAAAGTAAATTAAAGGTGATCTAGCTCTAAGGTAACCCCACTTTTTATGCATCCCCAGCAGAGTCGCCAGTTCTGTAATACGGTGGGAGAACTGACTTTTGGTTTTGTGCTTTATCGCAAATGTTGCGGATAGCAAGAGTCTCCACCGACTTTTCTTTTATCCAATAAAGGAAAGGGTGAAAAGAATAGGAAAGACCTTTGAGAATTTTCTGAGTAAGGGAGGTAGGTTATGAAAAGGGAAGGTGTTAGAACCCTTTTCATCCGTAGTTATCTACGGGCTCTTAATCGCTAGATCACTTTGAAAATGCTTTGTGTTTGTGTGTTTGAAAAATATTTTGAAAAATGTGTAAGTGCGGCAAACATTGTAATGATTCTCGTATCATTGAGAATGCATACAAAGTGTTTGTTTTGAAATTTTGTTAGAAAAGAGTGTATGTGTGAAAAAAAATTGTGAGCAAGCGACTACGAGTTATCTGCCTACTCAAAAAGTATTTTTTTCTTTTCCTCCTTTCCTTTAAATATTGTTATCCTACCATTAGTTAGTAGGAAGACCTACCATTGGATGTTTGATGGACGGGTGCGGGTCATCGTACAGTCACAAAGGCAACTTGTAGGACACTTTAAATTTTTTTGTAAGGGACTAAGATCATTTACCGAGGCAGCATCGAAGGGTCATCAAGGGACTACGATCTTTTTAACCAAAGGGTCTTTGCTAAAGCATCCCACTTTCGAGAGACATGACTATTTATGTCTGAGGCAACAAGTGAGGGTCACCCTAGAGATGCGAAATGTGTTATGTTTCAGTTATTTTAATCTTTGGTTTATGGTTATCTAGCGTTTGCTTTTAGTCTTTTCCATAAAATCCAATTAAACTAGCAGTTAAATATATACATACATTCATACATAAGTGCATAATGTAAAAATGCGGGAAATATAATCTATGCTATTACAATGCTTCGAGGATGGCGAGTTACAAACCAAAAAAATGGGGGAAAAGGTAAAGAAATCCTAGTTTAAAGCTATTACAAACCATTAGTAGTTACAATATTTATAATAATGTGAAAAATAAATAGGCGCGTGAAGATTGAAAAGGGAAAGATGTTAAAAACCCTAAAAAATTTCTAAGCGATTAAGAAAGTATTTTTGGTATTTAAAAAAATGTTTTTATCATGTAAAATAACAATTAAACCTAATTCTAATTTTTACATTTTAATTAATAAAATAAAACTAAAGTGTGATTAAATTAAATTAATTTTATTTATCAAAACTTAAGTTAATTAATCAAGAACCTAAATCTATTTTTTTAATGATTTTATGATTTTTTATGATTTAAATAAAAAATGATTAAAAAATAAAATAGTTAAACAAAATTAAAAAAAAAGGAAATTAAATCGTCCTGTTGAAAACAAGTAAATGGGGGTGTGGAGAAAGTAAAAAATCACGGGCCCAATTCTGGGAGCCTAGGCGCCTATGAGATCTAGTGAGAATGATTTTAGGAGGGTGCATCGTGGGCGTGAGGCTTGATTTACTAGATATGGATCCATTGGGATCTCTTGGTTGTTAGATGAGGTACACTATGTGCACATTGGACTTTACCTGTATGGGATCTGCAGGGAAAAATGGAAAATAACATGCCAGAGGCAGAGATCGAACCCCTTTCCTGGCACACTAACGCCTTAACACACACACGCTTGTCGCTGGGGCGGCCAGTACATCCAACATATAGAATCAAACAAAAACATTATATTTGTAAAACGCTTCTAACGACTGGAAAGCGTTGGGGCCCTAGCTCCGGTCGTCTTCTTCGGCGAACCAAAAATCCAAAACCTGCAAAAACGTTAGAATTAAACATAGAAACACATGCTACCCCCTAATTCAAGTATTGTAGATCCAATAATGGAATTATTTTGACCTGAAATGAACTACAAACTGAGTTATCATAAAAATGCAAACAAACACGATTTAAATGGCAGTTGGCCATGTTCACGTCTAGGCTGGCATGTAAAGCCTCATTCCAATCCTAATCAACATCCTGAGAACATCTAAACACAAAAAATTAGTAAACAATGCATGGATTTAATATTTCAAATGCAAGAAATTTACCAATCGGAGAATAGTGGCTAGGCTTCTTCTGGGCACGACTCAAAGTGTTCTTGGCCTGGATCTATTATTGAGAAGGTCATGATAGCGAATAGGTGACTGAAATTCGTTGAGAGTGGCTGGAGAATGAGTTTTTGAGTTTCCCTAGCTTGAGAATTTTTTAGAGTTTTGTGTTCTGTTTGAGGCAGCCTGATCGTCTTTGTGATCTGATGTTGTTATGCTTAAATAGAGGAGTGAAATGGAGCAACAAATATGGAACAAAACAAAGGCATTCATGGCCATGAAACAAAAATCCAACACATTGAAAACTTGCCATTTTTTGAGTGATTCTTGCCTCTTTGAGCCTTACACGAATTTGGTATGTCTTGCTGGGTTATTTTGGACCTTAAAAGACCACCCATGAACCTGGCCCAATTGTCTTGTATCTTATCTAATTTATTTTGAATTTATTTGAATAAAAACAAAATAAATATAAATAAAATAATAAGAAAATATAGGAAAAGGTATGAGTGAGCTTAAGAGTCTTTCATAAGTTCATGGACATGTTTGAAGCCCAAAAAGTTAAGTCACAAGTCCAAAATTTCAAGTTTGCACATTTTGCATTTCATGTATTTCCTCAAAATTTCCCAACTTGTGCATCTCATAACTTTCTCAATTTTCATATTTTGAAGGTTATTTAGGACTTTTTTGAAAGTTATAGATGTCTTCTACAATTTCTCTTTTGATCATTTTTGCATTTGGAGACTTTATCTTGATGTAAGTTACCTTGACAAAAAGTGTCGTTTGTTGACTTTTGAAAATGACATGTAATGTATTAGCTCATATCTTTCAAATGGAGCATTTTTTGGACTTGAGAATAAATACAAATTTGTAGAGAATTTAATGAAGCATGTGAAAGTTATGCTTGGTCAAAGTTCAGTTGACTTCTCTTAAGGAAACCCTAATTTGACAACTTTTGACCTTTGATGATTTTAGGGCTTTCCTTGAGGAATAATGATAAACCCTTGATAAGATGATGAATATAATTTCAAAATGCTGGTTTTGACCAAAAATCTTGAAGTTTCACTATATGTTGACCATAGTTGACTTTTTACCCAATACAGTTGATTTTCAATCATCTGAGGCATTGAGTGAGCAATCTTGTGATGCAAGACTTGAAACTTGACATGAACATTGTTGAAGACCTATGAAGAACCATGGAAATAATTTGATACCTTTTCAACCCAAACTTCCTTGAGGAACTCAAAACCCTAGTTGTAAACCCATTGCTTAGGAGGAGGTTTGACCAGTCAACTCTTGAGTAGCTTGAGCATTTTGAAAACCCTTAAAAGAAAGTCTTGAGGGAAAATGGGAGGGAAAATTTTAGGGTACAATAGGTATGTTCTTCAAACAGACATACATCCGAATGTACCACTTCGAGTATGCAGGATGATCTCATTGGCATAGTCGAAACAAAGGAATTTCTCGATTGATTTCCGACTAAGCAACCTTCACATTTTTTTGAGCATCTCAAGACTTGGTATGCCAATTACCATTTCTGGAGTACTCAGTTGATTGAGTGAATGAAAGTTAAAATTTCCAAACCTCAGATGCCACAACCAACTATTCTTGTTGTCGAAAACTGTTTTCAAACATTGAACTTTTGTCGAACTGATCATAGTCTTAAACGTCCAATTCTTCGGAAACAGATATTTTAAGACCAAATTGTTCTAGGTGTCGAACAATTTTAAAGCTCCATCTTTCATGACGAGTGAGAAACCTTTTTCGACCATTTTTCCAACACTTAACAAGTTGCACTTCATTCTAGGTTCATAGATTACATCTTTGATCATAGTCGTCGCTTAATTACTCATTTGAGAAACTATGTTACCAGTACCTTCTGCTTGCAACGAGCTATTATCTACAAGTTTGACCTTGCTCTTATTCGAATTGTCAAAATATACTAACCACTCCTTTTAACCAGTCATGTGATTCGAGCAGCCAGAGTCGAGGAACCAAATCTTGGATTCGACATGGTTATCTACAACTGCAGCCATAACCACCATACATTCATAATCATCTGAATCTTGGCGTGCAATGTTCTCTCCTTCTCCCTTGCCATTTGTCTATCCCTTTTCTTTCCTTTACCAATAATGCTTGGCCAAGTGACCCCAATTTTCACAAGTTTAGCACGACACACCTTTTTTATCTTCTTTGTCCTTTTGATAGTATATGCTGACTCACACTACTCTATTGATTTCAAAGATGGATCCCATCAAGTACATATTCGAAAAGCCCGCTCTGTCTGGAAGAATAGCGAGATGGCAAATGATCTTGACAGAATATGACATCCAGTATACAACTCAGAAAGCAATTAAGGGAAGTGTACTGGCAGATCATTTGGCACACCAACCTGTGGACGATTACCAATCATTGAACTTTGATTTTCCGGACGAAGACATCATGGTGGTAACTGACTGTGAAGTACCTGGACCGGATGAAGGACCTGAGGAAGGATCCCGATGGTCTATGCATTTTGATGGAGCCTCCAATGCTTTGGGTAACGGCGTCGGCGCTGTAATCATATCTCCCAAAGGAACTCATACTCCCCTCACCGCCCGATTATGTTTCAGCTGCACCAACAATATGGCAGAATATGAGGCATGTATCATGGGTTTACAAGCTGCAATCGACTTAAGGATCAAATTTCTAAGTGTCTTCGGAGATTCCGCTCTCGTGATCAATCAGATCAAAGGCGAGTGGGATACGAAACACCCGAATCTTATTCCTTACAAGGAGTATGTGTCGACCTTGCTTCCCCACTTTGAAGAGATAACTTTCGAACACTTCCCTAGAGAGGAGAATCAGCTAGCGGACGCCCTAGCTACGATGTCTTCAATGTTCAAAGTTAAATGGGACAATGAGGCTCCCCGGATCATTATCTGGAAGTTGGACGAACCGGTATGCTGCTGCGAGCTTGAGGCTGAAAAGGTGACTGAAAAACCCTGGTATCATGAGGTGAAGAGGTACTTGGAAGCTCAGGAATACCCTGAAGGCGCATCTGTCAATGACAAGAAGTTCATGAGGAGGTTTGCTGCAAAATTCTTCCTCAGCAACGGCATTCTCTACAAACGGAATCATGATTCAACTCTACTACGTTGTGTGGATAAGGCCGAAGCAGAGAAGATCATGATAGAACTGCATGAGGGTACATTTGGAACACATTCCAGTGGACACACCATGGCTAAGAAAATCCTTCGGGCAGGATACTTCTGGTCCACAATGGAAGCCGATTGTTACCAACACTCTCGAACTTGTCATAAATGCCAGATCTATGCTGACAAGGTGCATATCCCTCCGGTTCCTTTGAACGTCCTGACGGCACCTTGGCCTTTTGCAATGTGGGGCATCGATATGATCTGTGAGATCCGACCGACGGCATCCAATGGACATCGTTTGATCTTAGTGGCGATCGATTACTTCACGAAGTGGGTTTGAGGCAGCTTCCTACGCCACAGTAACCAAGAGCGTCGTGGCACGTTTCATCCGGCATAACCTGATCTGTCGTTACGGCATCCCGGAAAGAGTCATTACGGACAATGGTACCAATCTCAATAACAAAATGATCACCGAACTCTGTGAACAATTCAAGATACAGCACCACAATTCTTCTCCCTACCGGCCGAAGATGAATGGGGCTGTAGAGGCAGCTAATAAAAATATCAAGAAAATCGTGCAGAAGATGACAGTGACCTATAAAGATTGGCACGAGATGTTACCGTTCGCTCTTCATGGGTACCGTACCTCAGCAAGGACGTCAACCGGGGCAACTCCCTTCTCCTTGGTCTATGGCATGGAGGCAGTCTTGCCAATTGAAGTCCAGATACCCTCTCTCCGGATAATGAAGGATGCAGACTTGAGTGAAGATGACTGGATCCAGACTCGACTTGATCAATTAAATCTGATTGACGAAAAGAGGCTCACTGCTATCTGTCATGGTCAAACGTATCAAAAACGGAATGATCAGGGCATTTAAACAAGAACAGTCAGACCGCAAGAGTATCAAGTTGGGGGACCTGGTAATCAAACGCATCATCCTTCCTCAAAGTGATCCCCGGGGCAAATGGACCCCTACATACGAAGGGCCATTTGTGGTTAAACGTGTGTTCTCAGGAGGAGCCATGATCCTAACCACCATGGATGGTGACGACCTTCCTCACCCCGCCAATGCAGACATAGTGAAAAAATACTACGCGTAAATAAAAGACCCGCGTAGGTTGATATACCTAGGCAAAAATAAGGGCTTCCCGGCGAACCAAAAGGGTTCGGGCAAAAATAAGGGATGAAATGAATAAAAATCTGTACACCCGGCAAGTCGAAAACCTGAAAAGGAGGCTTGGCAAAATGGGTATCCCGGTGGACTGAAAACCCGAAAGGGCGGTCCAGGCAAAAGTTAGGGATAAAAGCGTAACACTATGTCTCATTGGATCACTTCGCATCCGGAATTCGGCATCAACTATCTGGCTCAGATTTCGGCATCGACCAATCAGCTTCATCTTCAACTAGGTAGCAAAGCGATGAGACATTCAAAGACATAAAGGCGATAGCAGAGTTGGAACCCAGTGGGATTGTTCACATAACTGTTTTGTTTCCTTTTTCAAATTGTAAACTCTATGTTATTTGGCGGCGTCCTCTTACTAGGATGTCAGCCTCTTGTACAAAAACGCCTATTCACAGGCAAAGTTCAAATCAATACAAATTCACTTGTCCATACAAATTGCCATTGTTTTTCCCTTTTTCTGCTTTGTCCTTGCGAAGAACGTCCAATGTTCATTTTTGATATATGCATTTGACATTAAAATTGTTGACTCATAATATTCGCATATGAAACGAAAGATTAATTACAGGTGACATCAGAAACAAGGGCAATGTGGAGTTGTCTGACGCAGTCTGGTTGTTTTTTCCGCCAAGGTACCAAGGTAGATTCGACTGAAGAATGTGACCAAATCATCTTCACGTCCCGCAGAGTAAGACAAGATTCAGCAATACTTTCCCCAAGCGGAGTTGATTCCCCGTCAATCCTGTAAAGTCTCAACATCCCCCGGCAGGTCTTAAAGCTCACTCCCCAGTAGATTCTGGAAGCTTGTTCCCTGCAGGGTACGGGCGTCTCTCCCGAGTTTTATTCAGAGTTATTTCCTCTCAAGGACTTATAACTGGGTTATCCTCAGCTAAAAAACCACGGAAGATCGCCCTCGGCAAAGTTCCTTCAATCCCCGGCGGAGTTTATCTTTGGTGCTCCCCAGCGGAGTTTTATCATCATTATCCCCAGCGGAATCCATCATTAAAGTCCTCAACAGGCCTCTCATCAAACTTCGGCCAAGTATCTCTTCCACGGAGCAACTCCCGCGGCCGGTCGTCTAGGATTTATTTTCCTAAGACGAAAATTACATTCATAAACATTTCACATTTTCGTACATCTTGTTTACATACGTGATAAAGTGCATACTCACCCTATCTCATGTTAAACAGCATGGCATCATGCATATCATACATCACGACATTGCATACAACTTATGCTTTTGCCTTTTCAGGGAAAAAGACAATCCCAAAGACAACTACCTTCAACTGTCACATTTCCGGATTCGATACCTGTATCTAGCCAGGCATATCTGTTGACGACTATTTCGCAGACTCGATTCCTGTATCTAGCCAGGGGCACGTCTGAAGAGTTCGAAGATTCGATTCCTGTATCCAGCCAGGGCATATCTGTTGACGACTATTTCCAGACTCGATTCCTGTATCTAGCCAGGGCACGTCTGAAGAGTTCGAAGATTCGATTCCTGTATCCAGCCAGGGCATATCTGTTGACAACTATTTCCATATTCGATTCCTGTATCCAGCCAGGGCATATCTGTTGACAACTATTTCCAGATTCGATTCCTGTATCTAGCCAGGGCAATATCTGTTGACGACTATTTCCAGACTCGATTCCTGTATCTATCCAGGGCACGTCTGAAGAGTTCGAAGATTCGATTTCTGTATCCAGCCAGGGCATATCTATTGACGACTATTTCCAGATTCGACTCCTGTATCCAGCCGGGGCACATCTGTGAGCAACCGATGGCAGATTCGATACCTGTATCTAGCCAGGGCATATCTACATAAAAAAATTAAAGATCAAACACCTGTAACAAGCCAGGAAAACATCAGCCTCTCCCAAATACACAAGTTCTCGCTAAGGAATCTCTTGTGCGATCAACACTTCCAAATGGCAATCTATAAGCCCATTCCCGACAAGGTTCTGTCACACCTCCAGATGGCATCTATAAGCCCATCTCCCTATCCACCATCTCTCCAAATGGCATCTATAAGCCCATTCCCGACATCACATTTACTGATACCTCAACATGCGAGTGCAAATTTCCGGGCACTCTAGTGTCCAATCTCCTTTTACCCTCGAGTCACGAAAGGCAAACTTGCCAATCTAACTCTTCAGGTTCAAGAAGATTGAAACAGGGGAAACTGTTGTACCCCAAAATTTGCCCTCCCATTTCCTCAACATTTTTTCATTACAAGACCCTTGAAGATCAAGATCCAGTTAGGGTTTCCTCTGCTCAAGACTTCTCCTTGCACTGTGGACTCAAATTAGGGTTTGTGTTTGCCCAAGGATGTTTTGACCTAAAATGCCTAAGATTACGTTCATGTTTCATGTTTGACTCACAAGATTATCCACACCAAGTTTCAAGTCTTGATTCCAAGTTTTTCCCAGTCAATTGGACGATTGACCTAGAATCAGATGTATTGGGGAAAAAGTCAACTTGGTCAAGTGACAGTCAAACCTCATGATTTTTACCCACATCAACATTATGAACTCATATGGGACCATTTGATCAAGTTTGGATCACAAATTCCACAAGAAATTTGATCAGATCACCAAAAGGGCAAAATGGTCATTTTTTAGGGGTTTTGACTGCACAAAGGCAATTTTGGACTGTTTGACCTAACCAATGGCAAACCAAAGCTCACATATGGACTCAAGGACTCAATGAAATGGTATTGACACATTCATCAAGCTCAAAAGATCCCAAGTACACAAGAATGACAGTTGAATTTCCCAGTCAATTGATCAATTTTGACTGTACACTGTAAAGTCAAAC